>JAODUP010000037.1:910000-1295000 GCA_025642065.1 Paralvinella palmiformis | reverse complement strand
ACGGCATATTTTCGCCAGACCTCTTCCATATAATCTATCTACGGTGGCGCAGTGGCTAGAGCGCTGCACTGCAAACCTCCGGGTTGTCGGTTCGAATTTGACCTGTGTTTGTGGAATGTGGATCCCCATGGAGTCACCCCGCGGTTATATTTCCTAGTTGGGGCCAGCACCGAGGTTAAACACCTCAAATAAAAAATCGACATCAAAACTACACAAAAACTAAACCCTGTAATCGTAAATCGGTCATCTAACGGACAACTTGGTAATATATTTAAAAAAATGAGAACAAAAAATGGTAAAATAGTCCGAATTTCTATTAAAAAGGGATATATTATTGTGTGTTTCATTAAGTTTCTCCGGACAGCAATTTTGAGAAATTCATTGAAATCCCTCTAACACAACATTCCTGCTCCGAAACAATGATATCGAAGAAGCAGTTTATAAAAAAGAGAGTTATCATTGATAGCTACATGGATTATTATAATACACTCTAAACGAAAAGAAATTATTTCTTAAAAAAAAACTTACACCGAGAAGAGGCAAGATGATGATGATGGTTTGATGTTTTATGGCCACTTTTTTGCACATGGTAGGATAAATGGGCAAGAAGAGGCCAGAAGAAGGAAGAAAGCAATAGCTAATTATTATTGTCCCAATAAGCATTAGCCGGCATTTTCAGTATTATCAGAAGATGAAAAAAAATGAGCTAAAAACCCTTATAATTTTGTTAAAATAATACCATCTTAAAGGAACAACTCATTTTCAATTCAAATTTTCACGACTAATACAAACATGTTCACATAAATCATGAATAATGTAAAACTATGAACACAATCAACCACATATTAAACATTCATCAGAAAGTGTTGGCGAGTCAACTTGTCGTTGGACGCCGCCATTTTGAAGCTAGACAGAAGCCGGAAGTTTGTATGACCCGGTTATAAAGATGTAATCACGGCAAGTATAATTTCGGAACAAAACCGTATTTAAGTGTTCTGGTAGATCGTGGTGTGCTGGTTTGTATTTCATCTACTATCTTTTAAGTACATTCGCTATGACAGTTTTGGGCTTGCACTTTCACACGGTACAAGCATATAATTGAGTAATATGACAATAGATTAAAAAAATGTGCAACTTTGTACATGTTCTATGTATAAAATAAAAAAGGCTAGTATGAAGGTTATTTGCTAAATTCATAGACGTTTCACTATCTGCCAAATTTCCAATATATGGATTGGATTGTTTACCGTGAAATGTTTCGCATTTCATATTCATTTGGATGGTAGTAGATGTTTACTTCTAGATGAAATCAATTCCAAAAGCTTCTCAAATTTCTCAATACTCGGATGTGGGTGAAATATCAATATTAGCTTGAATCGACTAAATAAAATATAATCAGTTCTTACGTGTATATGCACAAAATTGTTTACAAGTGAAGTCGGAGCAAAAAATAGGTCAACAGTCAGGTCATCTAGTCATTGCCTTGGACATATTTCGATTTTGCCGGAACCTTGATTATCGCCCATGCAAGGTGATTACATTATCAGTTTCTCATCACGTCGTTGACCGGTGGCAGACAAGAAAATATATGTAGCTATACATATATAAATGAAACAACCAGAGCACTTATTATCTATTGTATGAGGCTATATTTACACAGATTGGGTATATTTGTCACCATTTGCTGAAAGATTGGATGGCGTTTAATAATATTTTGTGATCCTTCTAGGTGACGCTGAAATATGTTTGTCGTACGAAGTAAGACCCCAGTACTCCGATGCAAGTGAAGTTTTCTGTATTCACTGGCATGTGAGTGAAACTATTGTTTTCACATGGAAGTAAGCCAACGTCCGAACCTGCTGTATACTCACGAGGTCCAGGTATTTTGAACCCCACCCGGTCTTTGCCCTTCGGTCTTTGCCACGTAGCTTTTAAAAAGTTTGATCAATGTACAATAAACTTATTTTTTGTGTTATATTTTTAATTTGCTACGGTTCATAAAAAAATATTTAAGATAAATAAATAGGTCTATGATTAATTAAAAATAAGGAGTTAGTTTTGGCATGATTATAACAGATCCGGAACATTGACGTTTAAGGTTAAAATGGGGGGATTATCACAGTATTATCGCTCAGCGGACCCCCTATAAATCCCACAATGCAAAGCGCGCCTGGTTTGTTTTGGTTTTTGACGTCATCATGCAATGGGTCTATTGGCGCTTGGTATGTGCTCGAGGTGAATTATTCGGAATCACAGTAGTTCATTTGTTCCTTATAAGTGGAAATGTATATAATGGGAGTTTGCTAGCAAACTTGGACTCGCAACGTGTAATATGAAGTAAATTGGTCCGTCTAGTTGTGTGGATATTTTGAATTTGATGATGAAATTGGAATGTCGATTTAAATGATAGTGGTAGTCTATTATTAATAAAATCGAGCATAAATCGAGCATAAACAAGGTGGTTTGGTATTCATATAAATCCTAGGTTCAGTACTAGATGAATTACGTACAGTTATGCAGTTGTACGTGCCCAGATTATCTGTAACATAACAGCCAATGCCCTTTTAATAGTTTCCGATTCTCCTGTTCCAAGGATCTCGTTCGATCGGCACTGATGCCTGCCATTTTGTCTTTATCAGATGGTACACTTATCATACCAACTATCGTATTAAATATTACCGCAAAAGACAAGAAACGATGTTACGAAATAATTTGCGTTCGCTAACGACAATTATCCATAAATTATGTTTAATTCTATTGCCGTTTTATTGAGCAGCCTATAGGCCTAATATTTATATCTGGAAATGGAGCATTAGCTCAGATTAAAAGAGATTTTAGTATTGTCACCATTAACAATTTACACTCGAAAGTTAACATACATCTAGTCTTATTGTGTATTATGTGGACACTAAATAGTATGACCGTCATGAAAATACTGTTAGTGTGAGCGGTTTTTATTAGAGACTAAGTGAAAATCAGTGCGGATTATAGTATTAATTCTTTCTGTAGCAGGTTAGCCATTTTGTTTGATCTATTATTGTTGTTTAAATTGGTTTATATATTGACCCAGTTTTACATCAAATAAAATCCATATAATCTACAATAAAACACTTATTGCAGGTGCGTGACATTTTCTTTAGACAGCTTAAACTTCACTTCGCCTCTTTGGAGGTCGCTAGGGCCATTTAGCCTACTTTGTGCACAAAGTGGCCATACAACTCCAAATATTCAAGAGTTTGAAGCGTTACTTTGTCGTGAATAAGGTTGTATGAACCAAAAATCAAACAACAACGAGCTTAATAAATCTCTAAATACTGAATCCTCAATAAAGCTCAAAATGATTGAGAAGTTGTTTAATTGGTTTTGTCCAATTTATAATTTTGTAAAATCTTTTATTGTACTTTGATCAAATTTTCACGAGAGAAAGAATCGTTAAATGAATAGATCAAGATAGACAAGCACTGAAGGATGAAACACCTCATAGAAAAAGATATAACACGCTTGACTATGTTGTCATATGTTGTCTTATAATGGATGATGCTGATTGGTTAGTTGTACAAAACTAAATAGGTCATTTTGCACGCGGACTTAATTCCTCTTTTAATTTTTAAGTCTGTTACTCCATCTAGTACATGGGTGCAAATATTTGCCAGCCTATCTCTGAATAATGCTTCACTTCATCTTTCACGTCACCCCATTACTTTGGGGGCTGCTCCGACTCATTTAGCTTACTGTGTGCATATACTGACTGAGAAATAGTAACATATATTAAATCAATACATAGTTGAATTTACGCATACAAAAACCTCCACCTCCACACATCTATACATACCTAAATCTATATATGTCTGGGGGTACTCATCAGTCTGTGGGTAAGGTAATCCGCTGTGTGTGTGTGTGTCTGTATATGTCTGTGTGTGTCTGTCTGTGTAAGTAATTTCGCGCCTGCGTGTGTATTTATTACTTACTGTTGGCTAAATATTGCAGAAGTAGTTCATTAATCAATTAACATCCTAACAGTATAGAAAGCAAACCATTAAATTATTCCAGGAATGACTGGTTAAAATGATATAATTTTCTAATTTGAATTTAGAATAATTCACTTTTTAATAGTCTGAATCTTCATAATCATCATCATCTTCATCATCGTCATAAAGCATATCATTAGTGCAATTGGTGATATGGAAAGACAAAGACAAGATTCCTTGAATGTGTTTGTCGCCAGAATGTTTGACGTCTTTAGAACTTGAAATCTTTAACTTAATTCTTAACATATTTTATTGAAGTAGGATCGCTATTTAATGTGTTCAGTCAGTTACGATGTTGTGAGCCATTAAACCATTGACAAGTTTTCTTTTAGGTCAATGCATTAAACAAAGCACCCTATGACGGAAACCTTATGACAGGGATCAGTTTGGTGGCTCAATAATAATAATAATAATAATAATAATAATAATAATAATAAGAGATGAAGAGAGGTAATACTATATCTGATAAAACGTCATATTAGTAAATGCATATACCTCTGTATAAAAAATATAGATATCGGTTTAGCGTCGTTGATTTACACTTGAATAGTTTTACGAATATAAGGACCTAGTTAATATATTTAAAATTATAGCAAAATAGTTCACTAATTGGTTTATAGGTCTTTTACACGCTACCAGACGAACTAGCGGACTCGTCTTATTCCTCTCCGGTGTCCAGGATTGCCAGGAATGAATCCCTTGGCTGACACCTAGCCTATGTTGCACAGCATTGCATGTTAGAGGGCGATTGTTAACAATTAGTTGATAATTATATTATATAGACTCTATATAATATAGTTAAAGGATGCTATATATATATATATATATATATATATATATATATATATTAGTGGGATAATTACTTTTCTGGTGTGAGTATGATGCGCATGCTTGCCCTGGTTTTTGTTTCAGTGATTGCCACCAGGTCTAAAAGCACACACGACAAATGCCTAATAGTAACAAATTACCCCCCCACCATAAAGAGAAGATATTCAACACTGTGAACCTCAAACCTGTACTGTTCATTATAAAATAATACCCGATCGACCCCCCTCTTTAGGTAATTTTGTTGCAACCGACATATCATACACATCTGAATTTTTGTTAGATTTCGTCTTTTACTTGTAGTCTACCTATCATGAATCTATTATATTGTATAACGATTGATATCATGGAGCTTGTTAACAAAGTCTAGTAACTTTTATCTGTATAGTCAGATGAGTGCATAGAAACACTAATAGTAATAACATAATCTTGTACGATTTAAGCTTACCATCCTCACTGGGGCGCCTCTGTGGTCTTGCGGTAGCGTGTTGGACCACAGATCACTACCACCCGTGTACGAATCTCGGCGTGGGCATATCTGAAGGTTGTTTCATCTTTGACTTCGCTTCATTACTTTTGGAGTCACTCAGCCCATTTAGTCTACCATGTGCACAAACGTGGCCGTAAAACACCAATCATCATCTTACCATCACCACTGTCTGCTAAACACGCTCGATCATTACAAATCAATATGATGGCGCCATCTATCGAATGGCACTTCTTGCTGCTTTCTAACCAGCGCCGATTATTGCAAAATGAAATAATTTGTTGCTTTGTAGTTGATTGAGTACTGAGAACAAGCGTAAATTTAACATGATTTTTTACGAATTTCACGAGGAAAATAAGTTGTTAATCACAGATCACGACGAAAATATACATGAAATAACGCATCACGAAGATATATATTTTTAAGGTTCACGAAGATAATAAATTGTAAATGACATTTCACAGAAAAAATGTATTACGGATCACGAAAATATCCCGGCATCCCCTCTGTATGTGTCAATTCACTGTTAAATTTTAAACAACAACAAACACACACACACACACACACACACACACACATGTTGTTAACCGTTTGCTCAGATAGGGGTCTTGCTAAGTCACTGGTTTGTAGACTCCCACTTCATGAAATGGATCTTCGGCCTCATAAAATGGAGCAAAATATTACAGAAATGAGAGGAATATAGGCACAAAATGGATGGATGGATGAATGAATGTTGTTTAACGACACATCGGCACAATTTAGGCCATTCAGTGTCCTAGAACATTTGGAAAGGCACGAAATGGACCATACTTGTTTTGTTATATGTGCCAATATTAAAACATAATCAGACGTGTTAATTACAATAGATCTCATTGTATATTAGAAACTATTTTAGGGGATTAAAGTTTGATGAACCATCTAAACGTTCATTAATATCGGTTTATAGTGCCTATATATTCTTCCTGTTTCGATTTTTTCCTATGCTTCATTTCATGAACGGAAAATCCATTTCATGAAACCGAAGTTCCTTTCGATGCCACATCCTGTGCAACTCATATACCCAGGCTTGTCCTAAAAGCCCTTTTCATGTTATCAGTGTTTGGGCCTGTGTGAATATCAACTAGTACTGCTCAGCCTAGTGAAGCATAGAAAATGACTCATTCAAAAATTAACTCCACGCGCAGTGACGTCTGGCGGATATTTAAACCGTTTCCGATGCGTTTTCCAATATGGCGGGTGCTGAAACTGTGTTGATTCAGGAAGGCCATAATGAAATTGACCAGTCCATAATTATTAGGTAAATTACATAAGCAACTGGCCGTTCGCTACATTGCTGATTATTCTATTTTAAAATAGCAAATTTACATTGCCGTAACTGATTACAGCATATTGGCGAATTAACTTCAAAATCGATCATCATGTGATCATCTTGAATCAATTCAATGTGAATGTATGAATAATGAAGTCGATCTAAGTCTAGACTGTCACTATGAGATAGCAAATCTTCAATGCATCTTGAAATCTCGAACTTTCCTTAAAATGGAGAATCAACTGTTAAATATGTTTGTTTTACTAGATCGAAAAACTTGTCACTTGTGTTATCAGTTCCTTCAGAGTTCACTGAATCGGTGTCATTCATCATTCATGACGTACTCTTCTATTCACTATTCAAGTCTATTACCTGTTCAGGTATTCAATAGTCTATTGGTTGTGGACAGGAAGTGGGACTCAGTATTAGTATTACACCTCTCATCATCATCAGGATTATCATCATGTCACATGTGTCTTTGGGATATTTACCCTAACCTACAAGCCTAACAAGGGCGCCTCTGTGGTCTAACTGGTAGTTCAAATCTTGGCATGGGCATATCTGAAGGGTGTTTCATCTTTGATTTTGCTTCATTACCTTTGGAGGTTGCTCTTCCCATTTAGCATAAAACATCAATCATCATCACCCTAATCTACATCATGATGTTGTTAGGTGTAAACATACCACATATACTTAAACACCCACACTTGATACGTATACATAGTATCAAATAAGCACCTGTAGTGGATCAAAATGTTATTGGAATGGTAACTAAGATATGAAAACCACTCAGATTCTTGTATACCACAGATTGGAATAACTTCAAAAGAGGTACAGGTCTTGTTTGGCACCAGGGTGTAAACTGAAGTTCTACATATAGGTCAAGTAGAACACAAATTGCATACACTTCTTACCCGACCACATTCACAATTGTGCCAGTTTACAAAGGATATATTATTTTAGTGATCAAGATGAAGCCATGCTTTCATTAAACTTACCCTAATTAATTATTTCAAAGAGGATGGCATCTGTTTTGTTTCACATAGTATGGTATCTTGTGACCTTTTTTTGACATTTCACTATTTACCTATGACATGTATTAGACGTAAAAGGGGACTCTGCCATCTTGTTGGTTTTTGTTAAACTGTGTAATAAAATTAAAATTGAGCATATAACTATAAGAAAGAGACTTAGTGCTAAAGTAAAAAAAATCTTTATTTGAACAAAATCAGTTCAGTAGATTTAGCCCACATGTTTACACTTAAATAAAATCCACCTTTGAAGCCACATATATATTAATTCCATGGGAGTTACACTTATAGAAAATATCATGATGTGTTATTATATGCAGTGATTCGACACAAGCATGACAAATCTAATGATCAGTACATGACCCAAAAATAACCCTTTAATACCATGTTTCGGAAATCATAATATATTTAAGATTGCCGATTATTTTAAAACAACAACATGTGCAGTTTTCACAAATGTCCGAAGGTTGTCAAACCATGAAAATAAAAAAAGTTCAATAAATTTGTTAATTTCAGAATATCATCCTAATCTTTTAATACAATATACATACCAGTAACATACAAACAATAATGGAATGCTGACTTACTATCATTTACTGTAATTGTATGTTCACTAATTGTCACCAACCTCTGCTGAAATGTTCAAAAATGTTCTAATGCATATAATGCATGAAAATATTCTACTTATGACACAGAATATGTGCATTTCATTAGCATTTAAAACTACCCCAATATCAGCAGCAAAATTAGTTCACTCTGAACTTCAGCAACATCATCTGTCCTTGGCCATCTGTATATAGATGGAACCGCTCTGTTTAAAATTGAATTGTTATCACCTCTGAACTTGTCACTTCCAATACAAAAAACATATGCAACTGCAACCCATCTGCCCTGATTGTTAATTGTAAGGGTATCTAGTTTTGCATTTTTTTTTATTTTGAAAGTTATCTGATTTAGTCAAAATTAGTCTTCTTTTTTTGTTTGGGTGAATTCTTGGTCTAACTCAAAATCCATGAATGTATTAGATGTAGCATTTATAATCTGACGTGGGTTCAGCACAGGCAGTCATCGGAACATTCCCCTTGTGGCAGATGTCCAGCTCCAACTTCAGTTGTAACAGCCGAAGTCACATCAAGTTAGCAAGGAAGGCTGTCCATAGCCATGCACACTGACCGGAATAAGTCCATTGTGTCACCAGCTGAAAAGCAATAATAAATTTGACTGACATTTAGTTAAATTGAGTCTGTCGCCAATTACTATGGATTTACTTTTTACCTTTTTAAAATAGAAAAGTATACTATAACAAGCACGGAATGTATAACACAGTAAATGTTTAAATAAGGTGACAAATTTGAATGATTCGTGCAATGTGAATGAGCCAAACTCAAAGTGATTGTATATATCAATTTATTATCGCCCAACACAAGTGGTAGCGAAAAGCTCTAAGACAAAGGACAGGCGACCTGCATTTGTTTCTGTCAGCTGCTTCATTAATGATATTTATTAATACAATTTATATATTATTTACAACATGAATTATTGTATATGCTATTTATTTTGTAGGTTGTATTATGTTGATAAACTAGGGAAAACTTGATTTTCGTATAGCAAGTCGGTCGTTACACCTGCCACATTATTGCTCAGTTTTAACTTTATGAAGTATTTCCACAGTAGGTCTCCAACTTCGAAGGCAAATATCTTTAAATCTAACTAATTCAAACTGCTCTAAAATAAAATAGTTTAACTGATAATAAAGTATATACCTGTTATGGTCCGCAAAGCTGAGGTAAATTTGTTGTTTAAGTCAATATTCATTACTGTCAATAATCTCTTTGTCAATTGACCATAATATATATCAAACTACTGTTTGTGTAACTTCATAAAGGATATATTTTTCTTTCAGATGTTATATGTCCCTTTTTTGTTTTGTTTCCATAAATAAATTTTTTTCTTGTTTTATCATTTCATTTATTGACTGCACACTAAATTTTATAAACACACATAATTTAAAAATGACATAAACGTTAAAAGACAATGCAGACATTTTTAAAATGGAGAGAAGAAATTAAAAGGGTAAATGGTAAAAAACAGGTTTCATCAGGGGGTGTCATGCCAGTTGCAGTGACCATGCTTCTGAAATGCACTGGTCCTCTTCAGTGGGCACGTCATTTACTGGCATGGCATTAACTGACTAAATAATTTAATAAACACACATACTATTTAAAATTGTTAAATATTTTACATTAGACATAAATTGGGGAGAAAATAATTGACAAGTTTAAAACCAAAGGGTTGCTCCGGGTTTTTAATTTTTGGAAATTTTTTTTTTTTTTTTTTTTTTTTTTTTTTTTTTGGGGGGGGGGGGGGTAATGTGAGAAGGTGGATTATAGGAGATTTACTAACCATGTGAGCTGTCAACCAAAACAGTTTGGTATAGTCATATTATGCCACAGTTATATACTTGGAGAACACCTTCCCAAAATAACTCATTTGAACAAAAAACCTACTGGACCATTGAGAAAATGGACGACTCTTTTCTGACTTACTGCATTAACTAGGCACTCCAGTAATATAGTGGCTAGAATGTTGTGTTGAAAATATCTATGGACTACGGCTTTCATTCTGGCTCATATCAGTGTTTGTGAGATGTTTTCCTATGTTCCGGGCTAAACAAACCTATCAACATAGAAATGTGCTTATTCTGGGCATGCTTGTGCACTGATTACATTAAAACTCCTAAAGCAGTGTCAAAGACTAACACAAATATTGGGCTATAAATCTATGGCCACAAGTTTTTATAACAGCATAATTTACAATTTTCTATGTAATGTGGCGATGCTTGGGTTTTATCAAAGAAGTCAGGCCTAAATCAGAATGACAAAATAATAATGTATTCATTGTTGCACTCATGCACAATGTTAGCACATATTGTTTCAAAGCTATGTGTCTAAAAGAGGTAGCATACTAATAAAAGGGGGCAGCCTGACTGGGCTCTGATAGCACAGTGGCTAGAGCATTGGGCTGAAAATATTGTGGTTGTAGGGTTCGAATCCGGTTCAAATATTTCTGAGACGTTTACCTGAGGAGTTACTTCTGGGCCATGAGACAAGTACTGAAGCTAAACAAACCAGTCGACTATGGCATATCAGGTAGCATGGTTGATCACAGATCTATGGCACCTGGATTCAAACCCGGGCTGGGATATTCACTAAGGTGTCTTATCTATTAGTTTGTCTCATTCATTACCTTTGGGGTTGTTTATTACTGATCCTACAATGTGGACAAAAGTGGTCGTGAAACAGCGATGTTTAAATGCTTTATTTGTATTAGTCTAAGAAAAGCATAAATCTCAATACCTTCAGCATAATTTACGACCAGTATTGCCTCATTGTTTTAGATAGCAGCGTGTTAATTAAAGCATTAAATAACTGAGCTACAACTGCTTTTGGCTCTTCTAAGATTTGTGTCATAATGGTATCCACTAGTAATGATGTTTTCCGGCATGTCCCAAAAGGTCTAGTAAGGCACTGTATGAGTATTTGTTACTATATATACTTGTATATAAGACACAGTTTTTATCCTTAGAATAATGCATTTTTTCCTGACTCGTCTTATACACGAGTCAGCCGAAAAAAGTTGTACGGTTTTGTGAGCGATAATAGGTACAATTTGTTTTTATGTTTCAGTTAGATTTTATCGTGTTTCTACTAAACTGTTCAATTTAATTTGCAATTATCAGTGATAGTTTTGTATTTTAATTTGTTTCATAAAGCTGTGAGTACAGCAGTATTTAAAAGTTTGAGCTTGATTGGGTGTCTTCTTAGTTAGTTTTATGTATAACTGTCTTTGGCTGTGAAATCAGTTCTAAATATACATATTCCAACACTGGTTTGACTTTCTTGATACTTTCAACATGCCAGGTAAAATTTTTTAATTCTGCTTCGTCTGATATTCAAGTTTGGCAGTTTCCAGCAATATTGACTGATACACTGATCCTGTCTTATATATACAAGATTGACGTATATACGGTATGAGATTTATTTCAAATAAAAACAATTCCAGACGAACTATCATGGAGATAATGTTACAAAAATCTGCACATCTGTATATAACTAGAAAATAGCACATTGTAAAAAAATTGCTTCATTACCATGAAAATCATTATTCACTGTATATGTTATGCAAATTGTTTACAATTTGCAAATTTGGGTTCCAGGCCTGGAAAGTCATGGAATTTTTGTTGAGGTTCTTGAAAACCCTGGAATTTGGACATATAGATCTATATTTCTTTTTCTCTGTCATCACACTTCTTCCACCATCTATTGCACACTACTGACCTCCAGTGCTTGTGTTATTTCAACGTCCACTGCGGCGCTGCTTTCATCGAAAATATGCGTCTATGTTTGCGCATTAAGAGTTCGTGATTTCATTGAAAAGGTCCTGGAATTTGACATTGGAAAGTCCTGGAATGTCAAAATGTGAATGAACCCTGGTTTAATTGTCAGTGTATACATTATATACTTATTCTGGAATAGTGGCCACTATTTCCAAACCTACTGACTGTAAAAGTGAAGATGAAACGTATTTAATATAGTTTGTCATATTTGTTTCAGTGACTCCAGTAGTGATGTAGAGGAGGGTGGTCATCATCATCACAAGTCGACCTCTCATCACCAGAAACACAAGAAGGAGAAGAAGAAGCACAAACACAAGCATAAGCATGACAAACACAAGCCACGCTCATCCTCCGACCAAGAACGACATTCCAGACATAAGCACAAGCACCACAGGAAGCACAGGCACGAGAGACGAGACGCCGTCGATGAGGATGGCATGCCTGAGGTGATGGAGGTCGAGGAAGGCAGTGTGATTCGGGTGGAAGAGGAGGCCGTGGCTCCGAAGAAGCAGAAGCTCGATGACAATTCTCTGAATGCGCTTGAAGAAGCCAGAGCAATACTGCAGGCAAAGATTGCAGGTCAGATGCCCAACAGCAAGGATACGGCTGATGAGAAGGTCGTGAATGCGATGTCATTGATAGCTGAGGGTTATCAGACCGAGTCGGAGGAGGAGGGTGAAATAGAGCATGAGGACCGCAAGAAGGAGCATCAAGTTAACACATTACAGGAAGAAGAGATTATTGTGCAAAGTGGATCAGAACTTGGTGAAATCATTGAGATCTCCGATGTGGAAATGGAACTGGAGAAGGCTGTTGAATCGTATGCACCATACAAAGCAGCTGAACGCAGCAGGAGAGGATCACCTTTGCAAAAGAGGAATGAATCCTTAAGGCACAGGTCACCCCCCTATGGCAGCCGTGAGCATTATGGTCACTGTGATAGGTTCAGTAGGGAAAAAGAAAACAGGTCTCCCCCGCCATACCATCGTAGCAGAACTGGGTCACCACCCCATTACAGGAGTAGAACTAGATCACCTCCACACCATAGGAATGCTGTTAGATCACCTCCTAGGCACAGGAGCAGAACTAGGTCGCCTCCACACCAGAGAAGTAGAACTGGATCACCACACTGGCCCCGAGAACGTACACAAGGCTCTGACGATTTTCACTCTAGGCCAGGCTACAAGAGCCCTAGTTATGGTGAAAGGGACAAGTAAGTACTGGTATATTACTTGTCAGTGATACTGATAGAAATAAGGAAAAAATTAACCTGTCCGTACTTGTCTGCCGATTTAAAAAAAAATCCACTAATTTTCTGTTACTTGTTCCAGCAACTGGCACAAAATTTATATATATAACACAATATATATAATTTGAAAAACATAATATAACATTGATTATGATAATTAATTTCTATGCTAGAGCTACAGCAGTGTTGCTTCTAGGATGCGTTTTTGCGGGATTCCCACGATATTTTAACGTATGGCGCAAAATAAAAATATCCCTGTGCCCCACATGGCGCAAAATAAAACCCCATAGCGCAATATTGTACATGTTGTGTGCCTTAACGGTCTGCCCGTCACTATTATATTTTGTGTGAACGATTCCTAGACAGTGCTAAGTTCCGTGTAGAGGGATCAATGTTGTTTCTAGGATGTGTTTTTCCCGGATTCCCCCGATATTTTAACTTATGGCGTCAATCAAGTGTCATCAATAACATGTTGAAGCATTTTTGTAGTCTTTTTTTAATGTTACAGTTATAAGTGATATGCATACATTTAATTATGCTTACACTGTAAAACTATGTGTATAAGTACTTCATATAGGATGGATGCAAATGTCATAATTTTCAGTTCAAATATTCCTGGGGGTATGCATTTGTACACCTAAATGGTTTTCATGCCAAGTGACCATGTTACATTAAAATCCCCCACATTTTTAAAACCTAAGGGTGAGCTCCCTGACATAGGCTAGATCCTAGAAGCAACACTGTACAGTATCCTATCAAGACTAGTGTTCTCAACCTTGTAACGCAACCGCTCAGATTTTCGGAATTCACAAATCAGTCAGAAAGAAAAATGAAATCAGTCAGTTCCTGCCATGATTGTACTCTGACATGGTTTTGCATTTTTACCAACTGTATGAAATATTGTTTAGTCCTGCTCAGCTTATGAAGAATGCTTTTAGAGTAAAGCTGATTCCATATATGCGACATTGCTGTAGCGTATCCAACATTGTGGTATCCATGTGTTGCGAACACCCCTCTCACCTTCTGACCTATTTTCCTTGGAAAGCCTGCCTGGACACTCGAATCAGACGGCTGATTCGTAAAATTCTGGATTTAAATGTCCGATTTGGACCAATCGCTACATGGAGCGATCAGTTTTATCGCATACACTGTTGCACATAAGGAATCACACTCTACATGTTTTCAGTTTCCATTTTTTGTCGCATTCGTATTTGCATTACGCATACCTTGTATATGGAAACTCCGATGCATCGTTAAACAACATTCATTCATCCTAAAGCAGCATAAAAACTAATTCCAGATTCCCTCTCAGGCACCGTTTGGATTTAACAGACGCATGTGTGCTGGCGTGATTCTGGTTATTTGGGAAGTATGTTAAATTTGAAACATGTGCATTTTATGAGGCATCTCCATAACAAAAAATTATATTACTTTAGCCGCTATAAGAATTCAAGGAAAACACAAATTTTCACTTGTCTACCGGACAAGTGGTCATCGACATTCTTTTTGTCCGGGTAAATTCTCACTTGTCACGGACAAACAGACAAGTGCTATTTCGAACACTGCTTGTCACACATGGGATAAGTGCACGGAACATCATTAATTCATTCTTAGTGATACTATGACTGAAATTAAATGCAAACATTACTGGCTGATGTTATGTTTAGATGAAAGTAATCTTTAAAAAAATACATTTAAGAGACAACTGAGTTTTGTTATCGTCATCGTGGCCACTGGTTGTTGAATCCACATTTGAAGTAGTTGCTTAACGATTATAATTTGTCTGTTTGCTTAGACCTGGGAGCGTAATCTTCCACTCACCTGGAATTAAATTATCTGGGTCATGGCATTGAATTGTTGTAAAACCTCTTATCATCCATTAACAAAAGGCTTCAGTTTGATCATCTCATTTCCTCAGAGTAGGAGCCCTTCAAAATGTGCCTGTTGTAGGTACAGTGTGAAAACTAGAGAACTCATTCATTTATTTATTATCTGGCTTTAATGTATATAACATGTTGAATAACCAAGCTGGAATAAACATAATCCTGCAGATGTATAATATTTGGCTGAACATTACTTGTGCCTGAATTATGTGTGTGTAAGAAAGAAAACCTGAAATATAAACATAGTTTTGCTACAGATATTCATATTATGTGTCATTGAACTCAGTATCTAGCATAGTTATTTGGATTGTTTCGTTTTGTGTCTTTATGTCATCTTAATACTCTGTCAAACTTTTGTCCTAGGGGTCGTATTGACCGTCGTGTAGAAGACATGAGAACTGACTATAGGAGAGGCTGGCGATCGAGCAGAGATCGGTAAGTGTTCAGAAATTGCGCATTTTTGGTTTATCCTGAGCAAGTTTGTTTGATTATTGGTATAATTGTTGAACTCCTTCTGCAGTGCCTCGCCACCGCGACGTTCTTGGCGAGACCGTAGCCGATCAAGAGACCGAGGACATTACAGACGTAGCAGCAGGAGTAGATCAAGAAATCGTGACAGCAGAAGAAAAAAGTTGGAGGAGGACAAGTTCAAGGGAAGCTTGTCAGAGGGGATGACCCTACAGCAAGAGTCCTCCAGTGAAGAGGAGTATGTAAATGTTTATATCAATATTAAACTTCTGTTGATGTCATATCCTACAAAGCAATTAACGCTAGAAATGTTATGTGTGTCTCTTATTTCAAGTTTGCTAATTTTCTAATACAGAAATTCAGGTGTGCTGAAATAATATAAATTTTTAATATTGTATTAATATCTTCATTGTTGGTTGGTTGGTATGGATTTGGGGCCAGAAAAAGATTATTTTATGCAAATTTAAAAATCTGTGTGATATTCTGCTGTTTTAGTTCCCCATCAAAATAACTGTTTAGTTCTACTATTATTTAAAATAGGAAAATTTTGTATGTGAAGCATAACACTAATCACAATTTTGTGCCATCCTTTGAAAAAACTAAATCGAGCCCGTCTCCCAGGTCTTTCCCATTCGGAGTAGCTTCCATGCCAGATTGGTACCATTGTAGCAAAGCTGCAGAATATTTTATTTGCTTTGTTTTTATTTGTCATCTTTTCTGATTTAGCCAAAAAAACTATCAGTCATTTAAAAAATGAATATGATGCTTTTTACTAATGGAATGTTCATAAATAGCTTGTATGATTCAGGAAGATGCTAATAGTTTATAAGGAATACCTATTGATACATTTAAAGGGATATGCTCATGAATGTGCATAATTGTACAATGTGCCAACATGATTGTACTGTACAAGGATGTTTTGACAGTGGATACAAAGAGAGCTTTATTTTTTACATCTAAACACATTTTCTTAATGGATTGTCTTACTTGCTTAAATAAGCTGGCGGTGAAAAAAGACCTTGTGCTGTTCTGTACTGACTACAATAGCAGCCAGCATTTACAAGAATGAAGGAATTGAAATGTTACCAAAACAGCACTATTCAGTTAAATATTGCCCATTTCTATGATAAAATGTAAGCTGTAAATATTTCTAATCTGTAACCTCTAGGCCAGGAAATGTCTTATAATTAAGTTGTCAGCATGAAGATTGACTTGAGCCACAGAGAGTTGTATTACCAATTTCCCTTTAGCTCTGGTTGATATTTTCTGTGCTCTTAATGGGTTTTTTGGGATGAGTTAGGATTTAAGGTTTTTCAAATGCATTTCACAGAATTGATATACCTGATCCTGAAGAAGAAGAAGATGAAGATGTCATCATTGAACGGCGGCGTAAACAGAGAGAAATGTTGAAGATGGTAAGATCTGCAGCTTTTGCTAAATAATTATTTGATGTTATGTTAAATGAATGAATGCCTTGCATTTTGGTACAGATGGTTGATATTCTGTATTGCTTTAATACTTTGTTGTGAATGTTCTTTTCATGTAGAATCCTTTTATATGACAACTTTCATAGTGAATTAATGTGTTAATGATAAGCCGTGAACTCAGTCATTAGCACATTGCTCAGTCATTAGCGTAGTGGCTTAAGTTATAAGCATGTTGATATCAGCTCCTTTAGTGTGCATCAACAGCATTCATCCATAAAATTCTTTGGTCACAGGTGAGATGAGACTAAGTTGGATTCTTTGGTCATAGGTGAGATGAGGCTAAGTTGGATGAATGTTGTTTAACGACACATCGGCACAATTTAGGCCACTCAGTGTCCTGAGATGAGGCCAAGTAAAACAATCATTCACTAACTTTGAATCCAATTTTTGTCAAGTGTGTAATTATGTATAAAATTTCCAAAGCCACACCTGAATGTTGGTTTTATTTTTACACACTGAAATATTTTGCAGTGCATTTTAGGGTTAATGTTATTTATTTGATGTGTTCTTAGAAAACCATTTGATTAAATAGTCGCAGCATTGAACAACAAAACTCATAAAACCCATCCGAAAGCAGAACAACACTGATTCAATCTTGTTTGATCAGCAAAATTGAATTTATAACACGAATAGTTCTCGTCATGCTTCCTGAGATATTTCACCACACTTCTAGTAACTATAGTGATTCTTGACTGTGTTCCTGTTTATTTTTCTGTTTGCATGTGGAGGATGTTAGATTGTCATCAGCATGAACACTTCATTATCACTTTGGCCCGTTTAGTAAACATGCTTAAATGCACTGGAGAGCAAAATAATAGTTTTGGATAAATATTTTGCATTGTTTTTACTTCCAGAAACTGATCTGTAGTGAAGCAAACAGTGAAGTGAGCATGAATTCGGTAGACATGCACCCGACTCCCCCGAGCGCCGAACCAGATGAACAGATCTCACCGTCATCTCGCAGATCTCGCAGTCCATCATCTCAGCCAACTCGCAGCCAGTCTCCGAGATCTCAGAGTCATTCTGAGAGGAAGAGTCAGTCAGAGAGTGGCTCCTCTTCTTCATCTTCATCATCCACAGAGGACAGTGACAACAATAGTTTGGAGAATGGCTACAATGATGATTGTAACTTGAATAAACAGCTGGTAGAAAAGTGTCCGAAGCAGAATGACCAAGACGTTAAAGAGAGCCAGAGTGGAGCTGTCGAGGAGAAAAGGAAGTCGTTTACAAGTCTCGATATGTTTGCTGAAGAACTGGACATGTTCGCTGAAACCATCAGTGTATGTCTTGCTTTGATTTCTTTTCCAGGATCAGCTGCTTTTTCTCATTATGGCTTGGTTGAACTTGAATATTAATCTGTGATCTAATTCCTCAAAAACGGGTCATTAGGTAAAGTCAGTCGGCTCATCTGATAGATGGGGGGGAATAAATTTGATGTGTAGGTTCAAAGACAGCTTTATCCCAGCTAGATGTATCATAGCATTAGTTTGGTTAGGATATATGAAAAATATATTCACAATGACAGCTAAGCTACCACTTATCAAAGTTTTTATGGGAGGGTTACCTGGATCTTCACTTGTGGAAGAGGGTACAATAAACACAAGTATTTGTTTTAATCCCTAAATTACAACCAACAGTTTCATTTCTGTCTTAAAGGGGTGCCTTCGTCGTCTAGTGGTAGCGTGTTGGACCACAGATCACTACCACCCGTGTTCAAATCCTGGCGTGGGCATATCTGAAGGTTGTTTTGTCTTTCACTTCATCTCATTACCTTTGGAGGTCGCTCGGCCCATTTAGCCTACCTTGTGCACAAAAGTGGCTGTAAAACATCAATCATCATCATTTCTGTCTTAAGGGCTGTCTGTGAATGAGTATATATAGTACAACCTGTTATCTTGACAACCTGTCTAAAGGGAAACCTTCCATTTCATCAAACTTTGGCTACCGATATTAAGATTTGCCATAAGACCATTTTTGTTTAAGGAAGTTAGTGAGTAGAAAAAATTCTTTTTTAACTCTATTTGTTGTAGAATATGGCCTGTGTGTGACTATTCTCTTTAATGTAACCAAGATTAAAAAAAGTATATATATGAAGTGCCTAAAATACCATGAGGATAATTTGGTGAATCTTTTAAAGAACATACGTGTTATCTTGGGTTTATTTATATCTGTCTGTTATCATTTGATTAAATATAATGTGCTCTATCAGCTGGAAAAACATTTTGAAAAGATGGCATGTTTTTAATTTTATTTCAGCTAGGCATCCAGACAAATATTTTCAACAATCATCGTGTCTTCACAGTCGTAAATAATTTGTTGTTGTTATTCGTGATGACATATTGTGGGTGTTTTAAGCATGTGTCATTTTTCACTTGGTGTACAATTTATGAAGATGTCATATATGCAATAATTCCTTCCATTTGAACTTGTACAGACAAGATTCCCCAAAATGCATGTGGAAGACAGGATGTCAATAGAAACAGTTGCTAATTTTTTTAATACTTGAAAATAGATTTTTCCAATATGGTTCTCTATGTTACATAAACCCTTCACCACAAAGAATGTACTTATAAATGTATTTATACCTTAGTTAAGATCGTCTAATAATAATAAATGTACACCGTGTAAATGATTACCTGAGATTTATGTGGAAGCTATTCTATCTTGTAGAGTCCGAGCGGCTTCCAGAAACAGACCAGTGCTTTTGAGAATCCCTCACTGACGGATAATTGGGATGATGCCGAAGGCTATTACAGTAAGTCTTGCCTATGTTGTGTTGATGCTGTGTTAACCTTATGCATTGGAACATGTTATCTAGGGACACAACAGAAACACTACTGGTGAATGATGATTGGTGATTTTTTTCTATCAAGAAGGAATGTGAAATCATTTTTATTTGCTTTTGTTTTGTAGATTGCATTTCACGTCCATTATTAAGTCGGTGTTTCCAGTGATGAGCTATGTTTGAGTTTTCTCCTAGCTGTTATGGGTATTTGTAAATTGTAATTAACTGACATTTTTGTGTTTGTTTGTATAATATACTACGTGCTAGATCTTTCACAACTGAAGAGAAGCTAAATGTTTATGCTAGAGTGAAACACATGGTGGCATACAAACTAAAGCTAATAGTTTCATGGAAGCAGCATCTTATGTTTAGATTAGACTGTAGGATTTGCATTTAAGGCAAAGGCCAAAAAATTACCATAAAAGAATGTTATGTATATTTGTCACCACTACAGCAAAAGGTTTTTATCCTTGGCGTGAAGTGTTACACAAGTGAATACGTGTTAAGATGTTGTGAGATGAATATTAAGAAATATATGGCAGTATTCCCAGGTTTATACTAACCAGGCTGTAAAACATCAATGATCATCATCATACGTAGATTGTTGGATTCATTAGTTAGCCTTTTTGCTGGTTATAAAGATCAATTCACATACTAAACAGACAAAATATTATCTGAAATATGAATTTCTGTTTCGTTGATATTTTGATTAAAAAACCCAAAGCGTTAAACTAGCCATCTTCTCGGTATATATAGTGTCTTTGTAGAGGTGTTATGTCAAATACTGTTGTTTGAATTATTGTAGCTCATAATTATTTTATTCTATTCCAGGAGTGAGAATTGGTGAAGTATTGGACAAGAGGTATACAGTGTTTGGTTTCACAGGCCAAGGTGTGTTCAGTAGTGTGGTGAGAGTGAGGGATGGAGCACGTGGAAACCAAGAGGCAGCAATCAAGATTATCAGGAATAACGAAATGATGTTAGTATTTTGTATTGTATGTCAGTAATATCTCTCTGTGTCAAGTGAGATTTACCTAACTGGGGGATAAATGACTCGCTTTGTTCCTGGTGTGTGTGTGTGTGTGTGTGTGTGTGGTCATTCAAAGCAAACATACCCAAAGAAGATCATTTGGTCCATTATTAGTGGCAAAAATTCTTGAAGTGATGAGACATTTCATGTGCTGGTCTATCTGGTTTATATGACAGTCAGAGAGGCCTCTGATATGAAGCATGATGATGATGATGACAGTGATGATAATGATGTAATAAAGTGACTTTTCTGGAGGATCCACATCTTGTCGTTTTGTGTAATAAGAGATCAAACTTGAAGGCATCATCTGATATTGACATCCAATTCTCTGTTATTCTGATTGGCTTTCTCCTGCATATGATTGTGAATGGTGTTTCTTCCACTGATCATTTAATGGGTTGATTGTGAGTAGGGTGTTAGTTGTATTAATTGAGTTCCATTTGTCTGATGACAGGCATAAGACTGGGCTTAAGGAGCTGGAGTTCCTGAAGAAGTTAAATGATGCAGATCCAGATGATAGATTCCACTGTCTCCGGCTGTACAGGCATTTCTATCACCGAAATCATCTTTGTCTTGTTTTTGAGTCATTGAGGTATGTCAATTTTTGTTACGATCATAATCTGTTATATTTGTGGTCTTTTCACTGATAGATATATATATATATATATATATATAATGCCTCTACTTCCCTTACATCATGAGCTAAATCACTTAAGTGTAGATGAATGTTAAACAACATTCATCTACACTTAAGTGATTTAGCTCATGATGTAATGGAAGTCAGGCTTCAGCAGGTATAGCAATAAAGTATAGAAAGTGTTTTATTCGGAGACACATATGACAAGGTGTTCTCTGAAATATATATGTATATAAACTGTTCTAAATTCTAATTAGTATTGATCCCCAGATGGACGTATTTAAGGTCAGACCATGCTTTTACACTTGACCCATTAAATATAAAGCAAATAAAATAGCCGGGTATGATTAATGTTCTTGTGTATTTTTCCTCAGGATTTGCACTTAAGTATTTCCATGTCTTTCAGGATCATTAAGAAAGAGTTACCTATGAAACATTAAGGTTTAAAAAAAAACATTTTCATTGTTTTGTTCCAGTGGACTTCCAAGTATTTATATTTTATCTGGATGACAATCTTGTATATAAACAAATCTGGTGCCTGCACCATGGAATGAAAACCAATTTTCTAGCATGTGGTTAATAAACTTAACAGACAACTCATAAATTTAAGTTTCATTATCAGGGTTATTGAAGGTCATTGTCTTTTGTTACTTAATGATAATTTCTGATGGTTATTTGATAAAAGTGGCAATTTTTATTGATTGTTATCACAGCATGAACCTTAGAGAGGTACTGAAGAAATATGGCAAAGATGTTGGCTTACACATTAAGGCTGTCCGCTCTTACACCCAGCAGCTGCTACTGGCTCTGAAGTTAATGAAAAGATGCTGTATTCTTCATGCTGATATTAAACCTGATAATGTTCTGGTTAGTAACTGTAGTAACTTAGATAACTTTTCATCATGCATGGATTAAAAGGTTGGTCTGTGTGTGTGTGTGTGTGTGTCAGAGAGAAAGTATATCCTTACAAGTTACATGATTTCTTTGCATTTATTCCAGGTAAATGAATCCAAATTGAACTTAAAGTTATGTGATTTTGGATCTGCTTCGCACATATCCGACTGCGATATCACACCATATCTAGTCAGCCGTTTCTACAGAGCTCCAGAAATCAGTAAGTTCCAGATGGCTGTACCCCTTTACTGCAAATTTAGATTAATTAATCCATGGCTATGTACTTGTGTAAATTATTTTCTGCTTCGAGTCAATGCTGTCCTGGGAACAATTCATGCCTCTGCACAACCTTAATTATAAATCTTTCCAGCAAGATGTGTGACCTAGGTCTGTACAGGTAGTATCTATATGTCAGGAAATTCCTCAGAAGGCGATAAGAGAATGTATTGTCTGATTCACATCACATTTCAGTAAATACCTGTCCAGTTGTCGTCAGCCGGTAGACCATGTGTTTAATGTTTACATCTGCCTTTCAGTTATTGGTATGGGTTATGACCATGGTATTGATCTCTGGTCAGTCGGTGTCACCATCTATGAGCTCTATACAGGTAAAATACTTTTCCCTGGAAAGACGAACAACGAGATGCTTAAACTGATGATGGATTTGAAGGGCAAAATGCCCAATAAACTGGTGAGAAAGGGGACCTTCAGGGACCAGCACTTCGATGCCAACTATAATTTTTTGTTTCACGAAGTGGACAAGGTCACGCAGAGGGTGAGTACGTTGGGGTGGAGTGGAAATGTTGGCATTTCAGTAGAGGCGTGTCTAATTGTTGTGATGCTGGACGACAGCTGTGATTACTGAATAATATTAATGGCCGACATAACGTGCCCTGTCTGATGCGGTACCTTGATTCCGTTGATTACATTATCTGCCATTGTCTTCGGGTGTAATACAAAGCATCATTTAAAGATGTTGACCATTTATCAATTTGCATTAAAGAACAGAATTCATTATAGGCCGTTAAACTTGGTCTGAACCCATACAGACTCTCCACCAGGTACAGAGCTTCAGCACTTCTTTTGCACATTCATGCTATAAGAGTATACCTGAAGTAATTGGTCCTCGTGCACTGCTGGAAAAAGTATTCATTCGCTATAAACCCAGTACCGAGTGTCAGAGACCCTCAAAATTTACTGTATATCCCTCATTAACATCTTATAAATGTGGTTTAATTAAAATATTTAATTTATGCATACATGACCTCCGTATATTTGGACATTGTTCGGTCCATTATAACAAAAATTATTTACTGTGTAATTGGATTGTTAACTTCACCGGTGCAGTTGACATTTATTTTGGTCTGCATTTATTCAGTAATAACTAAGTTGACACCCTTACATTAATCTTCCATGATTGCAGAAAATGGGGGAGTTTATAGAATAGATAAATGGAATTTCACTGCTGAAAGTATTCTGTAATTATTACTGAGATTTGTTTGGTATCTTGACAACCGCACTGTATTCAGGGAAGTAGACATCATAGCTGTACGTGTCTTAATGGGAGATTGATATAGTGAAGGAATATGTACTGTGAATGACTAGAACAAAGTCGAGCCGTGATAGCGGAGTTAGTTAGAGCATAGGACTCTTAGCTGAACGGTCGCAGGTTCGAGGCTCCATGAACTGCAATGCTGTCATGTGGCAACTGGTTCACTCATCCATAAAAAATGAGTGCCTGACAGGACACGATGGCTGCGTGTTTGAGTAACGTTTTGCACCTATAATGGCAGCATGCGTTGTATGCCCCCTTGGGAGTTGAGATATGTGCTGTGTGGAAACAGGTCTTAGTGAGGGATAATAATATTGTAAATAATATTGTATATTGCTTCTAGCTGAATAGGGCGCTATATAAATATCACATATTATTATAAAGTAGTTTCACTGACCAGAAAGTTATTGTGTGGAATTAATATTTTTCAGTTAGTTATGTTGTAGTATTATGTATTTTTCTGGAAGGTGTTTGCCGGTTAGATCATTTCTATGTTTGGTTTGTAGGAGAAAGTCACAGTTCTTGGAACCATCAGCCCATCAAAGGATCTATTAGCTGATCTGATAGGCTACCAGCGATTACCCGAGGACCAACTGAAGAAGGTGATGCAACTGAAAGACCTGATAGAGAAGATACTGGTGCTGGATCCTAGCAAACGTCTGTCACTGAACCAGGCCCTGCTCCATCCATTTATCCAGGAAAAGCTTTAGGACGTTTAATGCATATGATGTTATCTTCATGTCATCAACACACTACAGATGTGACAGGTTTGCAGGCAGATAGCATTGGTTAGATAAATGTTGACTTGTCAAGGAAGCCAGTGTAGACTATGTTTCTGGTTGTTAACTCTAATTTTCAAAGATCATTCAGTTGCAATAAGTTAGGTTGTAGCAAATGGTACATTGCCTTCTGGATGTGCCACAGGTGGATATGCGGGCCATTGCTACTTGTCGGAGATGATGTCACAGGACGGCGTTTTGAAGAACTGTTAGTATGTCATTCTGGTGATCAAGGAAACTTCTTACCTTTTGTGAAGAACTTTGTAACGGGAAATCTACAATAATGACTGTAGTTATGTTTCTGTGTACTGGCATACACATGCCTGTATGTTCATGTGGTCAGATGCATGCATTTTTGTGTGCATATCGGTAGCCGAGTATACTGGTCTACTGTATGTTTATTTAATTTGGAGAAATATTCAGGTTGTTGTCTGTGTGTGTGTGTGATGTGTGTGCGAAAGAGAGATTAACATCTTTAAGAAAATATAAGGCAATATCTGTGTACCATAATAATGTTTGTCACCATTATAGTAATGTTATTGTTTTATATATTTCCTCTCAAGGGTAGCCTTCCAGAAGGTGGTGAAGGTTCACCGAGTCGTCTTGGTTCTGTCATCATTTTGGGGTATGATACAACTTATGATATGATATAATTAATGTCTCGTTCATTGCTTGAAGTGTAATCAGGTTTTTGTCCATGCTTCAGAGTACCATACATTTGACCAGTGCACACGTACGCACGCACGCACGCACACACACACACACACACACAACATTGACAACAACGTGAGTATATGTTGGAGTCCTTCATTTTTCATATTAGATCAATTTCACTTAAACCTAAGACACGGTTTTAATGAATAAAGTCTGTTTTAATTATATTGACCGAATATTTACCATTGAATGTAATCCAGAAATAGGCTTGTATGTTCAAACTGTGTAATAAATTGTTAAATACATCGTTCTCTTTGTCTACCAAACAATGGAGGCTTTCCTCCATTGAGCAATATACTGGCCATGTGTGCCATTATTGTAAACATTACATGCTAACATCACATTCCAAGGTTTAATGTAGTTTTAATGAAGCTTAATTTTTGTGCTTGCTCATATACTTCAGATCTCTTGTAGCTCTAATAATAACATTGTTGTTTTGTTTCCTTACCGTGGGCCACACTTGCCGAACCATTCTGGCATGAGAACGCCAGAATAGTGTATCGACCTGCCACAGGAGGCAGCACTGTGCAGCTTGATGCAGACATTCTTGAGGAGACCGATCTAGCATGTAATGCCAATAAATAGATTTGGTTTGGAATGTGGTTTTCTCATAACACTAAATATCTCCAAAACTTGTTTGAAATATTCTAATTTAGAACCTATCATTTCTGTTTTCGTGGAAACAAATGCTGCTTGGCACGTAAGAAATTTTATTTCTCTCAACACGGCTTTATTTTTCTTCTCTGAGCAGTATGTGTATTAGACAATTGTGAAGTGGCATGCTTAAATTAAATTCTTCACTTCTGAAAATGATTTAAACACTGTCATACCTTTGTTTTGTGGCTGCATGATATGATGCTCTTTCTTGGTGGCCTTTTGTGAATCCATTTCAACTTGCCGAAGCATACAGCTCACGTAGCCCCATTCATATGAGGAGCGAGTTCTGGATAAAGTTCTGAAATCCTTTTGCCTCGACGCTGTTTATATCATGCAGTCATCATCTATGTATCCACATGGATTAAATGAGGCTACGACTCTTGTTGTAGATGGAGTGTTCTGATGACGGAACCTACAACTAACTACACTACACAGCCAGCACGCACCCAACAAGGTTATACCAAGACTGTATGTCAGTTGAGCATGAATGGTTATGTAAATTGTGTCGTTTCTCCGACGCTTGTAGTCTGCTTGTTGGTGGGATTCGTGTATTTGTTTGCGGTCAGTGTTAAGTCGTTTGGGCGATGGCTGTGCCCGACATGCAGATTACAAGTAACCATTATTGTGGATGTGGTTCAGAGAATCTTTCGTTTAATATCTTCTTGTAATGCTGTCTTGTTTTAGCCAAAAAAAGGTATGTATCAATTCCAGTTTTTCTTAGAAGCAGCAACATTGGGTATGGTAATCTTCATGTAGTTAGTAATCAGTATTATACAGACTTTTGAGTAACTTACACTGCAACCAACATTTATTTAGCTGATTTGAGACATTACCACTTAAGACATTTTATTTTCATCTGTACACTTTCAGGTGAGTGACGTTGAAGAGGTGCTCCATCTTGCTAGACTGCTTAATATTTCAATATGGGAGCTGGCTATTATTTTGTAAAATTGATGTTAATAATCATAGCTACGGTTTTCCCAGTAAAAATATTAGAAAGTCTGTTTAACTTTGTCATAATGCATGCTGATTGTTATTGTATGGTATTATTGTTCAGCAGATAATAATTGTAAAGAAAATGCTTGTGAAAAGAACGTTGAACCAGCTTTTCATGTGCAATTTATATTAAAATACGGTATCATGACAAGAATTTACTGCAAGAATTACCTGTTTATTAGTGATTATAAAGATGAAATAAATTGTATGAAACACAACGGAAATATTGCTATGAATATCACATTTTCTGTAAAACACATCACATACAGGCAAGCAAATTAGTTGTTTGTTCTCTTAACAGTTCCATCACAAATCTGTAATTGTCCACTTGGCTGTTAGTCTAACTTGACAAAAGATAACACTTCTCTAAACTATACAAAAATCTGGTTAAAAACAGTATGGCACAAGATGCAGTGAAACAGAGTACAAATTTTCAGACCTCAACGTTTGCTTCAGTATGCATGTACAATCTAACCACTTTTTTGCTAACTTTGGGACCTGGCTGAAAGTTGGTGTTGTGGTGTGGTGGCATAACGATAGGGGAAGGCATATTTGGCTCGGAGCTTTGGGGGTGGATGAATAGGTACAGCACATAATTATGTGCAATATACATGTAGTATATTGTAGGGATAATAAAAGACCATATATATTTTAAGTAATAACTATATATGTTGTAATCTGCTGCTTCTGTTCAATGTCAAGTGCTGTGTGTTTACATTTTTTGGATACAGTAGCCATGATCAGAAAAGATTTAATGAACAGCACAGATTGGTGGCATTACATACTTTTAATCTGTTAACCCTGAATTATCAGTTTATTTAATATACAGCCAACTGACTTAAAACATTGGTCCATCTAATTGATATATCGTGACATGATTTTCACAGATTAACAGAAGCATACGATGGTTAGTGTGTGGTGGTAATAGCGGGGGGGTATTTATATGGCAATGTATGGTATTCGTATTGTGTAAGCATTGGCGGTGGCTGAATAATGGGTGGCGGATAAACGTGGGGAATTATCATGGCAGGAAATCGGGTCCTCATCAAATGTTGGCAGTAGGCGGTTATTCGCAGGTGGCAGGGTTAGACTGTAATTACATACTGTAAACTATCTGATTGTTTATAAGAATAAAATATCTAACATTTACTGATTAACCAAAATCTGGTTCATAGCATATATAGTTATAACTATCAAAATAATCAGATCCTGTATGACAATAACGTGAATAAACTATGATACTTGTGTAAATTGTCCACTGAAAAACCAGACCAGAATAGCACATGAGTTGTGACCTGTTCAGGTGGCCTCCATAATCTTAACAATCCTGGTTATGTTTTCGGAGATGTTTTTTTTTAAATTTCTAGCAAATTTAGTTGAACATTGGCCTGAATCTAAACTATAATAACGAATCACCTAACAAGGCAGTACATTTTGGTTGTATATGAAAAATTATGTCAGAATAATGCTTTAAACTTGCATACAGTAATTAATATCAATTTCGGAAGTCATCCTTTTCTTTATGATCATACACTCTACAGTTAAATAAGGCTTAAGAATTTCTTCGTACAATACATTAAGAATGGTTTATTGTTTAGCGTATCACACTGTTTGATGCATCAGTTTCTCTAATCAATTATAGGATCAGCAAAAGCACACGAATCTTCGATGCCCAAATTGTAGTGATTGCCTGTATTGTTTTTGTATCTACTCGTGACGATCCTAAACCAGCCATTCTCGCCCTGAAATATATGGTCTAGATTTAAAATGGAACATGATAATCTGGTTAGTTGTTGATTAGTAAGCATGGATCTGATTATTGTACACCTAGAGATTATGATTGTTTTGATCAGATTATGAAAGAAAGTAGTAAGTTTTAAAATCAAAGTCCCTGTATATCATCATGTATAAGCTAGCTTTGCATACAAGATGACTGATTTGTTGACTTGATTTCCACAGACTTGAGCAAATCCCAAGTAACATTACGCAGTCAAATTTCCAACAAATGCTAATTTCATAAAACTTGACCAAAATACAAAACAAAACCCGGATAGTCTCATTTTAATATTATTACACTGATTTATATTATGTTGTGGATTATACGTTATGGCAACAATTAGACAAACATTACACCTCTACATGCATACCACAGAGAACTATATTTGTTTGGCCAAACAAGTACCACAACTGGGTACGAGATCGCGTTCAAGATAAATACTTGCTTCTTTCGAAAACAAACCTTAAATTACACCTAAAGATAGTCAGTAAGAAGCAGAAACCAAACAATTTGTAACTTCAGCATAGAACACACTGATTTATGAATTCGATGAATGGAAGGTACTGTACTAACCCACGGTTGTCCCCACGAATTACGTCCAATCCAGTATTCTATGCCAGTTGCATTGTCGACTCCCCATCCAACTACAGATATTATGTGGTTTGACTGTTAAGAGAACGACGATTTAAGAATAAAATGTAGCAGATCTAACCTATACATAACACATGCAATTAATGTGAATATTACACGCAGTAATATAATTCAATTTAAGTCGAGCGTAAACTATATTGAAGAAGAGTATAAACTATATATTGTTTATAATATACTGACTTTTGTAAATTTACCTATCTGCAGTTCCAAATGTATAACAAGTCTTATTATTAGGCATTCTAAAAAAACTCCACAAATGGCCAAAACATATTGGTATGAAGTCTTCAATGTTTATTCATTTTATATTATCCAGAAAATTTTTAAAATCCCAAATAACCATTATCTCTGGATAACGTGGTCCACACACCTGTCAAATAATATTTACACAAAATAGGTGTCGCAATATTTTCATATAACACACAAGAAACAAACATAATCATATTAGTAACAACCCCCCCCCACAGCTGATCAAATGGTATCTTAACTGCTATAACCATTAACACATTTGAGATGTAAGGCAGATGAAAACATTAAGCGAAACAATTTTAAAAACAACATCTCTCACCATGGCTCTCCGGTGATATTCTTTGAATATGCCACCCAGGTACTGGTCGAACCCATCTGTAGCCATAACGGCACAACTATGCAGATATAAATATCGGCCACTTAGTAACTTAGATTGACACAATATATAATTTACAAAAACAGTACACATACTGATTCAAAATAAATGATGCAACATTAAAATGATAAACTACAAACAATAGGCACATGGAAAATTTCCACACTTCTTTAAGAAATTAAATCTGTTTTGTCTCGGAGTTAGGAAACGAAGATGTTTACTGCTCGTGTTTGGCAATTCATTGCCACTTTTCTAGTAAGAAAATTTGTACTTTTGCTATGGAGATGAATTAAGAAATAATTTTTGTATCACGTCTGAGAAGAGGGGATATCAATTTGTGGGCACAGCATAATGAGCAACAATCGAAACACAACATAGTTATAATAAAGAGATAATTAAAATATTCTCAAAATAGAGCTAATACTCCAGATAAATACCTCAGTGGTCCACCTGTATAGAGCTCATTCATCATTGCAACTCGGCCTTTTACGGGACCATAATCTGCCACCTTCCACCTCTTGTAGTTGGTCAGCTTCAAACAAGTTTTGTTGAAATAGCATGTACCACACTGATTAAAACGGTCACATTCTGTCAAATAAAAGTAGAAGCTGACAAACTATGAGTGTATTAATCAGACTCACTGTAAAATATTAAACCAGCCAAGGGTGAAGCAGTAACCTCCTATCTATCGTTTGTGGCACTAATATTTGTATATAAAATGCATGGAAATATGTTACTTGTGATATGTTCATTCATCTACTTAATTTCATAGTGCATTAAAAACAATTCACTTCGACCCATCAAACACCTGAAAATGCAATATTTGAGCTATCTGAAATACAATATTAACATATTGATGATTATCAGTATCATGCACAATGAGTTCTTGTAATAGGAGTTTAGTTCTGTTTATCATACCTTGATCCTTTGCCTGATAGTTGTTGCATGTCTCATCTGGGATTCCATAGTGATGAGCATATTTAAAAGTACCCATCTGTGAACCTCCTTCACAATTTCCTGCATCACCACAGTCTATTACATTCTGTACTGATAAATAAGCTGTTGGCCAGGCATTGTGGCGTTGGATGTTAATGCGATCGGCCATGGAACTGGTTGATCCATGTGCCCAGCAAGATCCACAGTCTACATCAGTGATGAGTGGAGACATAAATAATATACAGGAGGCACTAATTTATTACCCTGAAAAGTGTATTCAGTTAATAAACACATTTAATTTTTCCCATTAACTAAAGTAAATATAGTTTTGACTAAAGATACTCCATTATAGAGTAACCTTCTTACAGGTTATATAGTGTGCTATATAAATTTTGTTTATATTATTATTATAGTCATAGAAAGTGATAATCTGATCATTGGTGACAGCAGAACATTCCTCAATTAGCTACATGTGAATGCCAAGAAAAGAAACATAATATTTGATCCTCTCAGCAGCAAAAATTCATAATGCAACAAAACATTTGAAGGGTTTGATGAAGGTTATATTTTCAAGGAATATTACTGGACATTCGCAGTGAGTGACAAACTGGTTGCAAGTGTTTTGTTTCATGTTTTGTTGACATGTACCAGTTCACCATCCTTAAACCTGGTTCAAGTTTTGTGGTGAAGCCAAGTTAAACATTCCTTAAATAACAAATTCTGCTATGGTATTTATCACATGTATTCTGCAGCATTTCAAGGTAATGATACTGATATTCTGACTTTGAGGTGTGGCTCATGTGCACAAGAACAAGGAATGTTTTGATGTTATGACAAATCTGCTAAAATAGTGATCCAAAAACTAACCAAGGGGTTACTGCCTAATGAAATGATGATTGATGTTTTAGGGCCACATTTGTGTACATGGTAGGCTAAATGAACTGAGCGACCTCCAAAGGTAATGAAGAGAAATCAAAGATAAAAAACTTTTCAGATATGCCCATGCCGAGATTTGAAGCTTAATGAAACAAATCCTACAAATACACATATGAACCAAATTTGAACCCACAACCTGGAGGCTTGCACTGCAGTGCTGTATTAAGAATGCTCTAGCAGACTGGAAGTTTATAAGTGAAAGATTTCTTTAATGTATGGCACATGTATCACCTGGAATATGTGGCTGAGGGTATACTGCCCAAAGAAATGAGAAGATCGGGAGACAGACTTTTACTAATTGATGAAACATCCTATACATACATACAAGAGTGTACTACCAACTATACTACAAGAACGACCCATCTCTGGATGGAATAGAGATAATTTGGAATGGTCAAAGCCCTGAAGGAACCCTCGTTCTTTAGAGCCAACAGTGGAGTAAAAAAATAAATGAAATATTTCCATATTTTGTCTGGCTGAAAATATTTTTTTTCAGAGGTCATTTGGAAATATTGCTTTGATTAACTTTATGACAATATTAATAATGAAAATTTAATAAAGCTCAATATAGAAGAAGAAAAAACCTATTGTATTAATGATTACTGCGTAAGTTATGTTCTCATCAAATGGTGAAACTCCAACTCAGTTAGCATATTACTTACAGAACGACTAATAAGTAAATATTCTAGCATATAACATTCGGCCTTTTGTGGAGCTACTCCCGAAGTAATACTAGAATAAGTACAAAAACAAGTGAAATTAAACTAATTAGACATAATAGCCATGATGAAGTAGCCCCAGGAGGTTCTACATATTAACATCAATATAAATGTTCAATGATCATGCATTTAGAAGCAGACACAAAGATGGAAGCTATTGAATTTATCCCTAATTACCATTAGTTAATTAGCATTGGTAGACAACCTGAGCCAGTGATAGACCCATGTACAATCAGGTGTCAAGGTGTGATTTGGTTAAGTCCTTAGGATTTGGAGATAAATTGGTCACAATCAAAGGACAATTCACATGTCTTGCTTCATTCGGTGTAATATGGCACTGTGTCAAGTGCATTCACAATTGGGTTTACTTGAGGAATTATATTCTTAGCTTATTTGTGCGTGTCTCTCTCTGTGTGTGTATGTTTATGAATTTGTTTTTCTATGTGTGCATAAATAGAACATGTCCATCTAAAATGGGTCTTTCATATAGGGTCCCTTAATTTTCTTCTTCTGGATCAGCCCCTGTTGCAGGTTGGCTATTAGGACATGCAGTTCACCTATCCAATCCCTATTCTAATGTTATGGAATATCCGAATAAGCTTGCCCCAATTTTCATTCAAATTTCCTAATGATGAATAAAATCAACCAGAAATTCGATGATTTCAGTATTTATAATTATGACTGAATATTAGCTAGTCAAATATATGAAATTATGCTCACTCTAAATGAATGTAATGGGTATAGACCAACCAACCAACCACACACACACACACACACAATGTAAACTCTTACGTACACTGTGGGATATGTTGGTTCCTTGTTGGACTGCAGTAATTTATGCCGTTTCTGTTTCTCCAGTCAAGTTCTTTCGGTGGCTGTACTTGTACCTTTTCATATGGCCTTGGATATGTGCTACAGAAAATGTAGATAGGACAAAACTGTGATAATGAATTTGACATTCCTGTTATTTAACCTTGGTATTATGTCCACCAAAGTTCCAGAGTATGCAGAAAGTATTAACACCCTGCAGAACCGTTATACTCAAACAGCCAGCCTACATATATAACCTGAGAGAGATGTGAAATCCATGTGTCATGTTTCTGTCCAATGTGTCAATGTCTATTTCATGCACCTAGTATAACAGAATGGCAGTTTGCTAAACAGTGAGTGTTTAATATTACAAATCTAGATGAAAAGTACAAAATGCACATATGCACCAAGAATGGCAACAATGGTGGATTTATAGCCTGCATTTTGAGTGGACAGAAACATAACCCAGACAGGGCCCATAATTAAGTGTGTGTGTTTGTGTGTATTAAGACGCTGTAATAACTAATACAGTTGAATATTTCTAAACCAGTTGTTCATCAAAGTAGCATTGCAATCGGCCACATTAATACATTTTTAGTACTAAACACTGTGCAGCATCACAGCTGGAAAGTCAATGGACACTGGGGAGACAGATGCTCCATACACCGAGATTAAACATGACAAACAGACATGGGGTCAATTCCATTTTCACTCAATTCCATTCGGTCAATTCTACATAAAATTTATCATTTCCATTTCCGAATTTATCAATTCCAATTCCGTTTTTACAGACTCTTTTTTTACCATGAGTAGGTTCTCTGATTACCTACTCCAAGTTTCCACTAGGAATGTCATGGAAGAAATATTTCTGAATTAAAAAATCAAATGGTAAATCAATTTGTGGATTTTTTTGTAGGAAACTTAAATTCCAAATTTATCAATTCCATTTTTTATAATAATCAATTCCAATTCCGGAATTGAATTGACCCCCTCCCCTGTCTGTTGATAAATACATTTAAAAACATCGGAAAAACTAAAAATTAATATTGGATCAATATTCTGCTGTGTGAAACATTATACAACTTAAAGCAACTATCAGTAACCAGTTACCGTACTCACTTTTGAGACTACTTCACAGTCAGATAAAAAGGAGTAAATTTTAGACTCAAAATAGTACATTAAACATTAAGCAGACGTAAACACCCAGATATAGACTAGAACACTAAAATTCAAACAGATATTTTGTACCATATTCAGTTTGCAGAGGTGATGTTGCTAAGCGCTATTCCAGCAACCAGTGTATGACCTGTAAATGATTGTAGAATCACGTTACTAAGATTGTCATCACTCTAGCTCCAATTCTCGGCTGGAGAACATACACAAAGATATAATTATTTCTCTGCTAATTATGTTTTGTTAATCATTCAGTGCACTAGAGCCTCACTGTCTGGCTGCAGTCATGTAATAATAATATTAAAAAATTATATAGCGCCCTATATAACATGTAAGAAGGTTACGACTTTGATTAACGAACACAACATGATCTGTGAGGAAATAGATATTAATTTATAGGTTTCTTTGTCGTCACTTTCTCTCCATAATATATTTGCATACTTTATTTACCTGATAAAGATTTTTTAATTTACTTCGAATATGTACATATTGTGTACATTGACAGAAATAAATTGAATTAAAAAATAACACTAACAAATGTACACCACATGCCAATCCCTTTACAAACTAACTTATTTCAACAGCTGATGACAGCCTGCATGTCACTGATCCAAGGCACTTTGTTTAACAAAGATACCCAAGCAGAACCAGACTGAGAGATGGAGGAACTTTATGTACATGGAATTCAGTTGTTTTGTTTAGCCTGAGTGCTGATCACATCCGGAACATATAGCTGAGGAGCGAAACATCTGACAAACACAGATTTGAGTCAGATTTGAACTGACAACCTGGAGATTTGTAGCAAGATCCTCCAAGATCTGTGCTATTGGAATGCCTCTGATGTACCTGGAAGGGGGGGGGGAAATGACATAGATTGTACAATCAATAAACACCCAAGAAGCATCCAGATCAATTCAATTCCATAGAAAGATCAGCTACAGGTAAGCCTGTTTATAACAAACTGATTTGTCACATAAAGAAGTGGTGTCATTTTAATACTCCAATTTAACATACCATATTTTAGGTATCATACAGGATTCTAATTTCTATTATTGATTAACCTTTAATAAACTAAGAGGCACTCCAATTTGCAAACCTGAAAAATAATTAACAAGACATTAATACAATAGCTGCTTCACCAAATATTTAATACTCAAGCATAATGAGAAAAAGTTTAGAGGCCAACTATTCATGAGAGTAAATTATGTCAGTCATTTTAAGTCAGCACGTGGCTGGTTAATAATGACACAAAACTTCCCTTTAGACTATGTACATATTGATAATTACAGTGATAAGCTTTATTAACTATATATATATATATATATATATATATATATATATATATATATATAGTGAAGAAACATAATGACTGATACTGTGATAGAGTGTATCACTGACTACTTTCCCTCGACTGCATTCAATTTTGATATAATTTGTATAATACCTCATATAATCTGTAAGAATATTACTCCAATGCGCTTATTAAGATAGATAATATAGATAGAGCAGATTTACATCCATTAAGATGAGATCAGCTGGTATAAAAAGTTAGTTTTTGCCTTGTTCCACAAAACTATTCGCCCATTTTTATTATTTATCCTTAACATAATAATATTATTATTACTAGCAGGTAACTATTTACCCATAATGACAGCATAATTATGTGATGCATAAAATATTATATAACGAAGACACAAAATGGTAAAGGTTGCTGTTTTAAAGCCACTTTTATACATGATGGGCTAACTGAAGCGAGCAACCTTGAAAAGTAATGCGGCAAAGTGGAAGATGAAATACCCTTCTGACATAGACCAGCCAGAGTTTCAACCCAGGTGCTATAGACCTATGGCCAACCGTACTACCATTTAGGCTGTGCAGGCACCCTTTTGAAGATGCACAAGGAAGGCTGTCTAAAAAAGGATTAGTTATAACTATATTATGGCAGACACATATCAGCAGAGAGAACTTAGTAAAAATGTTACCAAGATGGTAGAAATCATCAACAAATAGAACATAACCATTTTAATCCTGTCTTGTAACTCATGACATCAGTCAGTTCCAGACATGGGGTCAATTGCATTTTGTCAATTCCAAGTCAAATTGATCGATTCCAATTTTACCCACTCTAATCGCTAATCGGAGTAGGACTCGGAGTACCCACTTGGAATAGTTTATATGCTAAGTAGGATTGTCATGGAAGAAATATTTCTGAATTAAAAGGTAAATTAATTACTGGATTTAATTTTTTGTAGCAAACTTCAATTCCAAATTGATCAATTCCAATGCCATTTTTTTAAAATAAGCATGTCCAATTCCGGAATTGTGCTAAACATGTTTACTTTCAAAGATATCCAGACACCGCATTAGGATTTATACATAATAAATTGAGCTCAAATAAACATCATATAGGCAAAGATGATAAAATCTAATCGACAACAGTCCGAGATGTATGCCAAAATGTTATTATGACTCTACAGCTGTTTTTAATGAACAAAGATTCTTCAGTCCATTTTGTTCCAAGAAAAATAACACCCAGACGAGGATATAAAATAGAGCATATATAACAAATAAATAAATTCCAAGGTTAATAATCCAGCTCTGTGGAGTTTATCATCCTCCATCTCATTTCCTTTCTTCTATCCCAAGGCGTTATACATCGTTAAATGGGTAACAGACAATCACACTCACCTGTATTCACTCTCGATATAAAGATCATTTGTCTGTGGCTATAATCTTCCCATAAAAGGGGATTATTCATTCAACTGATTGACCAAAGATTATGTAGCACATAAAAATTATGATGCTGCTACAAACAGCAAACTTTCCAAAAGGGTTCACTTCTTATTATGTGTGTGTTCGAGTAAAATGTTTAGGAAACTCAGCGAATTTTATACAGACAGAATCTGGCCCAAAATAGAAGACTTGGATAATATAATATCATATTGTAACTACAGTGCTCCCTCGATATAATGCAAACTTGGGGATTTGATAAAAGTTGGCATTATAAAGGGGTGGCATTATATGGGGGTGGTAAATGGGGAAATAATCCACCAAAATAAGGGGGGGGGGTATTCTGCCACAACATTTAAATGCCTGTTGTTGTCCTTATATTTATGATTGTGTCATCAAAATTGTGGCCTTATGTCCCACTGGGGACGAAGAGGATAAAAGAAGTGAATCAAAATTGTGTTTAGATTCACTTACATATTATAATATTCAATTAAGTTGGTTTATTTACCTCAAATATTTTAAATTTAAGCATCTATTGTATCAGATAAGGTGCTAACATAGTAAAAATCCATTGTGCGGCGATATCAGATGTATTTATTCATGCAACAGTTATCAATATATCATGATAATTACAATTATATACACGTGATACAAATTCACAATCATGACAAAAGTTCTTGATGCCTTGTTGCTTTGCATTTTGCTTTGCAGTTGTTGAGATTGATAAATCTTTGTTTTGGCGATATATGGGGGGGGGGAAATTATTGCTTTGGGGACTAAAATGATGTGGCGGTATCCGAGGGAGGGGGGGGGATTTATGGGAGAATTAGCATGGTAGGAAATCCGTTCTGATGAGAATGTTGACGATGAGCGGGGTTGGCAATATATAGGGGGTGGCAATAAGTGAGGGAGCACTGTATATTGATATCAATACAACACACCTATATTATTTTAACTGTCATTCCCCTTGACAGTTCACTTTTGATAAAGATATGACAATGTTTACAGTGCGTGAAGATTTTTATGTTAACTGTCAATTAAATTAGAAATAAAGTCAACATTTATTTTATTTTAATGCCTTGCATCTCAACAAAATCAATGCGGAGAAAACAACCGTCCGCACTATCAAGCCACATGTCTGAGCACTTATGGCTTGGATGTGTCACAGTTATTCTGTTAAAAAGTCTAAATTTAGGTTTGTATTTTTGGACTATATTATCGAAGTGCTATTAATGGACTAACACTAGTAATATGGTAAATAGTTCAATACGTGTTGTACATCTACAAACCAGTAAATACTGTAATTCTGCTTTTCATCTAGAATCTACTGATAATTGCCTTTTGAATTATGACAATTTGACCAAGAGAAAGTGCAATATGCCATGACTGAACTCAACTGACTGTTGACCATTTGTTTTTATTCGTTCCATTACAATTAGTGAAAGATGTATCCGCCGTATAATATTATATCAGACAATTGGTACTATATAGATCTCCATTCATCATTCACCTAGGCAGCGAAAATGAAAGACTGAAGTACCAGATGGGTGTAACAATGTTAGAAATGACAACAAGTGAGAAAGATCTTGGGAGTGTTCATTGACGAGGAACTCAAGTTCCAACAGCATGTTGCAAAGTCGGTCAATAAGGCACCTCGTAATGAGTCATATGCCTGGACTGGTGAGGGCTACTTTCACGTGCCTTGATGAGGTGACAGACTCTCGACTGTTCACAACGATGGTCCTTCCGCATTTGGAATATGGCAATTTGATATGGCACCCTAGACTCTGACAGGTTAAAATCGATGTCGAAAAAGTCCAAAGATGAGCCACCAAACTGACTCCCAAGCTGAAAAATCTCCCATATGTAGACCGAAGAGGGGACATGGACATGTTATAGGTATTCAAAATAGTGAATGGCATCGATGGAATAAATCCTAGTACCTTCAGTATGAATACTGCAGTGAGCTCCGGTGGCCTAGCGGTTAAGCACCCGGCACTTGGTGTCAACGGTCGCAGGTTCGAACCCCGTAAGAGGTCAAAACTTTTCCAGGGATTAATTTCTCGGCTCACTACATCGTGGGTGGCTGACCACGTTAAATGGCGCTGCCGTCTCCACTGAATTATTTAAAATAAAGGGGGACGTTAAAAACCCCCTGAGGACGTAAAACACTCTGGCAGTGACCACCCTCAGGGTATTTCGGCTCCATCTTTCCGTACTGCTCCACTGTGAGTGGTGGTGGGGGAGGAGGTTTCTCAACCACTCGAACATAGAGGCTGTGCTGATTAAGCGACAGCCTGGAGATTCTCCCCGAATAACAAAACCAAACCAAAACCATGAATACTGAGTCCAACACTAGAAGCGACATTATGAAGAAATGTGCTAGGTGTCCATCAGTCTGCCTTCAGTCAAAGAGTGGCGAATGACTGGAATTCACTTCCCAATGAAGTTATTCATAGCCTATCTTTGGTTGTAAGTCATTTCATCACCAATGGGTTGTTGCGTCATCTATGAGAAGTTCTTTCGTCACCAAACAAAAGTTGCAGCAGCAACAATTCATAGATACCTAACTATCAATTGACAGAAATTGTACGAGAACACATAGCTGAATAAAATGATTTAATAAAGGAAGCACAAGTAAAAATTAACAACGTATATTCAAATGTATTCATTCATTCACAGAGTCCATTTAAACATGCACACTATTTCAACAACCCCTTAGCTGAGATATTCCCTGGTATCAATGAGGACGATGATTTAGTGATAACACCCTGTGATTTATTGAATTTTGGGCAACAATATTGCAGTGCCACACTATTGGAAATGAATTGTACCTGTGTACTGACATAGTTGGCCTCTGTGTGTAGTACTTGGATTAATTTACAGATTTAGAGAGTGTTGGCTCTACACTGGTAGTGTTTTAATGAGGATCAGGTGTGTTAATATCTATTTTTCATGCTTTCTTTAGCACCCAAACCCAGATAGCTCCTTTCATCTGGTTTCACTTTTTTGGTTTCATGATTTTTCAGTTGTTGTCGCTACTCTTTGGAACTCATTCCCTGAACATGTTAAAGTCTTCAAATAGCATAGTTTCTTTCCATCACCATTTAAAAACTCACCTTTTCAGACTCGTTTATCTTTCCTAAGTTTCCTTGCCTGATTATTTGTTGATGAACTTTGTAATGTTAAAATGTACCCGGACCAGACATGGTCTTGTCTATCCTTGGTTGTTTTTGGTTTAATTGGTAATAAATATTATTTTAAATATTTGGTAATAGATTCTAAATTGTATTTTACATATCTGATAATATATCCAATATTGTATTTGATCTATTTGCACTTTGGCTTGGTAATAACTTTTATTTTAACTAGATCTAACTGACGAGCGAGCGAATAAAATCGAGGTCGATGGTTCACGAGGGCGAATAAACCAGGCGAAACTAACTGATAGGCGAATAAAATCGAGGGCGAATAGTCCAGTTCCCGAGGTTTGACATATTCTAGTCTTAAGACTTAGTCTAGATCTAACAGTTAACTCTGTAGAATCTAGATCTTAATTCTAACTCAATAATTGTAGACTAGTAAGTTCTGTTCTCACCTAACTGGTTTGACTCGAGACTCCATTTCTATATTAAAACAGGATGTCATCCGGCCACTACATACTACCACAGCTGTACATAATAACAGCAATGTTATGGTATATTTCTGACCAGCCATCTCAAACAAATTCCCGCTACAGCTGTATCAGTATATGTATGTTGATAACAAAAGACTATCACATGATTAATCAAAACTAGAGTGCCCCCTAGCGATTAACTTATCAAGCGTTGGATTGCCAAATCACATTTCGGTCACTTAGATAAACTCCTCCAGACATTTTATTGTAATTTCAACCCAAAATCTTTAAATTAAATATCCTTGACTAGGTGACCTCCGATGAACAAATGAAGTGAAAATTTAAACGAAATATGTTTTTCGCAATTTTAGTTTACGTATATGGCAAATCGAAAGGGCACGGAGTGATAACTATCGATGTTATCTATTATTGTGTACGAGATGGATTTGGACGATTTTATAACTAGACAATTATGACAGTTCCTGAAAATTGGGAGCGGTAGTCTAGATGACAAGCTATTTTACGGTTTGATAACATTGTATGTTAATATATATATATATATATATATATATATATAATCTTTTTATTAGTTACAAGAAAAAAGTATTTAAGTTCAGCGAGCGAATGACTCATGTTGGTTTGATAGACCACAGCCCAGGCCCGTAGCTCAGGGCAGGGGCGTCGTGACTCGTTACGTCGTGAATATTATTTAACAAGTGCTTTTAAATGGGCGTAAGGAAAATAACGCGTGAAATGAAAGTCGTTTTTGTTTTGCTTGTGGTTGCTTTAATATTTCACGTAATAACTATACATTATACAATTAAACAGAATGCATATAGCTCTATCCCCTAAAGGCTAATCAAAATGATGGCTAATCTAATTTGTTTTGAAATCGGGGATATAATTGTTAAATGACGTTACGTCAAAAAACGAAGCGCAAACGATTTTTTGACAAAATGGTCCGCGATAGGGGGTCCGTTTACCCTCTTTGCGCACGGCCTTGTCAATACCTATTAACAAACGAAGCTAGCCATGTTGTTGCCAATATTCCACTCTTTATAATAATATACAAAATTTATATAGCGCCCTATATAACCTATAAGAAAGTTACTATAAGGCGCTTGACAATAAATAATTCTATGGATGTAACATATTTACATCTTTAAAATTACATAATTCTTTTCAGCCAAATACATAATATATTCAGCTAGGAAAAGCTGAAACAAAAAGATTAGTTTTTATCTTCTTTTTGAAGGCATCAAGGGTCTGATGGTTACTGGAAGATTTTTCCATAAGGTTGCAGCAGCCTTTCTGAAACATCTATTACCGTATGTCACTCCACGTGTTGTTGGCACAGCTAAGAATGCTCCAGACTCAGACCGTAGAGACCTTGTTGGCTGATACGGTACGACAAGTTCCTCTAAGTAAAGAGGGACAGTCCCTTGAAGTGCCTCAAAATCTTGTACTGCGACCTATATATAACTGGAAGCCAATGCAGGGAGTTCAAGATTGGTGTTATATGTTCTCTTTTATGAGTGTGAGTGACTAACCTGGCAGAAGAATTCTGTACTTTCTGTAGCTGTGTCATCAGTGTGCTTGGAAGACCATACAAGAGAGCATTGCCGTAATCAGGGCATGTGCCAGTGTTTTGCAAGCATCCAATGTGATGTACCGCTTGATATGACCAATATTATGAATTTGGTAATAACAGGTTTTGGTTATTGCATTCACTTGCCTCTCCATGGTCAGGGATGTATCAAAATGTACTCCTAAGTTCTTCACTGATGATGCCACAGAAACAGTATTATTATCTACATGAAGCTGTAATTCCTCATTCATCCCAACCTGATGTTTTGGGTTAAAGATAATGAGGTTTGTCTTTTCCTCGTTCAACTTAAGAATGTTTGCACCTATCCAAGTACTAATATCAGCCAAACAAGCTTCCAATTTCTTTGCAACATCGGACCAAGTTGTTTGGGGCATGATCGCCATATAAACCTGGGTATCATCTGCATAACAGTGGTAGAGCAAATTATGTCGGCACCCCAAAATTCAGGCACTTACCTTCTGATGTCGTCATTCCTATGGCAACACACTGAGATCTGTCACTCAGATAAGGTTTGATCCAGGAGAGGGCACTTCCGGTTACTCCAAACGAGTGCTCAAGGCACGTTTGAAGGAACTTGTGATCTGTGACATCGAAAGCAGCAGATAAGTCAAGCAGTACTAATGCTGCCATGCACTTCCTATCTAAAGCTTTAGCAATGTCATGATGGACCTTCAGGAGTGCAGTCTCTGTAGAGTGACCAGTACAGTAAGCTGACTGAAGATTATCATGCAGTCTGTGACTACTCAAATGGGTTTCCAACCACTTAGCAACCAGCTTCTCCAGGATCTTTGACAAGAAAGGCAGATTAGACACTGGACGGTAATTTTTCAGTTGCTCTTTATCTAGATTTGGCTTCTTCAGCAGTGGTCTAATATTGGCCTTTCTAAATATGCTGGTTTCCCTATGAAAATACGAAATTAACCTTGTCTGCAATCACTTTTAAATCTAAACTGCAATAATACATCTATTAATAATTGAGCTAGAAAAGGGAAACCACCACTGTGAAAAAGCTGAGAAGGTTTTCTATTTAATGGTATAATGTTTGTTTTTGATGCGAAACTATCCGTGCTGCGCAATGGTCCTCGAGTGTCAAATCTAGTAAATTCTCTCAGTGTTAGATCAACATGTTTAGGTTGTTATACAATCCGATGAAATCTATGCTTATTTTAGCCCATCCATCCTATTTTATGTATGATATATGCATAATAATATACATAGATATTATATTTGACTATATTTTGTGCACATTGTGAATATTTAAGATGTACTAGAGAATTAAACATCTGTTTAAAAAAAGTTGCTTGGTTCAAGTTTGCCGGCCTAAGATAAAACACTGAAAGGCAATTTTTGGGGGATAAAGTTGCATTGTGTTCATGATTATTTGCATTTCAATTTGTTAGATGTACATAAAACAAGTGATGCATGATTTAATGAGACCATGGATTATGTCCAGCATTAAAATTGCATCAATTCAATGTCGTCTTTTCCATTGGATTTGTTTGTCTCACTTGAACAATAATTCATCACATTTGTCACCGTAATATGATTTACATGCATATGATATGTATATATAACTACATTCTAATCATAAAATGTATTGTATTGTGGTTAATTTCTTTATAAAATATATAACAGCACAACACCTGAACTTCTTTTTCATTGTATGTCGATTTTAATTGTTTTTTTATGTCTGTGGATTAAAAATATATGCATTGGACCTTACATTGGTCATTTTCTACCCTATCGAGGTATATATTTCCTAAATAATGTAAAACCATGTCAAGTTATATATTTTCTTATTAGTCTCTTCGAGACCTATCTAATGAAACAAAAATGGATGTTCTGCGACTAATTTGAAAATTTCACCATTTCTCACTTTGGACTGTCCAAACTTGCTGATTGGTGTTTGAGCCAATTTTGCAGCCTTATTTTTGAAAAATATAATAACTTGATACATATTTCTTTCTTTTTATGTGTTATACATAAATATTACATTACACAAATGATGAAAACAGGTCAGTGGTACAATTATTTGGTGATTTATGACATTCATAAACCTTCCCCTCTGGCAATGGTACATTTCTGGAATTAGACTTTTGTGACCTGTCAAATAAGTGGTGATATTTGGGGCATATTTTAGCTGATTATTCAATAATTATAAAAGATAGCCCCATTAAACTATATAATTGAAGCTCTATTGAAAAATTACAACACCTTCCCTACTCAGTGCCATAGCCTAGGCATAGGCTATACTCCCATAGGGGAATGGGAATGCTCGCCACCGAGGCCTTCTCGCCACCTAATTTCCATGGCCTATTTGCCACTCACGGTAGGCCCCTTATGGTTAGGCCCATTCGCCCTAAAGAGGTTATAGGCCCATTGGCCCCCGATTTTCAATCATTTTGTGACTTGTGACAAAACAATAAACTGTGTCTACTACCGATTAAGCAGATCATTACAATTATTATCCGTTGTCATCGCTTCCATCATCCATGAGAATTGGCTTCAACAACTATTAAGTCATTGATGAAAGCTTACTCACACCTTTGTCTACATTATTACAGGAACTAGTGGACCTATTTAATTAATAAATTCTTTATATCAAAACAACAAATTGTATATATTCTGTTCTTCTGATTAAAGAACTCACCAAAGTCAGCAACCCACCGCCCAACATTTGAGCATCGATACTGGTTACACTGCATATTAATGTTGCACTGTTAATAGTAAAGGATACTAAATATTGAAGATGCCAATAAATGACCTTGTGTACATTACAGATTGTGTTTGGATAATATGTAAATGTCAACTGTGGCGGATTTATGACCGATTCGCTTGAATCCCTTTTCGGTTGAAACATAAAAAAACTAATAACAATAATAAAACCATATTTGTTTTAATGGTATTATGGCTCAAGTATTAGGGGAAAATGGGCCCAGGCATTAGTGGTGAATTGGCCCAAGCATTAATGGCGAATGGGCTATGTAATGTGGTTTTCACTGGCAAAAAGGCTTGAGTGGCGAAGAGTCTCAGAGCCCTCCCATAGGCATAGATCTAGACTCTAGTCTGATAAAACAGCAATTAAGTGAAAAAGGGTCGTAAGATAGATTTAAACTGAAGATTGAGCCAGTATGGCAGGCTGCTATGATAGACCCACCAAGCTCAAATGTGGTGGGTGTGGTTAGGTAGCTTTCTAGATCTGTAATTTACAGTTTCAGTTTTACGTGAATGAACATTTAGATATAACTTTTGTTGTTATCACAGTTAAGAATTATATCCAGTGGTTATAACATCATTGCCTATTTCCAGGTACGAAGTTTACGAAGAATTTAATAAAGTTAAGTTAATAAAAATGCAGATTTAATAAAGTGCCCATATTAACAGGAGCCATTCAAAAGCAATATACGCATAATAATATTGTGATACCCGAATAACTGAATAAGATATTTGGCCAGTAAATATTGGCATTGCTATATATAGTACCTGACCTGTATCCAGACATAATGGTTGTAGACCTATAGAAAACCATACATGTGGAAGTGTATTAATCCTGATATATAGCATGATTGAGATAATTGCATTTAATTGTAATTGATTATATGATCTCATGTAATTGTAATCGCCATTTCCAGATGCAGTGTAATCGTCATCGATTACACTGTAAATGTAATCATAATCAGCGATTACTTTCACGATTACACAAGATTATTTAACATGCTATATCATGCCAGAGATATGGTTTGGTATGTTAAGACAAAAGTTAACACTCGAACTGGTTTAACCATTGATGGACTGCTGTCATATTTATAAACATGATGATTTATCTGTTTATTTGTTCTATGAACATGAAAGGACAATGTGTTGAAACACCGCTTCAGATATTGCTGCTATTATAAGTCATATAAACAGGCATTTCAGATTAACTCCTGTTGTTGCCACATGGTTAAGCCCAAGCTAGTCACACAGTCAGCAATCATGCATGACTTCTTTTTGACACTGTCATTTTAACTTAATTTCACATTAATCTAGCCAATACGAAAGTCTATATAGGGGCACCTCCATGGCCTAGCAGTAGCGTGTTGGACCACAGTTCACTACCACCCATGTTCGAACCTCGGTGTGGGTATATCTGAAGGTTGTTTTATCCTCGACTTCGTCTCATTACCTTTGGAGGTCACTCGGCCCATTTAACCTACCATGTGCACAACAGTGACCGTAAAACATAAATCATCATCAAGAAAGTCTATACTACATTATAATTGGGCAGTCAAGATACTTGGCTATACTATGGTGTAATGACTATATGATCACACACTATTCAAACACTGCTGTGTATTACTAATTTAAACACAGTACCTCTTCACAGTGACACATAGCTAATGCTACATGATGTGGCTTGGAGTATTCAAGCACAATTAGACACCAACCACCCTCCTTATACCCGGTAGTTGATTGGATATTTGTCAGTGTTGTATTGCCTTGAAAGTGTTGCATAACAAAGCAGTCATTATAATGTCACTTATTCATCTATTAATGTACTGATACCAGAAATTAATAATGAAATAATCTCATAATCTATTAAATAACATTGGACATAACATTTGATGTAAATATGTGCTACGTGCTTGAGATTTTTGTTTTGGGACAAGATTCATAATTAAATAACTTAGTTATATGTTTCTATTGGTTGTAAACTGTTGTTTATTTAGAATAATCTCTATTAATTGAGTATTTCCAAATCTAGTTTCTGCCATTTCTCCCATGATGGAAAGTGTTTCTGTTGTATTGGGAGAAACCAGGTAGTTACCGTGGTTTTACTGCCAACCCTAAGTTTTGATGAGATGTCACAGTTTCGTCTTGGCCATCAGACACAGGGAATCACCAGGCTGGCAGTGACTGATTGTTCTCCTTGTATCAAATCAGCGACAACCTGAAATGGCTTAAAAATATCACACAGGTCTTGAAGGCAGTTATGTTCATGTGTGGTGAGTTGCGTGGTATCCAAAATGTCCAGCGTTTCTTTAGATACACGGAGGAGGGATAAAATTATGAACACTTGTGAACTCCACCGCATAGCATTTGCAGCCTGGAGCTTTATCTCTTCTTCCAGAACGCCAGGAGCACGAGTGTATTTTCTGGCATGACTCACAATTTTGCTGGCTTTTGCTAAGAGTTTCAGGATCTGCCCTTCAGCCGTGTTTATACCATCCTTTACAGCTAGTTGAAGAGTACGTGCAAAGCGTTGGTCACACTGAGGAATTTGCTCATAAACTCTACCATCTATGGATGGTAAGTTAATAGCGTCATCTTCATTGGATTCGCTGTCATCGTCATCATCACTGTCGTTGTTGTGTTCTCCGTTAGTTAATTCAGACAAGTCAAAGTTGAATGCCTTTATAATATTTGATGGATTATCTGTAACGATGTGACTAATCTTGTGAGCGATGTCAAAGTGGGTGACAACATCCTCATATTGTTTGTGAAAATGTTCTCAGATATGTGGTATGAGGAAGAATGGGCAAATATAAGAACGATTAACAATTCTGGGCACATAATTATAAAACTAAATTCTCCTAGAACAAGCACGTCTATATTTATGTAGAAATGTTTCGCCATACAGTTGAAAGTGATACTTTTAGCTCTCTAATTTTCATTGGCTGTAAATGTTTAGACCATAGATTTGTTTGGTCTTACTTACTTACATACTTAATCCTCTATGTTCCCAGTGGGAATTGCTGTCGTTTTCCGTTACAATGTTTGTTTCTACGGGGTGGGAATGTTAGCCCAACCTGGAAGACCAGGTGCCGGGTTTCATCTGCACCCCCCACCCCTAAGATCTACCCGGCTTAGTTAAACCTGCCAGTGGCTGAAACCTTTTTCACCTTTAATATTTTTATTTACTAGTAATGCGTGTCTGTATTTGTTAAACGCTTATTTTTTATCTTTTCAGATGTCAAGATTTGTTATGAAGTAGTCATCCCACTGCCAATGTTTAATCCTGTGGCTGAGCTCAAGGAATGAATCATCTGCAAATGTGATTGAGTAACAAACTGAAATTTAACTGTTTGATGATCTCATTGCTTTTAGACAATAGAACAGCATAAAAGAACATCTCATTGGTTTGAGCTCATACTGATAGTGGTTTGATGTGCCATGGTGAAAATGTGGGACTATGGTCTCCTACATAGGTTACCATCATAAACGAAGATGCAACATCTGTCGGAGTATGCACTGGAGATGGCTGTTGCTATTTGGCTGTCTTGTAGTGCCGATAGTACTGGCTTGTTTGTATGTGAAGCAATTGCCATGGATACCGCAGTTGCTCGGCTCAAACCCACACAGTACATCTGGCCACATACAGACAAGGATGTTCCTTGAGCCCCCAGCCACAGCCATCGATGTCCCTCCAAATGCCAATCACTTCATCTATGGAGAGGACGGAGATCTTGAGCCCATTGATGCATTAATTATCTCAGACAGTGTAGTCAGCAGCATCAAAAAGAACCAATCGTTACACCATTTGGAGACAAAAAGAGAAGCACACCCTGTACTTGCCAATTTACCTGAACGGTATGCATCAGTAGAAAGCATTCCAGTAGTCAGGGTTAAAGGTGTCCACTGTGATGGAATTATTCGTGGAGATTCTAGTGCCTTAGCGGAGGCTGCCTCTTTTCAAAACAACAGCAATTACATACCAGTCCAGGACAGTGAATATATAAAACAGACTTCGAGCTGTGAGGTGTTCCGAACCAGTCGCCAGTACATGTCGGAGCCAGTATCTCGTGAAGAGGAAGAATTCCCCATAGCGTACAGCATACTGATGTTCCGGGATGTGGAGCAGTTTGAACGACTCTTTCGTGCCATCTATCGACCACAGAATTACTACTGCGTTCATGTTGACCTGAAGTCACCAGTCGAGGTGAAAAGCTCAGTAAACAGCATAGTACGCTGCTTTCACAATGTCTTCTTGGCCTCAAAGTCAGTGGATGTTCAGTGGGGCACATACTCGGTGCTGGAACCTGAATTCATCTGCATGGAAAATTTGTGGAAGTACAAGAAATGGAAGTACTTCATCAACTTGACAGGGCAAGAGTTTCCACTGAAGACCAATCTGGATATTGTCAAGATCCTTAAAGCATTCAATGGTGCCAACAATATGGAGGGAACAGTAAAAAGGTTGTATGGAGAGTCAGTTGGGAATTTTCTGTTTCTTTTCATATTTACACGGAATTAGTTTTGCTTCTAGTGTTCATAACATAAACTGGTGAACTAATGAATGATGCATTTTGTAAAGGCAGAATATCTCAAATCTTAAACCTATTTTTGTTTTTTGTTTAAATAAGGTAAATTACAGTCCTTTGCAGTGAATTAATTCTATCCACATTCAGCGATTTGCTGATTTTTATCAATCTTGTTGATACATACTTCAGGAGGAACAGAGAACGAACCAGTTTCATTCACTACGGTCATTCACTGACAACCCAGAGGAAGGCCAGCCCACCCATCCCAGTAACACTAAGCAAGGGTTCAGTGCACATCACAGCATCACGGGCATTTGTTGACTACGTACTCCACGACAACAGGGCACTGAGGTTCAGAGCGTGGATTAAGGATACTGGCATACCGGATGAGACGTTCTTCTCCTCGCTTAACCATAGTCCCCGGCTCGGCGTACCTGGCGCTTATTTGGGTAACGATGCCCGTCGTGCTCAGTTTAGCATAAATTATCCTTAAACCCTTTATGTCCTATATTAATGGTCTTACCTTCCTAAACATGCATGCATCCGATTACGCAAAATTCAATTGATACGTATATCTAATCAGAAGGATTTATTTAATGCTCATTAAATTAAGTTAAATCATTCCTAAAATAACAAAAGGATGTTACTGAGCTATCCTTCTTTATTGTTATTTGTATCAATGCATGTATTCTATGTGATTTATATCAGGTGTTGTACGAGTGGATTAGGATAGTTAAGTGATTTCAGTATTTGTCTTGTTATCCTGATTTGGTTTGTTGCATGTTTTTATTGAATGACTTATTGTCAATATCAGTCACCTGATTTGGATTAAATGATCACAAAACAATCATTGCTATATAGTCCATGGATGTGGGTCTTTTGTGAGAATGCTGGCACAAACAGGAATTTCACCCTTTCTGCAATAACGACAACAACCACGGGAGAAACAATTACAGTCCATTTCAGGAGAATTTGTTGGTGGCTATAGAAATGATGATGTTATTTCTGAGCTGTGTGTGTGTGTGAGACACAGCGATTTCACCGAGTGTAATTAAAACAAGTGCCTTACTATTATATAAAGTATAGACAGTATTGGTTTGTCTTGGCCAACAACTCTGTAATTCCCCAGTCAGATGATGGGTCACAATAGTAGGCAGTGACCACACAGAATGTCTGCTGTTTAAAACAGATATAATCATGATAGGGGGGTATAGACAGACTGGAGGGTAGATACACTGTACCAGGGTCCAATTCAAAATCAGTGTTGAAAACGGGACAGACTCATAAATTGGATCTCCCTACATTGGAACAAACCTATTTATTAAAGATTACCGTACTCAAGCTATTATTGTTTTTGACGGCTGGTTCTCCCCCGCTGGCTATTCAAGCATGCCCTTATTCAAGCATTCAAGCAGAGGCTCTTATTGTTTTTAAGACATGTTGGTTTCTGATATAAACGATTGTTGTACTGAAAATATTGTTCATCCATCCAAGTCAACGTATGATACAAAATTTGCGTTTTGTAATTGACATGTTGATCCCCTGACATGCCTGCTTGTTTAGGTGTGCATTTCTTCCCGACAAAAGACATTGAGTTAAAACGATCTTAGCTTCCTGTACTTACAGTGGATCATGTGACCCTCAATAATGGTGTAGATTACAGAGAAAAAACAAAGACGATTGATCAGTTAGAAACACAATTTTACTTGTAACTGATGAGCAACCGACAATTTATACGATGGAATTAGGTTCGTGCACGATTATTTTCGTCGAGAATTTTCCATAATACCAGTATAAATTAACTGACATGAACATCAATGGCAAGTATAAATGATAAATGAATCTATACTAGAGTATTCATACATGTGTATCTTCGTTTTTAGTTTTCTTCAAAGGGGGGGGGCGCTAAATCAAACAGGGGCGCTCATTTATTTCAAATCATATTTACCCCGGCCCCTGTTCAAGCATGCCCCTGTTTGAGCAGAGGCCCTTATTTGCGTGAGTACGGTATACTGTGTAACTCATTGGTGATATTATTTGTTATTCTTTGTTTCAGCCAGATGGATATCCTGTATTTTTACAAACTGCATGTATTAATACTTGTTTTTAGTTGTTCATCAGTTTTTTATTATATGGTTCCAAGTAACGTATTATCATTTAATTTTCAGATGACTGCTGTGATAGAGTGTCAGTATAGTTACTTATATTAACACTATGCCAATTTCTGCTTCGTGATATTTTCTATTATGCACCCTAACTCATGCTTTTTGGTTTTGGTCTTTCTTTTGTAAATAGTTGAAGACAGAGTCATGTAGCTCCTACATCTCTGTGGCAATTGTAGTAGTCTATTTTGCGATTCATTTCATTTCTTTCTCGCTCGTGGGCTAATAAGCCCTGTAAGCAGCTGACATTTTCTGAGATTAATTAATGAGAAATTCCAGCATCAGAAGACAAATAAATTAATAATACAACGTAACAAAATATAGTAGGTGTATGTCTCCATAAATACTGTCTGCTTTGACTGGCTCGTTGGTCATCTCTTGAGCCTTCACTTAATAGAAATAGTCTGTGACGGTAGAAGGCTTTGGAATAAGTGTGTGTGTGTGTTTTGGTTCAGTAGTTCTTCATTAGTTCTTTGATGTTATTTCTGTTTTCTTTTTCTACTTTGGTTTCATTCTCTAGTATGTCAGCTTTTATATCTGTAATATTCTAGTGTGTGTGTGTGTGTATGTGTGTGTGACAGTTGATTGCTCAGAATATGCCTTTAAATAGAAACATTTATAAGCACATGCTATCAACAACTGGTGTATGGCAGACTTTTTTTTGTATCATTAACCACTTTGATGAAATCTGACGACCAAATGTACACACAATGGTGTCCAATTTGTATAGCCAGTGGTATCCTCTTCTGGGCTATCAATTTTGTAACTCGTTTTGGGTTTGTTCACTAACATCTTGTAATTAATCCATGGAGCCCTTGAAAAATCATTAACAATTATGTGAGGATACTTGTATGGATAAAAAATATGCTTAATGCCTTGTAGCAGATATGGTATTTTCTTGTGGAGGAATTAAGACCATAATAATGGGTCATTTGTGATAAAATATATTGATTTATATGTAGATGTACTTGTTAGCCATCAATACCAATAGGATTATATATTGATAAGATAGTCATTATTAATTTTCTTGCTTACTGAAATTATTGCTTAGTACAGGATGACATTTTAGCCTTTCAGATGGGAATTACTTGATATTAATTTAGTTTTTACTATTATTATCTTTATCATCATTATTATTATTCCCATATTAGTTTCATTTCTGTAATAATTAATTAATTAATTAATTAAATATTTGATGTTGATAACATCCACTTATTATCTGTTAACTCTTGCTTTATGGATCATAATTACCCATGATGCAGTAATTTTCTACTAAGATCACCCCCATTTGTGAAATATATACTTTGTATTATATATAATAGTCTTCATAATGTTGAAAGTGTTTACTTCTGTTATCTTTATAGGTGAGCCGGAGACTGACTCTGCTCAGTATCCGTTTATCACCCGATTCAAGAACTGGGGCGTCTATCCATTTAACTGGCCATGTTATGGTCACCGTGTGCGCATGGTGTGCATCTTTGGCATTCGAGACCTGAAATTGTTGAGCGAACGACCAGAGCTGTTCGCAAACAAGTTCTATCTGAGCTTTGAGCCTCTGACTCTGAGTTGCCTGGAAGAACTCCACTACAACCGGACACGGGAAGAAATACTTGGAACGAGAAAGTTTGACGTGGCTCCATATGCGATGTTTGATTTTGTTAAACATCACGTATAGTGTAACGACCTTCCATCCTGAAGCTGACTAAAAAAGTTTTTTAAATTGGTGAATTGGTCCGAGCAAACCACTCGAGGGTTGCATGTAAGTGTGCTTGTATCTTGTGTTCAAAATTGTTACGATGTATTACAAGACTGTTTCAAATTTGTTTTGGTCATGATTATGACCAAATCTCTATTATTAAATACCATTTAGTTTTGTGCTGGGTTTAGCCCATAGTGGACATAGACTGCTGACTATAGACTTTACAAACAGATAGTAATCTTTGTAAGTGATAAATCTAGGTTTTGCTCAGCTAGTAGTATATTATCTAATTAGCTAGTTTATTATTGCCTCACAGTGAGAGTCCTTCGTATACCCTTCAGCTGCTAGAATCTTTTTGAAGACTTTAGACTGACTTTGTTTTGACTTCTACATTTTTGTGTAGATAATATCTGCTTGATACCAAGTCAGAAGTTGTAAGTTGCTTTTTTGGCATCTTTCTAACTTCCAAGACTGGCATTGAATATTTCTGTGGTACAGGCTGGAGCATATAAACATTTTTTATCAGTAGTGTCCGTAGTGAAAGTCGAGTCCTTGAAATTGCATTTTAATTAACCATCAGCAGCATAGCAGTCATATTTCACATCTGCTCATCAGGACTTTGGTGAAGCAGGTCAATAAGTGGAATGAACATTCTGAGGTTTAAAAATCTAGTTATCCATTCCATTTTAGGTCCTCATTCTGTACTGTTTGCACTCGAAACACAGCATGCGCATAACTTGCGTTTATAATAATAATAATAGTAGCCTGAATGGCTGTTAGTACTAGATAGTTGGCTACCTCAATGAGGCATACACAGATGAGATGATCTATGATTTAATGTTTTCTGCATGAGGAATAATTCTCAATAAATTCAGAATTTTCAGAGCACATATTCTGGAGAGAAAATCTCAATTGCCTGGCTGGTCAAACAGGTTTCCTTATAATACTGACATGGCCTGGGATCAAATCCTGATCACACACACACACACACACACACACACCACTATCATGAGATAGGAATCAGATATCCCAACTTACTTGGCCATGGACCTTAGTCAATATGAAGTGAGGGAGTGACTGAGTGTGAGTTACTGTTTTTAGTACTGGAAACCTACGGGATATATGACAGAGGGGTGACCTGCTAGGGAAACATAATAGATAAATAAATTTGATGTGATAATCTGTTTTATCCAGATACCTTCTGTTGTAGGTAGCTATGTCATTTGTGAGACAATGCTGCATGTTTGGTGTAATCTCAGTATTACCTGCTGCTGTATAATGCTGATTTTATCTAGTCTCTTGTACTCATCATTCGGTGCTTCAGCATCACAGTATTCAGCTCAGTACATCAGCAGGATCTTCGTTTCTCATGTTTAATCCCTGCACTACATACATCTGGAATTTTTTCTTGTAATCATTTTGTAAAGAAAAAGTTCCGTTTGTACCCAAGTACAGAATAAGAAGGCATACGCGTTTAGATAGCATGCAGTATTTTCAATACAGTATTATTTTATGGCATTTTGTAGTTTGCATTTTCTGTGATTAGGTATAATACAATAGCACTTTGTGCCATACTCCGAATTAACCATTAAGAGTGGAACTGTATAAGCAGTACTTCCTTAATAACTTGCATTTAGCTCGGAGCTTAGGGAAATCTGCTTGGTATGAAGGATGGGAACTAACTCGTTGAAATTGGTGTGTAACATTTCCAGTACAAGTGTTGTTATTATTGTTTTACACTTTAATTGTGTTAACTGATTGCATATATATTGTAATTAATGGTTGTGTGTTTGTACCAGTCCCATTGTCGGAAGCATATCTTATTGGTGTGTAGCGTGCTGGTATGTATTTGAATTTATAACGCTGTTATTAAAAAAAGTCTGTTATTATCATAACAGCAATTGTTTTCCTATCACAGGCAGTTATAGGCATTTGAAAACCAATTATGGTCCTTGCATGATCATATACAGATGCTCAAATAATGGTCATATTCTGATAAGTGCTTCAAACATCTGCTCAATATATGAGATCAAATACGTGCTGCGTCCATATTGTTGTATACTTATGATTATTAAATATCTCTTTGGTCTGCGTTCTTGAAAAAGAAAATTGCACTAGACCAAGAATATTACCATATACAGGATGTAGGCTACCATTTTAAAGCTGCCTTTCTCATTAACACAGTTGTTGTCGTTCTTCCTAGTGCCAAAACATTTTACGTCTGTGACACAGTATTTCATATTTCCTATATGTTTTGAGTAGAAGTGAATGATAGCTGTTCATGCGTGTGTCTCTTTTTGCTGATGCAGAATTTGAACAGTTCGACTTCCTTTTTGTTTTTTGTCAGTGAAGACGTTCATTCTCTTGCCTTTACTAATTGCATAGGTTGTTGGAGACTATATAGTTGTTTTAATGTCGATACGATTATTATCAGAGATATTAATTTCACTAAAGAAAATTAGTATTTTATATTTAATGTTTATATTAGATATTTTTCAAGTTGTTATAGCTGTGTAGCTTTGATACGGCTTTCATTTAGTATAGACTTTTTATAATTTGAATACTTGTAACATTTCTTTTTTTGTATTAATGAATAAACGTGCCATCTGTTAACATTGGTGTCTTCTATATTTGTTAGCACCCATGGAGTGTGTGTGTGTGTGTGTGTGTGTGAAATCATAAAATAAATGTTTTTTTTACCAATTTTTAGAGTAATATTTAAAGTCACCAAATAAATAAAAATTAAAACATTTATATTTTTTCTTATTTCATAAATACAAATGGTAGAAATTTTTGTTAAGCTCCCATTTCTTAGTAAAACAGTGTCTAATGAATAGCATATAGTTAATATAATATGTTTATAGTACACTTTCATTTTAAATAATGTTTATAAGAATATAGCACATGTGCAATTCTAAATGGTGACGTTACTGGTTACTTAAAGTTATTGGCAAAAATACTACCAGTTCTTCATCTCATAAGAGAACCTATGAAGTTGGCTATTTTCTGCAGTTCAAAGGTGACGGGAAAAGAAATTTAGCATGTCGAAGTAAATGTAACGTAACAAACTATTATTTTACTTTCTATATCAGATGCACTACCACACTCAAAACAATTCTAACAACCAGCTATCATATTTCCATTAAAATGTTCCCTAAATCCTTAATTTCCGAACTTTCAAGAGCCACTGCTAGTGTGTACTAGACTCGCTAGCGATTATCGTGTGACGTCATCTTTGACAAACATTACTTTGTGCCACAGCTTGTTTACAAGCGTTCTGACCAGTTGACGAACAGAAGGTCAGATTCGGACGAAAGTTCTGAGATAATCAGGGGTATCAAGCCTTACAACTTTGAACCACTCGCGAAAAGGTCACAGAGTGTATTGATTGTGAGGAATTAGCTGCAGCTAGTGCATACGTGCATCTACAGCAGCCACCTCATGCACCTGTGCCACCGACACCCGGCCCCGGTCCACAACAAGAGTTGGATTGGCGTGTATTTGTTTGTGTTGGTATAAGTTTAATTGATAAGTCAACACATTGGGCCTGAATGCGAATATTTCTCCTCTTCCTATCACATGACGTCATTTAAAATAAAGTGATATTTGTCGATACACGGCAGTCCGGTGGATGCATGCCCGCCGCCCGGTATGGGGCTTTCCCATATCATATGTCGCCTATACAGGAATGTGCCACACTCGGTGAAACATCTACTATTTTAATAGTTTAATATAGTGTCTACAATACACAGTCATAAGAAGTTTTGAGAAGGCCCAAGTAAATTTAAGATTACCATATTATCGCTCATACACACCCGTTTTCTATTCAGTTTCTCCACTAAATTTTTGATTCGTTTGGGCTCAGCATCACCCAGTTTGTCGAATATGGTTGAAATGGCATCTTCTCTGAGTCTGACACTCTTCATGTCATATCGTTCCTCACAGTGTCTCCCGCAGAGCTTGCTATGGCAAGTTGGCTTCCACTGCATTCTGTTCATGTTTCGCAGCCGATCGCGCAAAGTAGTCTTGTTTTTGGAGAATGAATGCATACTCCATCCACTGGCAGACCCATTTGCAGAATTATATGCGGCACAATACACCATTTTATACGTTTAACAAAGACAATACAGAACACCTAACACGGGCTAAACAAGACCACGGCGAGTGTTTGGCGTCTATGTTTGTCAAACATGACGTCCCATTCCGAAGTTTTCCGCAGATTCTCGATTAAAGCTGTATTACATTTTCCACGTGAGAAGCTAGCAAAGCATGTTTTAAAACCACTGTAACTTTATTTCTGGGAAAAAAATTAAAAAATATCTCTGACTGAAATTGATTTTAATAAATACCACTGATATTTTTATTACTTTGGGAAACCTTTTCTGTGACCGTTAAGCCTATTTCTAAAATAACATTCCAATAAAGCTGATACTTAACAAAATAGGCAATTATTTTATATACAAAGCTATGTCTTGTCACTCGTTGAAATTTGAGGTAGAGACCCCTCGCTGTCGCCTATTAGTCACAGCCACCTGTTGATTTCTGTTATGTCGTGGTGACGTCATTGTTAATGGTGGTATCTACAGTGGTCTTTCAGGAGAAGTGAGATAATGATGTCTAGTCGAAATGTTGATTTTCTTATAAGAAATGCTGCTAGTTGGTGATCTGAGAGTTTGAAGTCTTCAGAGAGATGAATGTTTTTGTCTTCTGTGCATCAGGTGGGCTGGCGAGTTGAACAGTTAATGTACCAGGTTGTATATTTGTTTGGCAGCCTGTTAGGGATGACGGACGAGCGAAGTTTCGTGTATAGGGGATGTTAGCTAGCCGAAGTTATGTCATATATGATGAGTTATATGTCCACCCCCCCCCCACACACACACGGTCAAACCTGTTCAAAACGCCACTTGTGGAGTCTCACCAAAAGTGGCACTTATAGATAGGTAGAACTTCTTGATAGGTGGAACCCCCCGACACTTAATAAAAGGTGGAATTTCCAGTGACACAACAACATATATACTATTTATAATAATAATGATAATAATAATAACTACTATTGAGCCAATATCCTCGAAGAGAATCGAGCTCAGTGGCGCGCCTACTACAGGGAAGGGCAATCTCATAGTCAAGGTACAATGCAAAATTCATCAACAAATGATCCGATGCAGTGGAAACTTAGGAAGGAAGGATAAGCAAATCTGAAAAGGTGATTTTTCAAATTGTGAGGGAAAGAAACTATGCTACAGATCCCTACCAAAGGTATTGTCCCATGTTAAATTTTTACCAGTATAACCGTGAAACAACTCGACAGATAAATGGCAACAGCTTCATTAAAAATGGAAACAAAACACCATAATTTGAATATGATTTATACCTATGACTGGCTGACTGGAATATGTAATATTACATCTGTACTAATTATGATCGGGCGTGGCAGAGACCTGACGGCAAAGCAGAGACGGACGATGATCAGCTTGCGACAGGCATATACAGATGAACATCAAACGAAGAACTGGTTCTAATGTGTGGCGCATGTTCATACAAACTGGCAGTTGTGTCAGAATGACTAGATTTGGACACCCAAAGAAGACACTCCGGGAAGACGGGATGCCGAAATGTGTTACGCAACAACAAATATTTATGTCCTTGGGAACCGTTAAGCGCGTGTGGAATGCCAGGATAAACAAAGTGGTTTCGCAATCAACTACCAGGAAGGGTATTCATAGCGAGTCTCGCTGTGCAGTAGAGTCGCCAGAAGGAAACTATTCATTGGTCCGAATAACAGACGTACTAGAATCTGGTGGTGTACCAGAGTTACACAATGGAACACATAAGATAACTGATCCAGAATAGTCTTTTCATATAAATCGAGATTAATAATGGACGAATGAGGGTATAGCGAGAGGATGGACAGCAAAGGAGACAGAAAACGTTGCAGGATATACCAGGAAATGTTCTGTTTCTTTAATGGGATGGGGATGTGTTTCTTACCATGCAGTCGGTGAATTAGTCATCATGGATGGTGCTATGAAAAGTACTTTTTAAATGACATTCTGGATCATAATCTTCAGGATTCCGTTGAGGATACATTTGAGGATGCGATGATCCCATTTATATTCCAACACGACATTGCGCCAGTGCATATAGCGCGTAATTTCCAGATCTGGTTAGATGAACATGATGTCCAAGTGATCCAATAGCTAGCTCAGTCACCTGACCTCGACATTATCGAGAATGTCTGGAGTATGTTGCAAAATAGAATCGTGAAATATGACCCTTCAACAAAATTAGAGCCGATGCAGTGTCTGTTTATAGCACGCGGAGATATCACACACCAGATTATCTCCACAAGATGTTCAGCTCCATGTCCCGACGAGTTAAGCATGTTACCCGATCACGTGGTTATCCTACTAAATGTTAGATTTTGGGTTCAATATTGAAGTAGTTATTGTTCTCAAAATATTTCCAGGTAGTTTTGTTGAGTTTCAAATAAAGTATTATTATTAGATTGCATAAATCAGTACATGGCTTTCTAATACATAGATACATTATACAATATGATGGAACTAAACGTTTCGTAGGGATATGTATTTGATGACTTAATATGTTCAGGGAGTGAGTTTCAAAGAGTAGGGACAGAAACTGAAAAAGCACGAGTCCCAGTGTGAATTTGAAGACCAGATGAACGGAGCTCTCTGGGCTTGGGTGATAGAGAAAGCATGGAAAATAGATACGAAGGTTCTCCAGAAGAAAGAGTTTGATCGGCAATGGTACAGAGTTTGAAAATGATGCAGATTGAACAAGGAGCCAATGAAGTGATTTCATGAGTGGAACAGAATGAGAAAACCGAGGAGGCCGCGTGACAATCCTAGCTACGCAGTGCTGAACACACTGAAGTTTTGCAATATCCTTATATGTGATCTTATAAAGAAAATAGTTGCAATAATCAAGCCCACTAGTAATAAGTGCTATAGCAATAGTTTTGGCGACTGAAAGAGAAATATAGCGCCGAATACGCGGTCACGAATATGATAGAAGCAGCAGGAGAAATATGTTTTCTGAAATTAAAATCGCTATCAAATGTAACACCAAGATTACGTACAGTGTCTGATGGCGTGATGCTATGATTAAGGATGGGCGTAGGGAAGAATTAAACGAGTAAGTTTGCTGCGTTTTTTGGGTGAACCTATATAATGATGAAATCTGTTTTGTTGGCATTGAGCCTAAGTCTATTGTTTGTCATCCAGTCAGAGATATCACTGAGACAGCTATCTAGCTGTGTAAGAGAAAGATCGATGTCTGCTGTATCGTCTAATGATGGTAACGATGATGGTCTAATTTGTGGCTGTGAATAAGAGACCTTACTGATATAGTCATTGACCTAAATATATTTAGGTCAATGGGTATAGTCTACAAAGTAAATAGTAGACGTTTCTAGAACAGAGCATTGGGGAACACCTCAAAACATAGGAAATGTGTTGGGGAACACCTCAAAACATGGGGACTGTATTTGAAAAACAGTTTCTTATTTTTATTGATTGAAACTTATTTGTTAAGAATGAGCGAACCCAAGTGAGTGCTGTGTCTCAAATAAACAGAATATTCAATGGTGTCAAAAGCTGCAGATAAATCGAGTAGTGTTAGTGCTGTGACCTTTCCTGTGTCCATGTTTAGTGTTATGTCGTTAAGAACTTTTAGTAGAGCGGTTTCTGTAGAGTGAAATTATTTGTAAGCAAACTGAAAAACATCAGACAGGTGATTACAGTTTAAGTGAACGTTTCTAATACTTTAGATATGAATGATAGATTAGAAATAGGTCTATAACTAGGTCATTGGCTGGTAAATATTACCAGTCATTGGCTGGTAAATATGGTTTCTGAAGAAGATGGTTTACATAGGCGTGTTTAAAATAAGAAGGGAAGACTACAGAGCTTAGTGATACATTTACTATCCTGGTAAATGGAACAATTAGTGTGTGAAGACAGAATCTTAGAAGAAATGTAGGGACAGTATCAAGTTCACAGGACTTATTAGGGGATGACAAAATCAGTTTAGAAACTTCTGTAAGTGAGACTGGTTTAAACACTGTACAACTGGAAAATCAATATTTTAACTGGAAGCACGACCTGCATCAGCATTAAACAAACAATTCCCTGCATCAGCATTAAACAAACAGGTCCCTGCATCAGCATTAAACAAACGAGCCCCCACACAAATATTAAATATAAAGGCCCCCGCATCAGCATTAAACAAACAGGTCCCTGCATCAGCATTAAATAAACAGCCCCTTTCCATGTTGAGTAAGCAAACAGGCCCCTGCATCGGGATTTAAAAAAAACAGCCCCCTGCATCAGCATTAAACAAATAAGACTGCTCCAGCATTAAATAAACAGGTTCCTGCATCAGCATTCAACAAACGAGCCCCACACCAGCATTAAATAAACGGACTCTTGTACCAGAATTATAAAAGGGGCCCCGCAGATGCATTGATTATTATTTCTCAGTGCTAATTTTGAACTTACACCTGTGACGCACACAGCTTTTGTAGCGGCTACAAGCTAGAAGTATATATAATCATCTACAGCAATAACAGTGGGGAATGCGGTTAGAAATCTTCTCCAGGTATTACTGATTATGTCCGTGTATCTCTACATTAACACTTCGTTAATTGTTGATGTAAGGAAATATATTTTTGATTGTCTTACCAGTGAATAACATTAATAACTACTAAAATCAAATACGAAATGGACATCCTTGCACTAATTGAAATATGGATAATTTCTGCTATAAACGATAAGTTTGTGAATATGTATATGTATTCTTCAAACTATTTGAATATATATTTGACAGTATTCCTGGCAGTGAACACACACACACACACACACACACACACTTCTGTTTTTCTCCTTGTAAACCCTGCTGAATTCTGTATATATATATATATATATATATATATATATATATATATTGTACAAAGCGCATCATTCGAAGTGTACTTAGCACTGACTCTATGGTGATTACGAATCATTACCAAAATATTACACAGCGTTGTGCATGATGACGCAACAGACACCAATATGTCAAATAATGACGATGTATCGGTGCTTTCCGAGTTCTGCAGTCTGTAATTCTGAAGAAGCTTCCCCTTCAGTGATAGAATATGGTACATCAACGCGTGGTTCATAGTGCACAGGTGAGCTATATGTTACTAAACTCGAAATTAGTAGGCAAAAACGTAAACGTAAAAGACTGATCTTGTTATTTATAAGGAGATGTTTAGTTATTATAAGATTTAATATTTCTGTGGTTTGTGCCATATTAGTTATCATACTGAAAGGCGCTGATATTAAGATATTAGATGATGATGATGATTGATGTTTTACGGCCATTTTTGTGCACATGGTAGGCTAAATGGGCCGCGAGAGACCTCCAGGGGCAATGAAGCGAAGTCAAAGATGAAACACCCTTCAGATATTCCCACGCCGAGGTTCGCACTCAGGTGGTAGTGATCTGTGATCCGACGCACCACCAGCTTGACCGCCGAGGCGCAACGTATTAGACAGCTAATACGTGATATGATGTCTCTCAATAAGGAAAGACTTCATAGTTCAGGCTCCAGTTCTGCTAAAGCTTTTCCCTGATGAAACTGAACGAAGCATACCGTCACGCCCATCTCATAATAAACTGATTGTTCAGTTTCGACGACAGTCTTTATTGATGAATGGAGACACACTCCGACAGACGTAAAGAACGCCCCTGCCTCTTTCACGTGACCTCAATGTGCACTGCTGATAATATCGTGCTGCTGGCGATTTCCAGGCCGTTACTAGATATGGGCGAGATTCTCTCAGAACGCGTTGAGCTGGAACATGACTGACGTTTGGTTGACACGTAGAAATCCGGTGGAATCAACGCAGTACCACGAAGTGACGGCTTTCCTCAAACCAATTCGCCAGTGAAGAGTCGATCCCGGAGACGAGTCAAAGATCCGGGCATAAAAGGTACGGGCTTGCCCATCCGAATCGGGATTTTATCTGATTAATACAGATCAAAGCTTACCTTGAACTTCATAATTCAGCATTAACAATGTTGTGTCCGAGTCTAATACAGAACGAAATGTACTTCTGAGGCTATCATATTTATAGGGGTGAAGGATAAGTTTCCTAAGTTGTGAATTTCAATAGAACAGGCTTTCGGCATACCATCAAGAGTAATTTCAATATCAACATGAATGCCCTGGTTGATATTATCTTTCTGTGCCTCATCGCTGTACCATCATCATCGGTGAATGGAAGAAGGACAATGACATCTCGTCAGTCTGGATTGCCTTCAATGAGACATTCTTTGCAGCCAGATGAACCCCGGGTAATTTGTGTTCAAATCAATCAGACTGGTGGAGGACGTTGGTAAAGAAACCCGGAAGGTTTTATGCAATCTGCGATCGTACGTAAGGATCCATTTCATTTACGGAATTCGACAACTACAGGAAATTGCGAGATCTACTGCCAGAAGATCCATGTATGAAATGGTTAAACCAAAACAAAATATTTCACAAATTCATGAGGATCAATATACATCCGATTTCTGTAGTCAATCGATGTGGAACATCCTTCATTCGTTCAAATGTGAGTTTGTGTGTGTGTGAATTTGTTTATATATATATATATATATATATATATGTGTGTGTGTGTGTGTGTATGTGTGCGCGTGTGTCTGTGTGTGTGTGAGAGAGTCGTATTGTATAATAAATAGACAATCAGAATTAGAGTGCGCGTGTCTCAATTAATGTTACAATGAAATCAGTTAAGCTATTGTTAGCCTGATTTACAAAAGCTAAATTAGAACCTACACTCATTACAAAATAGCTAAATTACAGTCAACATTACAAATTAACAGAGGGTAAATTACAGACAAGAAAACAAATTAACAGAAGCTAAATTAATTTATTTTATTTATGTCAATTAATGTAATATGTAATGTAATGATAATATTTATCAATAAAGGTATTCTAAGACAGGTGAAGTTTTAGAAGAGATTTGAACTTTACAAGATGTCCCCCCTCTCTCTCTCTCTCTCTATATATATATATATATATATATGGGGGTTGTGTGGGTGACAGCTTTCAATGAAATGAGTTGATAAACTACAGATGATCATAATTTTAGTGGACCAGTTAAAACTGATCAATTATGATACAAATATAATTGTAAATTTATTCAACCAAGAAATCTATACGATTTTAAGCTGAGATGTCTTTATACGAACTGAGAATGATTCTAACTGGCACGATGAGCCATAAATATTACAGAGCGTCCTCAGTGTGAATTAATCAGTCGGAGGAAAACAACTCCACGTCTAGTCGAGCATTAATGGAGACAATAACCGGATTAAATTGTTCACAAACTACGCACAATTAACATATCAATAGGCAATGAATAGAGTATACGTACTATATATTAATTACTGATCCATGGAATTACTAATCGCAAACCGGATCGATAATACGACCTTCACCTACTTCAACCTGATTACTGGCAACTGTTCAGGATTTATTAAACGAAGTGGTTACGTATCCGAGCATCGGAACCCTGTACCTCAGCGTTATAGGTCCGAGCACTCAATGCGCATGCGCCAATTATTCCTCGTTTGCTATTACTCCTGCTCAAATATGGCGGCCGAGCATGTAGTTATTATATTTGGGTTGAAAGAAGATGTTTTTGATAGTTTTGAAGAGGTACAAACGAAAGAACGATAGAACAGCCGTGCGGCTTTACAAATAATCGGGGTTCCCAGGTGTCCTAGAAAACCGGGAAAATAACAAATTCATTTTCCACGTCCTGGGAATCTCTTTGAATTTGACAAAATCTGAAAATCTAACCGAAAACATTCTGGCTTTGGAAAAAACCCACTTAGAATTTTTTAAATAAATAAATATTATACCTGTAGAAAATAATAATTCCTTGGCTGCGGGAACCATAAAATAATGCATTTCTTATAAATGTCAGATTTTCTTTTTAATCTGATTATAATGTCTATTAATATATTTAATCTAATATATTTATTAAACGCTAGTAGCAGTAATTATAACTAAGCTCCCGTCTCTGACACTCATGCGAGCAGATGAAAAATTAAAAACCTTCATGAAATTGCTCAAATTTATAATAATCTTGATGATGCATGGTTCAGACGCTGAATACTTGGACCTTCATCATCAACGAACACGATTCCGACGCTCGGATACGTAACAACAGCCTTTATTAAAATTGATCAGAAAACTTAGATGACGCAAAACGGAAGACATTCGTAAGGAAATTGGAAGCCGGTTTTACGAATAAATCTCTCAAACAATCTTATATAATAGTTAATGCAATTTTTACATATTGCACCAGGTATATCGTTGAACATTGTCAAGATAAACAACTAGTGTTAGATTTCTACAAACATGTGTGTACATCTGCAGCTTCGTCATGGTTGATCGATTAGCTAACGGTGTTATGTTCAATATTTATGGCACTCATCGGACTTGTGCATGAATGAAATCTGCCAAGTTCTAGGCTATTCGTGTATGATTGGTACGCTACGGAATAACGATATGATATTATCATTGTTAACGCCGTTAAGAGCTTAATAGTAGCGTATGGGCGATGTATTGGCTGACAAATTAACGACTCGATTACAGTTCAGTGTTTTAATTGGCAGACTGACTGATAGGTGCTGCCATCTGATGAATGATTATTGTCGTTATAACGCCTTCTGTTTTAGTCGTAGTGATACCGGATATAAATTTTACCAAGAATTTATAAAAAAAACTAGCACGTTCTAAAACGACGTGTTTTTGTCAGTGTCTTCACATAAAACAGAACAAAACATGACATCTTTTTGAAGACGCCTGAAAAACTTGTTGTATGCAATATTCACAAACCCTCAACGATGAAAAATCGATATTATCGGGGGCGAGTTTAAAACTGAGAAGCGTCTTAATTAATTACAGTGGCTATATAGTCGTGTTTGATCAGAACATGTCCTCTTCATATCGCTTGCCGTGTATGTACGCCACACATTTGGCCACATATATATATATATATATATATATATATATACACTGTGTTGTTGCAGTCACCGCTGAAGCCAGCAGCGCGGGGCGACCCGACGGTGACTGACTGACATAGTCAACTTTCGGTGAGTGGCGGCGAGGCGCAGAACCGAAACGTTACCTCATTTATCGCGGCCGAGATATTTACACTTGAGGACTGCGCTAAGATAACACACCGCAGCTTACGTGTTTACCTTTATACTCCGTGAGTCTGGTCGTTCCGATTTATACATTATACAGCCCGCCAACCACCCCCTCATATAAGCTGGTTCGTCCGTTATGAATTGACCTGAACGACCTCCTATGCCTTATTAGTTAGTGGCAGCCTTCAGCCAGGAAAAACAATAGCGAAGAAGCGATTGTTATGTGAGTGCCTCATCGCAGGTAGGCCGACGTACTATATTACTAACTGCATACAGAGCGGTGCGAGCAAACACCCGAAACGCCAACACTCCCCCATCCACCGACTCTGACGTCACACATGAATTGAATATTGTTAACTAATTTTGCAGTTCACCAACGAGACGCATTCTGTTTATGGAGGACAAGGTACTGTGGCTCTTATGTTTTTCTTCTACTTCAAGTAGTGACCTATTTTGGGCCGCTTACGACAACCGATCTAACCAGCACTCCGTATAGAGAGAGGTGGGCTGTATACTTGCCGATGTTGTGAACGTACTCGAGAGCGATTCGACGTCGGTTGCGACAATTTTCGCCACTGTCTGGGTACATCATCCGTAAGGTTGTCCAATGACCGGAGGGCAATGAACAGCAGCAGTCTCTCTCTCTCTCTCTATCTCTCTCTCTCTCTACTGGACGCAAAACACCGTGTGTCGGGTGAAGTGAAGACGGCCCATGATCATTATGGATGGCGGTGTTTGGTGACGGAGTGCGTGGAAGGTGGGTGATGTTTCGTGTGGACTGAATCGGGAGTGAGAGGCTGGTCTAGTTGTAAGGTGGACAATCGTGTGTGTGTGTGTTTGTGTTGTCTACCACGACGCACTAGATGACAGAATATAAACGTATGCTCACGTGTGTATATTATAAACAAACCATTCACTTTTAATCATCGCCATCTCTTAATAGAAACATACAACATGAGCTGCAAACGACCAACATACTGAACCCGTACATCGCATCCTCGACAATACAAGAACCTGGATCGTATCACAGATATCCAGATCGCCTCTTCTGAGACTGGCGCATTTTAAGTTCGGAGATGATTCCGGATATAACCAGGTGCTACCTCGTTCTCGTTACGTTAATCATACATCTGTCACGCCATGTTACGTGTGACGTCATATGTACGAATTACACGTTACCATCGCGCTGTACGTGTTCCGACGGTGAAGGCCAGCCGACGAAAGTGACCTGCGTTGACGCCGGTCTGACCTCATTGCCGCCGGTGCTGCCCCCGGCAGTTGACTTGGTAATAGAGAACAACACCATTGACGTCATCGCTCACGTGTCCTACGGGCCGACGGTGCGCTATCTGTACCTGAACCGGAACAAGATTCAACTGATCCGGAACGGCGCCTTCCGGAACCTAACCAATCTCGAAACGCTTTCGTTGGCGTCGAACGAACTGACGAGCTTACGCCAAGAAACGTTCTTCGGTCTGAATATCCTGAAGACGCTGATCCTTGTAGGCAATCCGGTCTACGTTCTCAGGGTGGACACGTTCGACGGGAACGTCCTGCCGCGACTGGAGAACCTCGACCTGGACAACTGTAACCTGTTCGAGGTGGAAGATGGGGCGGTTGATGGCCTGCCTAATCTGATGTTTCTAACCTTGAGCAACAATCGACTGCGGCGTCATCCCCTCCTCGGCTGTACCAGATCCTCCCTGACCAGTCTGACCACGTTCGACGTCTCCCACAACGAGATCTCGGAGATACGACGAGGCTCCTGTCGTCTGCCCAGTCTGCGGAATCTGAACTTCTCCAATAACAACATCCGGGCACTGAACGCCAGCTTCTTCGGTACGTCCACGACCAGTCTGGGCGCGCTTTATCTACGGAACAACGGTTTGACATTCGTCGACGTCGACGCGTTCAAGGGCTGTCGGAACTTGACCGTATTGGACATTTCTCACAACAGACTGACGTCTCTCGACAATAGAACAATACAGTGGGGTCAGATAAAGAGCGTCATCGTCGGGGAGAATCCGTGGCACTGCGACTGCGGCAACATGTGGCTGATTGAGGAGAATGCCGTCAAGGAATATAACGCCGACGATGCTGTCAGGTGAGATGGGGTTTATGGTTGGTTGGTGGATTACCTGTCAGGTGAGATGGGGTTTATGGTTTGTTGGTGGATTATCTGTCAGGTGATATGGGCGTTATGGTTGATTGGTGGAATACCTTTCAGGTGAGATGGGGTTTATGGTTTATTGGTGGATTACCTTTCAGGTGAGATGGGGTTTATGATTGGTTTGAGGATTGCCTGTCAGGTGAGATGGGCTTTATGGTTGATGGATTACCTGTCACGTGAACTGGGATTTATGGTTAGTGGGTTACCTATCAGGTGAAATGGGGTTTATGGTTGGTTTGAGGATTGCCTGTCAGGTGAGATGGGCTTTATGGTTGATGGATTACCTGTCACGTGAACTGGGATTTATGGTTAGTGGGTTACCTATCAGGTGAAATGGGGTTTATGGTTGGTGGATTACCCCTCAGGTTAGATGGGCTTTATGGTTGGTGGATTACCTGTCAGGTGAGATGGGGCTTATGATTGGTGGATTATCTGTCAGGTGAGATGGAACATAAACCTATATGCATTTAAACGAGTGTTCAACAGTAATTCCAAGTGTCCGCAGAACGATGATAAATCCATATGCCGATGTGTCTAACCTTTACACTTTCAGGTGCAGTACCCCAGACATCGTTCAGAACCTAAGCGTCTTTTCGGTTTACGACAGCGTCTTCGAACAATGCGTACTGTCGTCGGAGACCCGCGTCCTTCCCATAGTCATTGGCGTCGCCTGTACTATCGTTGCCGTGTGTATCACGTGCGTGGTAATCTATTTCGCTGCCCGTAAGCGCCGTATGCGCTATCCATTGGTGGGCATGGCCGCCCCGAGATCCGGATCTTCGGTCTACCGGCGGATGAGCGGCGGCAACGAAGTGGTGTTAGACTACACCAGTACAGCTGTACCGAGCAGCGGCGAGACAGCCAACAAACCGATGTGGAAGGAGATGAGTACTTACGGGCCGGACAATAATCCTTCTACGGCGTGAAGGTCGTACTCGTTGTCAGCTTGGTGATCTGGTGGGAATTTTGCTTCCAACTGACATGCTGCCCTCGCCAGCGTTTCCCGGCGGGATAGGTGTTCATCACAGTTGCTTCCGGCAGCATCCCGGCCACCGTTTCCATGGCAGTGATTTCGCTATCGTCGCAGCATTAATGTCGTGCGTCGTACGTTATTCACGCGGCAGCGGCTACGGTTCGTTCGGAACTCTGTCAACCAGCTTCCAGACCGGGCCATTAGCACAATGAATCACACCCAAAGGCCTTATGTATAACAGGAAAATGTTGTACGCTTATATTTTTCGCACGGACACAACTATAATAAATGAACTTTATTATTTTACGTATTTAGAATACATTCAGTAAACGTACGTGGATTATGTTTTGGTTTTTCAATTTCAAAATGAAGCGCAACAATTAAAATATGAAAACAGTTGCATATCATTTCATAACGTGTATTATTTTCAGACGTAGCAACGTCCTGCAGGTGAAATGGCAGGGCTAGGATTGTCCTGTATGGCGATGTTATAATACAGCTACAATAAAGATGTTCTATATTTCATTTCTGTCGTCTATTTTTCAATGATGACATCAGACAAGAGTCACAACAGACATGTTGCTCTCCTATAAAGATGTATACCGCTGTGTGTGTGTCTGTGTGTGTGTGTGTCGAGGTTTATTTAAACAATGTGTGACTTTGATCTGATCAAATATAACAAAATGTCGAAATAGTAAAACCGGTCTATCTAGACCAGTCAAGTCGATAATTTGCTTACTGTGACCTTATTAGGAAAGCAACCTGATTGGGTACTGTTTACTTATCACAGAAAAGGGCATCAAATTGATAAGAGATCGTTTGGATAGATAAATGATTCCTTTAGACAGACTGCCAATAACATCAGTTTTATTCTTTAATAATAATAATAATAATTACAACGTATGGCAGTAATGTTTTCACAAACTTTGTTGTGCATTATTTATACTGCGTCACATTTGACGGGGAATAATATCTACCAAATATTATTTCAAAGAAAACAAAATTCGACGAAATAAAAAATATTAATAGATACACAGCTGAAAGTAGAGTAAAATCTGCGATATTAGTGTTTCCAATCTATTTCGCTCAATAACTGACTTGGTATTAATTGAATTCCACCCCCCCGCCATGTCTGTATTCAATACTGTGGATCAAGGATACTATTGGAATAATAAAATAAATACCATATGTATGGCCACTATGAAATAGTTTTATATACTGGGAAAGATTTTGTTATTTTATTCAGGTTTTTCCCCTTCTTCAAGTTGGATTGAATATATGGACTGGTACATATCCATGTGACAAGCAAGAAAAATGTGTTCAGATATAAATTAAGAAAAACTTCTGCGATCAATAACTGACTAGAAAAGGAAACTGAGGGGATCATTAGCCGGATATTTCAAAGGAAGTATCCAACGATCGTAAATCAATTTTGTCTGAGATTTGATGTTGAGGTACTCACTAAAAACATCACAGAAGAGATACTCTCTCCGGGATTTTTAATTATAAAGTCCAAATATCTGACATTGAAAAACTATTTACGGGAATAAATGGACATACTGTATTTGGACCAGAAATTTCTAAAGTTTTATTAGAAGCTTATATATATATATATATATATATATATATATATATGGTTCATAAACTTATTCAGATTGCAGAACACTACTTGAAGATTCTTCGCGCATAACTCTAGCGTCTTTCGGGGAAACACCAATCGTTGTCCAAATACCAAAGAATCGTAAAGTCAGTGAATGACTTTAGGATAGTCATTTAAAAAACATTGTCATTTATATGCTTTGACTTCATTATCCACAAAGATAACTTATAACAGAGTAAATTAAATGTGTACCCTTATGCTTCTTTCAAAAGGAAACGCATCGAAGACGATAACATGTCCGAACAAGCAAGTTCTTTTCTGATTCCATTATCGTAAAAACTGGTTTTCCTCAAATGCGTATTCTGTCAATATTTCTTATGATAATATCTACATAATAATATATACCGTTGACAACATCATAATTGGCTTAATCGTTGCTAATAAATACGCACTGTAAATTTTATTCTACATGTATCTTAGGTTGTGTCACATGGTTTCATTTTAAATATACAGAAAACCAAAGAAGGTGTTTCTTGACATGTGAAAATATGCAGTCAATTGAATTAATTTGGCATTGCCATTAGATTATCTTAGCCTTACCACTCTCTGAACATGTTAAATCATCAAATAGCGTAGTTTCTTTCTGTCACCATTTAAAAACTCAGCTTCTCAGACTCGCTTATCCTTCCTAGGTTTCCTTGCCATCTTATCATTGTTGATGAACTTTGCATCGTACCCGGACTATGAGTTTGCCCAACCCCTCCGCTAGGTGCGCCACTGAGCTTTTGTTCTTTTCGAGGATATTGGCGCCATAGATGATGATGATGATTGATGTTTTACGGCCACTTTTGTGCACGAGTAGGCTAAATGGGCCGAGCGACCTCCAAAGGTAATGAGGCGAAGTCAAAGACGAAACAACCTTCAACTATGCCCGCACCGGGATTCGAACACGGGTGGTAGTGATCTGTGGTCCAGCACGCTACCGCTAGACCACGGAGGCGCCCCCTATTGGCGCTATAGAAGTTTTGTCATTATTAAAATGCTATTACTAGTTTTTGTTTGCGCTGTTTGCAAAAGCTCTCAAACCATTAAAGGTAACATTTAATTCTAAATTATCTAGCAATTCGTCTAAAAGTGGCCGACATTTATCACCGTTTATGAAATGGTAGCCGAATGTTAATTCAGAACCGACTCGTTCTTTATTCATACGATAGCAGTCAACATGTTGACACATATTTTCACCATTATTTACGTTTTGGGGTTAAAACTGATCCGACCTCAGATCCGTCCTCAGCTTTGACCGTTCAACGCCAAATATGATAATTACGGTCCACGTCAAATACGGGCTATCACTCATATCGATATGGCATATAGTGTGTATTGATGGTCATTACGATTACCGCTGAAATCGATTAGTTTTTGGAAACTGGTAGTAAGAATGCATAATTGGACTGAAAATAAATGATCTTATAATTACAGTTAGTGCAACTGATGATAGTTACGTTTGTATTAGTAAATCTAGATGTTTAGATAATTAGAAAGAAAAGGTTACAAATGATACAATGACTATTATAAATGTTCGTGAGTCCAAAACACTGAACATTTTAAAGATGTTGCTGAAAACGTATTTGTTCTCCAGCCTTTTTGGTGTTTAATTTTTTCTTTTCTTTTTCTTCATCAGTGGCTGACCTATATTTTTGGGACCCTGAAGTTTGAACTGTTATGGTTTTTTTTGCAACCAGCATCAAAAGGGCAACATCCAACAGGGTCCAAATGGCCTTACTGCCCTTGCAAGGACCCAGAGGCCCAAAACGGCGGAGAACGGAGTAGTAGGGTGGAATCCTTGAAAATGAGTCATACAGTGAGCCCCTTCTCATCAGCAGCAAGATCTGAGTAACAGCGCTGTTAACTTCTTGAATTGAGTTATTCCATGGCAGATCATCACAATTGGATTTTTTATTTTAAAAGTTGTAAATGTCAGATTTTTATTAAAATTGCTGTACTGCGTTATATGTCAAAGTCGCTGAGATAAACAAACATTTCCTAGGCTATACCTTATATTTTTGAGTTATGGCGGTGAAAAATTATGGACACGTTATATACATACATGACGCATCATAAAACGATTAAATAAAACTTAGCCAACATGACAGTTAATGTAATCTTTTATTTTAGACACATATGAGAATACATACTACATTAAACACCTTTTACAAAATACTCTTTTTTTCTATTCTTTCGAGCAACTTACTTACTCACAGTTTTGTCATCTGAGAGCTTCCATGCAATGCCATTTTCTACAGACAATGTGCTTAAAGAATGAAAGTGCCTTTCAGCCATAGTAGATCGAAATTTGTTCTTTATAAAGGAAAGCTTTGAGAAATTCCTTTTTGCTTCATACGTCTTGATAGGCATTATCGAGTATGGCTTAGGTGCACTAGTACTGTTCGGGAAAATTTCAATTACGTGTTGCTTACAAACAAACTGAAGAACTCGTGTTACGCGTTTTCTTAAACATTTAAAAATATTCATTCAGCTGATAATATTCGTTTACTAATTTGTGGTCAATATAATCTTTGTAAGGCGATATTATAAGTTTAATCCTGTCCTCATCAATTTATTAAATATTCATCAATTCTGAGAGGAACCTTTTCGCAATCTGCCCATACGGGTCAATCCTCTTGCCTAACTATATTACCAAGCAGCAATAGAGTTGATTTAGAACTTCTATCCCAAATATGTCAGCTCCTCTTAAAGAAGGCCTACCACTTGTTCCCTCTGAAAATTTCTTTGTAACAATGCATTTGGAAGCATCAGAATAACGTTCTTTAACAAACGAAAGTATGATAGCTGAAGATAACTTACAAATACATTAAAACGAGGGGCTTGGAGTTTCTTATTTATTTTAAAAAAATTTTATTTAAAGAGAGATTAAGCTAAAACTTACAAACATTAAAACGAACTTAGTTTCTTATTTATTTAGCTGGGAATAAATACAAAAAAGGGCTTGGAGTTTCTTATTTATTTAGCTGAAGATAACTTACAAATACATTAAAACGAGGGGCTTGGAGTTTCTTATTTATTTAGCTGAAGATAACTTACAAATACATTAAAACGAGGGACTTGGAGTTTCTTATTTATTTAGCTGAAGATAACTTACAAATACATTAAAACGAGGGCTTGGAGTTTCTTATTTATTTAGCTGAAGATAACTTACAAATACATTAAAACGAGGGCTTGGAGTTTCTTATTTATTTAGCTGAAGATAACTTCTTTAAAACGAAAGCTATTATTAGCTGAAGATAACTTACAAATACATTAACGAGGGGCTTGGAGTTTCTTATTTATTTTGTTGGAACGTTTCAACAATGCTTAACGACTATTAAAATATCATATTTCAACTTTACCAATTGGTGATATAATATTTTTCAGGCTTTTCTTCTGAATCTCTAAAAATAGGGTTGAGAGCTTGTAAAATACACGTATCTCTATATCCATTTATAATTGTCCGAATTGCTTCATATTGTGCGGACCATCTAGTTACGCTTAAGCTCTTTAGAGAAAAATCTAGATTGCCCTGTGTGCTTAAAATTCTCCATCTTCGTTGAGATCTAGAAAAGAAGACATAGAGCTCCTGCAAAATGCCCAAATAGTCAACAACTTCAGGCACAGTAGACGCTGCCTTTTGTCCAACAATATTTAATGAATGGCCTGAACATGGTACATAGCCTGCATACCTGTTAATGGTGTTAAAGAGTGGTTGCAGCGCTTTCTCCAAGCCATTCATGCTAGATTAGTCGGGTTGGCCATGGATATTTTGAAGTGAAAGCTTATGTTCACCCCCGACTTGCTATATTTTGCTGAACGAGGTCGTTGATTAATGACTTTCTATTGATAAAAATATGTTCCTCAAGTTGCTGATACACGGTGTTTTTATTTGTCTGTTATTTTCCATCCTGTCTTCATGATTCTCCAGGGTTCATTCATTCAGTCAGAAACCTCTCCTTTTGTAAGTGATATTTGGCATTTAGAAAAAAAAGTTTGCAAACAAAACAGTATATACAGCCTTTGTTCTATGAGTAAACTAACCAGGGTCTCATCGCAGTCTGACCAATTTTCAATCTTTTTTCAAAGTATTTTGTATATATGACTTGTTTTTTATTTATTTAGAAAAAATCTGATGTCTTGCGTTAAACAATTCTGTATGAAATTATTATCAACTGTTATGGGCCATTTTGCGAGGCTACTGTATTATTTGAAATCACTTAATGCTCTTCCTGTTTCTGCTCTGCCTCTTCTTGTTCCACAGTACTTTCATGTTGTCCACTTGGGATCGTCAACAGTGGGTGGAGGATTAGGTAGTTAGAATTATGGCAAAATGAAAGACAAATTATTCCCTTCAAAAGTAAAATATACAATATTGGCGCTCAACTCGCATTTGATTTTATGAATGTAAACTGCAACATTGCCAAAATTACTATTGCAGCGAACAATAGCATACTGTACATATAGTCAAAATAAAAATATTAATAACAATAACAATAAGACAAATAATAATACGGCAATAACATACATACATGCACACATATAGATATAGAGTAATATTGTTATGATTGATCAATGAAATATAAAATATACTCAAAGCCCAAAGCCTTGACTTATACATAAAAATAATATAATTACAGCCGTAAAGTTAGTATTAGTTTATTTTACTTTATTCGTTATATCATATATATTTCATTCAAACGGAATTGTCCCACAAAAGTGCTCAAAACCAATCATATTACGAAAGATAAATATTGAATGGAAATAAATGTTGCAGAAGCAAAACAATGGTTGTGTAAAATTCAATAGATGGCGCCGGAGAGCACCGAAGACGGCACGAGGAAAACTGACTTGGGTAAACTCATTGACTTAAATATAAAACTAGACCGAGCAGTCAGTAGCGTTTGAATCGGCCGCCATGACCAAACAGCTCTGACTTCCGGCAAGGGAAAAAGCAGCGTTGAAGCGGCTGCGCTTCGAGTTTTGAACCTACGAATACGGACATTTATTGTGATGTGTGCATTATAATTTTGTGTGTGCAGACAATCTGTATTATTCCTCTCCTATTATATGCCATGAAATATGTAAAAGTCGTTTTATTCAAGTCCGTAGATCTAGTTTAATTGGGATCAAACACCAGAGGTAGACCGGGGGTTGTCGAACAGGCTAAATATAATAACAGTTAAGCTTAATTTCCCGCAAAAAAACCCGTCTTTAACAGCTATTTTAAATGTGTTCCTTATACTTACCGATGAAAAGACATCCTGTTTGTATTACTTCCATGCACACGGCTTATGCAACCATCGATACAACAATAATTCACCACGTTTATAAACCTGATTTTTCCAGTCTGCGTTCCTATTTCCTCGACCGGAAGTTGGGACCTGTTTGCCATCAAATTGGCGGCCGTGTTCGGTCTAGTTTTCTTTTAGGTCAATGCTTAAAACAATCCAATGCTTTCTTATATCACTTATATGTTTTGGTCTATAACGTCATCATGCAATGGGTCTATTCTGGTGTATTTTATGATTCCGTTTGGCTGTAGCCTAAGAGCTGAGTTGTAGAACTATTAAGCCGTGAACCAACAAAGGATTCGAAGATCCAACTGCCAAAATGTAGGCCATTAATAGTTTCTCACGAGCTTAACGAACTCATACAGCTGGATGTTCGGGAGCAGCAAGCCGCCAAGAAAATTGACCAATTAGGACATTTTGTGGCCGTATAAAGACTATATTCTAAGGTCAATATCAAGTACTTAAAGTCACTGGCTTATGATTCTATCACTAAAAATAGCCTTATAACATACACTTAAACAAATTCCATCGATTTTGTCGAAACAAATCACAAATTGTTTATGACTCATTAGTTTCATTGTGTATTATTATATGAATAACATCTGGTCTTGCCGTATATCTCAAACCGATTTTTATTAACTAAACTTCACCTACAATAATAATGTATCTGCGGTGACTTATGTGGCAATACATATACATTTCCTATTATCAATACATCTTCCCTTGTTTTAAATATTAACTGGTTAGCTGTTGGTAATTACTCTATTTGTTGTAACAAAATCTACAATTTATAATCATCTTAATTAGGAAATATTTCAGTAATTTCATCATAATATAGAGACCAAAGTTTATCCATAGCAATGCTACAATTGTAATAATTTATGCAAGATATTGAATGGTAAATGGCTAAATAATTTGCTTGCACATAAACTATGAAAATCTATTCGTACATCTAATTCACAAAATTCATATACATCTAATCTATATAAGGTCAGACAATTGGATATCATGCAATGTAATCAATCAATATAATACATAGTAAATAAACTAATCAACATGTGATTTTCAATGTCATTACTTTCAATGGACGGGAGCTACGTCTCTGCGCTACATGCTGCTCTACAGTCTCTAGACCAGTAGTTTGAGTGACTGCAGGCATAATAGGATCTGCTGTTTGGAATGTTGGTTGTGTTGTACTTGTAATATGCTCATCTGAGTGACAGGCATAATCATCTTTGTCATGAAATTGCTCCTGGGTCTTCCTGAGATGTCTCCTATTCATACGAAAACTGTGCCCATCCTCAGTAATAACATTATCAGATCTTGGGCTTTCAGAAGAACTGACCACTTGTTCCAATCTACTCCAACACTTGTTGTTATCATCCTGGATGCACACAATATCACCATGCTCCTTAGCACTTTTATTATAAGAGTGTTATTTTGAAATTTTGCATTAACAACACCACCACCACATACATTAATGTGGTCCGATAATCTGGGAATCCTGTTGCCGTTTTCTTTCTTTTTCTTCACAGCCGCTGAAGATGATACACGTGTTCTTCTAACGAGGCACTCTCAGTCGTTTCCTGATTCTATGGCCTTAGTAAGCAGATTTATTACAATTCCTATACCCTTTTCTACCATACCATTAGACTGGGGATATCTTGGACTTGAAAACCATATTCTCTTGCAAACAAACGAAAGCATTCCGAGCTGAATTGGGGACCATTGTCACTGATCACTTGTTCTGGAATTCCATGACGTGCAAACATGGATTTAACATGTGTAATTACAATGTCTGATGTTGTGTTTGTGAGCAATGCGATTTCTGGGTGTTTTGAGTAGTAATCGATTGCTAATAAATATGTCTTGTTTCCTAGCTGGAATAGATCCATACCAATCTTCTCCATGGTTTTGTCTGGTCTGTATGATCGGCTCCTTCTGCTGGGACCTCCCGATGTCACTGACCTGGAGTACGGGACATGATCGTATTTCAATACATCATTGTTCATGTTTGGCCAATACATGACCTCACGGGCAGTACGTCTTGTCTTCTCATTACGCTATTGGCTCTATACGGCGACAGCGCTGAATGATTTTGCATAAGAGGAGGTACCTATTATCCTCAGCCCTTGTTTTTCGAAGACAAAACACTTATTAGACCATCCATCTAGAGAACATGATATTTCAGCTTATATGAAAGTTTATAGTCTGTTTTTTAATTTCACGGTTGTTTCCTATTCTTTTGTGGAAGTGGTTGACAATCCACATATCCTCTGCTATATAAATGTTTTTATTGAGCGTGAGATCAGTTCAATAATATGGCTGAAGTTTTGAAATAATAATCTTTGGATCTAGGTGGACAGTCGTGAGTTGCGTCCACATTTTGATGGTGAAGCTTGTAGTCTAATCTCTCAGTATTATTTCTTGTATAAATATATACTGGTGAAATTTTCATCATTACAATTCAGGCTTCTTTTTCTATTGTGCATAACGTTTCTTTTTGCCTTGTTAGTGTCTTGATAAATGATACCGTGTACCAACGAAGTCATGTTCTTGGAGGGGACAGCTCCCAATGCCGTCTTTGGATTTATCTGAAGAATATCATTGTTGACAGATAGATCGTAAAGTTTGAACTATTCTCTGACGATCCACTTGTTTAACATAATTCCTCATTGACTGTGTGAATTGTTCTGGAGTGTCACATCTGTTCAATGTGTGTTTGCTGTTTCGGCTGACGATTGGGATAAACTGCCTAGATACTTTATCAAACCAAAGAACGTGTTTGGAGGTTCATATCTAATGTTTGTTTTTGGCATGACTTACAAATGTCTACCATTTCTCTATTGTCTAGTTTGTATTCTGCCCCTCAGCTGGCTTAGCCTGAAAGCTGGTGTTTGCTTCTTAGAGTCTAGCATTTGTTCTGTTTGTTTCAGGTCTGGTGCAGTATGCGATCAGGTTACGATTTTTGACACGATTGATCATGTTGATCTTGTTTCACTACAGATAATTATAATATCTATAGTTCTTGTGTATCTGTCCCTTGCACACATTTGCGAAAGAACTGTTTTATGGAATATCAGGCATATTCCCAGGCACAGTGAGTGTCAGTTGCAAGCTGATATACAATCCATTAATGAACTCTCTCTTTTTCAAATCTGGCACTGGGCTTGTCAGCTCATTCTGGGGGAATCCATTTTTTTAGGCTTATCTAACCAGTGAACCACTTAGCTCAGCCATATCAGCTGTAATCTCTGCTCTGTTGGAAGGTATTAGATGAAAGATCATTCGTTTATTCATTATTTGTTTTTTTTGATCGTGGATCAATACACAATCCTAAGTTGACTAGTTTTCTTCTCACAAGATCCTGATGGGTATTTACCCCAATCTGTGATAATCACTTTAGACACAATGTTTTGGACTCAAGTTTGTTCGCTCTTTGTGTAGTCTATAGCACGGTGAGGTGTGGAACTTTTCGTGACATGCTGCTTCTTCCACCGGAGATACTTCTTTTGATTCAATGTGATATTTCTACCTGTAGTCGTTGCGCTGAACATCATCCTTTCTGGACAGTTGTTTAATTCCTGGATTGTTTATAGCATATATTCGTTTCACCAATCCTAGGCGAATACAGGTGTTTTATTTTCCTAAAAGTGCAATGTTATCTGTGTCTACGACTACATACGGTATTGACTGATGGTTATATGCTTCTATTTTAACACTGTTCTTTATGATTCTTTTCTTTGTTCGTATGTTTTCATAGTCTTTCAATGGCAGTAATCAAAAGAAAACGCCAAGTACTTAGATACTGTCTAATTCGGGAAGTGCAACACATTAGCTTTCCAATGAAACCCAAAACATGAGGACTATCCTAAATGTAGATGGCACTGTCTTTATATTTTTGAGTCACTCCTGGATGAAACCAACCAATCAACAGCTGCGTATACTTCCTGTTCATCATGTTTCATCAAGAGCATGGACCTTCTGATCTTGTTTGTTTTGTGAGGGCTGTAGGAGCCCCTGAAGACCTGATTGCAAAATGATTGCTTCCCTCTGTTTATAAACATGTTTACCTGTGCGCTGGACAGAGTTATGACTTCATACTTTCCCAGCTGTAGCATTTGACTTATCTCTGATTCCCCACTACTGGGTCTTCCTCTACGATAATTTTAGAATTCACCCATGCAGGTCTAAGCAGAGCACCACTGGAGTGTTGTATTCTTTGATTAACAGTTTCTCTCCCTAGCAGACCTAGAGTAATTCCTTTATTTGCTTTTTCATTCTGGCTTTGCATATCCAGACAGCCTTGGGAGATTCTAATTCAGCTTCTGGAGCAATCATCCTGAACTGTTGGATATTGGATTTGAAAACTGTTGATCCCACGTATTAAACTATATAATATTCCAAATGACTGTTGATTCTTTGTCTAAAGTTTATAATATCTAACCAATCAATTATCAGGTTCATCAAGTTTTTGCATTATCATTCACTAAATCTCACATGTTTCGTTTATCTTGGGCTTACAATACACCTCAAATTTTTATGTTTTAATGTGTATTTTTTGTATTTTAAATTGTCTTTTATTATTATATAGACAACATCTGAGTCTTGCTATATTTGTGATTCTTTTAACAAAACTTCCCACAATAATATGGCCATCTGCGGTGACTTACATATATAATACCTTATAAAAAATAACTTTCTATTATCAAAACATAAATGAATCTTTTCTTGATACATATATATATATATATATATATATATATATATATATATATATATATATATATATATATATAATTATATAATTATTCTGTATTATATTATATACATACTTACACTATGTGCATATTAAATAATAAACGGATTTACATTATATGCACGTGATGATTGATGTTTTACGGCCACTTATGTGCATATGGTAGGCAACCTCCCAAGGTAATGAAGTGAAGTCAAAGATGAAACGCCCTTCAGATATGCCCACGACGAGTTTCGAACTATGGTGATAGTGATCTGTGATCCAACGCGCTACCAGTTAGTCCACGGGGCGCCCACAAGAACACCCCCGTTGAAAGAGTTTCAAAGCTGTCTGCGCCCATCAAGCATGTGACGGCAATAGTTAACACAATACGTGTACAATATTAGACAGCCAATAGAGCTGCTTAGCAAACCCTGATAGGCGGAACATCGGATAAGAATAAAGATGGCGGTATGCAGCGCCGATCAAATGAGATCATAATCATCCAAGTTCTGAAAGAACGATATTCTGTATATATATATATATATATATATTATATATATATATAATGCTCTCTTTAGCATAAAACTAGGTAACCTGTACAATAAAAGAAAGAGATGTTTAACAAAATGACAAAATATAATGATTATTTTAGTAAGAAATGTTTTAACATGTTTTGAAAAAAATAAACATTTAGTAACTTAGAATTTCTAATACAACTAGGCAACTTATTCCACAATGTTGGCGCAGCAACACTAAAGTCAATATGTTGGGAGTTTGTGTTTATATACGGCAAGGATCAGTTCACCAGATGATCTTAGTGTTCGAGTGTTAGCCTTCTGATGAAGCAGTTCTGTCAAATATATCGGTGTGTGATCATGAGTGTCTTGAATTGAGTCTGTTTAATAACTGGAAGTCAGTCAAGCTCCTTCAATATCGGAGTGATGTGATTATACTTCCGACACCCTGTGACTACCCTAGCGGCGACGTTTGGAATCCGTTGCAACCTTTGAACCAATTTATCAGACAAGCCGAGAAGAAGGGGATTATAGTAATCTAAACGTGATGTAATAAAGGCATAGACCACATAGATAAGTGCTTCATTGGTAAGTATGAACTTTAAGCTCCTAATGTTGCGCATCTGAAAATAGGACGCCTTGCAGATAGATACCAGCCACATGAGTCTCCATGTTCAAATGTTAATCGAAGAGTACACCAAGAGTCACTAGGTGAGATCAAATTATTATCAATTTGAAGTTGAAAGTCATTAGAGTGCCTGCTGAAACAGGATGACGCTAATACAAGTAACTCGGATTTGATATTGTTTAGTTGTAGTTTATTTGTGGCCATCCAGGACTGTATGTTACTAATGCAATTTTCTAGACGCTCAGTGACTTCTTGTCTCTGTTCCATGTCAGTGACATCACTGGACATATATAACTAAGTATCATCTACATACATATGTATTTGTATTCGATATCTTTGTGCTATTCTGGACAAAGTCATAGTATAGATGATGGAAAGTATCGGCCCCAGGAATGATCCCTGTGGCACCCGAACATCAAACACAGAACTTCAGATAAAGCCTCTTCAACAGATACACTTTGGGACTGAGCAGCGAAATACGAGCGAAACCAGGCCAAAGGTTTTCCACTGAGTCCTAGGATTCTCTCCACATTATTTCATGGTCAGTGGTGTCGAATGCCGCCGATAAATCTAATAAGACCAGAATCACAGCCTTCCGTTCATCGATTGCCATAAACATGTCGTTTTCAAACGCAGAAGTGCTGTCTCAGTGTTATGCCAACTTTTGTATGCTGAGTGCATCTTTTCGCCAAGTCCATGTACTATCTTATGTTCTTTTATTTGCGTGACTACCCGTTTTTCAATGACTTTTGACATCGTGGGTAAGTTCGATACAGCTTTCAGCTGTTCCGGATCCAGATTGGATTTCTTTATGAGAGGTTTAACCTTAGCAACTTTCAGACTTGTCGAAAAAAAAACATTACTTAATTAGATGTTGGTAAGCTTTGTTAATACGGGACTTAAAGAGCTGATGCATTGGTATTGGATCAAGCACACATGTAGCACTCGAAAGCTTAACTACTACCTTCCACATCTGTTCCTATGCAACGGGTTGGAATCGATCGAAAACAAAATCTATGATCTTATTCGTGTCAGTAACAGCGTATTGTGGATAATCGTGTGATACTGACTCTAGTCCATTTTTAATTTTGGCTATCTTGTCAAGAAAGAACTCGCCGAAATTCTGTGGCATTTCCTGATTCCAAGCACACGTGAGAAAAACAACCGATCTACGTTGTAAGACACTATCCACTACCTTGAAAATGGTACGCTGGTCACCACCACACTGAACTATTTTATCGTTGTAATGTTCACTTTGTGCACGATCGATAAGATCACCCACTCGATTTCTAGCCTCCCTATACATGTGTTGTTGTACCACGAGTCCAGTCATACTCCATAATCGATCCATTCGCCTTCTATCACGTTTTTCAAATTGAATAGCCTGATTGTACCATGGTACAAAAGTGCGCTGAACTTGGTTTCGATTGGAGCATGTTTATCTAGGAGACACTTCAAGGTATCGTTATATTATAGGATAGAATATAATATATACATATTTATTTCATATGTAGAATCGCATTTATATTTGATACAAACACATTATCGTGATATTAATCACCACATTGACAGCGTGTTCTAAAACTACCCTGTTTACCATATATTGCCATTGCTTCTGATGAACGGTCGTTGATCTGAGTTGCAATAGGAAATCCCCGAGATGAGATTAAACATGCATTTCGGGTTTATTTGTCATGCTAACTGACTGGGACATACGATGATCACTAAAACCTTGTATAGATAATAATTGTGCATAAAGGGGATTATTTTAAGATACTTTAATAACCTTACTGTTGCTAAGCCGTGTGCGCGCGTGTGTGTTTATTTTATCTACTCATGCTATGTATGACGTTTCGATCGTATCCGTTGCAGTGTATTTTGTTTTTGTTTGGTAGCCCCATTTGTTTTAGAGAACAGAACCTGCAGATCGTTTCTCTAAATGACGCACATATTCTGTTAATGACACATTAATTTCGCTCTTAGATCCTCTATAGTAGTCACGAGGCCGCTCAGTCGCATTTTATGTCACCTGTAGATTATCAGTTGTATTAAGCTTTAAACGTCCAAACGACGAATAAACTACTGCTCTGAGACAAATACTAGCATTTTCGAGGGCGGTTTCAGCGCAGCTCTCTAACCCACTGTACGTCTCCCAATATCGTAATCACTTAACACGGTGAAGTTTCCCATTCCAAGGGGACGCCGAATTTCCGCACGGCCAGTAACAAATTGTTGAATAAAACATTTAAAAAGTATTTTAGGGATCAAGTTTTTGGAAAGAAAATAAATCTGCTTGTAAGCATTCAAATAGTTATATGTACTTGAACCAAACCCTGGATTTCGGTATCGTTTGTGATATACGACAATACGTAGATGCTGTTGATGGTGACTAAGTGTTATGTTAGGCTATAATAGAGAATGTGAGTTCTCGATAAACAGAAACACAAGTAATAATTACATTTCTAAGGATATCAACAGTCGCTTTTATTGCACACATTGGTTCGTCTTTCGTATTTCGGCTTCTGTGTTGAAAACTGTGGACAGCTGTTTTCTCCATTACTGTTTACTGTTAAGCAGCAGGTATATCTATTTGCCCTTACAAATAAAGTCAATTTTGTTTCTTTGAAGCAATTTTTTAACGCTTACAAATAATAATATTATTACGTTGTTAGCGAACATCAAACTGATTATATAATAATAATAATAATAATAATAATAATAACGAAATTTCTATTGCGCCAAAATCCTCGAAAAGAATCGAGCTCAGTGGCGCACCTACTCCAGGGGATCGGCAAACTCATAGTCCAGGTACAATATAAACTTCATCAACAAATAATCAGATGGAGTACAAACTTAGAAGGATAAACAAGTATGAAAAGGTGTGTCCAAGTTTCTTTGTTGGTTCAAATAAAATTCACACCATTATCAATTAAGTTCAAATATTTACTTGCTTTTTATCTAATTTGACTAATTAATAATTAGTATAGCCATTATATAGTTACCATTAGGAGTGACTAAATTATGTTAAAATTTACTTGACTAGAAGTAAAAGATGTTTCGTCAAAACAGTTTTAATTTAAAGTATTAAAATAAATAATTGGATTAGAATTGAGGGAATTAAAATTATAAATAAATGAAAACAAGTGATAGATTAAATGGAACAGCTGCCATCTATTAACTACTGTGCTATTATTGTAAACAGATTTACTTTCCTGTTAAGGTAATATTTTGTACCTTTATGAACACACAAGACACACACACACACACACACACACACACACACACACACACACACACACACACACACACACGTATATATATATATATATATATATATATATATATATATATATATATATATATATATATGGCCGAAATGGCAGTTATTTTAAGTGGCTTAGCTACCTCAAATGAAGGAGAGGCATATGGTCTGTAATTTACTGCTTCCACACCGGACTAATTCTAAATAAATTTACAAAATATGGCGTATTCGGTGGAGAAAAGTTTAATTGCCAGTTGCCTGGTTGGATGAAAAACTCCTCCTACTATAACGCCACGGCCGGGATTTGAACTTCTGACTTCCCGCACAGCATGTCCATGAGTAAGAAAATCCCACGCTCTCTTACCCACTAGGTCACAGAGGTGGTTATTATATTATATATGTCTTACGTACCACAAAAATTTGTTTCGTATTTATATAATGATTATTTCCTTAATAGTTGTATGTAGGAGAGTGTTATCATGAGTAGAGCCATATATCTGTATTAATGTTAATTAACCTAGCTATCGAATTTTGTTTTAAATATTGGATGACCCCTGTATGTGTATGCTGACTATACACAATTTCTCACTATTTAATACTTTAACTGGATGTTATTTGTAATCTAGTAGCCAGGTTTTAGATCCACAATTACACTAGAATAAACATCGTCAGTGTGTGAGTGTTGAGTCATCACGTGACAGTGGAAAATAACGATAGTGTACTAAATCACGGTGCACCAGGTAGGACGAGTGATTTTACAATGAAACGCCACCTTCACGATACAGTGTGATTGTCAAGAATTGGCACAATAAATGGTGACAGGGAAACCATTTCATCGTAAAATTAGTATTATTCACATAAGAATCGATTTGTTGATGTTCAGCTAGTTATAAAGAGCCGAACCGGCAAACTGCTACCTCCCATTGTAAACCTATATTAATTGTAACGAGATCTGCAATATCGTGTTATACGCTGTGCTTGCTTTCCAGATGATTACAACGTTCATACGCGATCTGATAAAAAAAATTCTGGTTACAGCTATAGCATTCATGCATGACCTGGTGATAGAAAATTAAAATAAATATCCTGAAATGGTGGCAGAATTAATAAAATATATAAGGTATATTTTTATGGTCATAACAACGCTAAAAGCCAAACATCTATAGCTATATACAATTATTGTTGTATGTTGAGTTGCCTGCTGTCCACGCATATAAATATCTTACACATGTTACAGTTAATCTGTATAATCAAGTAAAATATGTATATTACTGAAATTTTCAGGTAATCTGTATTAAATCTCAGTTTGCAATAGAGACGAATTATACCTGAATATTAATATGAATATTACCTGATTATACAGATTAACTGTAACATATATACCATAGCATCCTCTTATATTTCACCGTAGACATAAACAGAACTATAGCTAGCTTTAGAAATTCGATCGAGTTCCGTTTCAGGAAGACAGAACCCGGTTGTCAACATAGTGTAACCGTATATCCAATCTGGAATATACGTGAATTGCAGCAGCTATTTAATTCTCCTCTTAGAAGTAATAGAAGATTTGAAACTCTGTCGGAACATCAGACTATTGGAATATTGGGTTGACGGAACGACAAGGCAGCTGACGAGTGACTGATCAACAGAGCATATATCTCTCTCTACTCATGAAGAAAAATATCTAAGTAAAGTTAAGCATAATACAAACATATTTATTATAACGGACATAAAATAAAAAGCATATATATATATATATATATATATATATATATATATGTGTATGTGTGTGTGTGTGTTATCACTTTATATCTTCTAAATCACTTGAACGACATTCAGTTCGATCCTTATATATTGTTGAAAAATATAAATGCAGTCTACTTGTGTTCCTGTTCCTGTTTTACAGCCACTTTTGTAGACTCTTGAGAATTTAAATGTTAAATAACAGACTAGCATCACTAGGTAATAAAATGTTTAGAAATCTATTATCTAGTTTTGTTTTCAAAATAACCATTACAACAAATAGGTTGATCATTGCTATCCTTCTGTATTTTTATATTTCCTTTCTTTTTACCCCAAAATAATTTTTACATTTATAATAATTCCTTTTATTGTTGTTCCTTTAAAAGATATTTTAATTTAAAACATAATATACAGATAACGAAACGTCCCTCAATTCTCTAACGGTGTATTATTACTTTATATCATGCTTACCTCATAACGCAGGATTATGTTGAATAATGTTCGCTTAACGTAGATATAAGTGAACATACGTATAATGCTCTTACACCTGGATGGGTATGTGTATTGTGATTATACACTTTTTATTCCTTTTATAAGTTGTTCCACATCATCCAGTGGCTTTGTAAATATTATCGTAATTGTTAATGTTGAAAAAATATATAACTGTCACTGTGCCTGTGAACGGTGAAGCTTTCAAGCTGGTAGATGATAGATCTACTAGCTAGGAACCGGGCTGATAGTTATAGTCTGGAAATCTGGCCATAGCGTATGTACATCGTGATATCTAAATCCCCAAGATTTCGCTGCCACTTTAACTAAAACGATAAACATACAACTGTGTTTAGTACACTGTGTCTGTGTCTGTAGAGAGTGTAGTCTGTACGTGCGTTATCAATAACAAATAACGAAGTGGTTGCGTAGCAAAGGTCCGAGCACTAAATGCGCTGTGTCCCGATAGCGCTGAGCACTTAACGCTGGCTCAAGAATCCGGACACACCCCAGGCGATCACCGTAGGGCGCGGCCTCTTATGGGGGTTGTTGTTGTTAATTTCATGCCTGATTTACTGCAGGACATGGTTGTCATCGAGTGCTCAGATTAGTAAGTACCTATTGAGGGACTGTTCAGAGTGAGCTTGGCTGTTACTGTGCTTGTGACACCCTTCAATGTCATTGTTGGTTCTGATTGGGTGACCAAATACGCTCCATACTGCCACAGGAATCACTGTGTTGTTTATCCACTGGCACTGGAAGTAGTTGAGGAGCTCTAAAAATCTACCACTGGGATTTGTACAATGAATTGACTCAAATTGCTTGGGGATATATTCTGCTGAAATTAATTACAGGTCTGAACGAAACACAATTATTTGAATCGTGTGAGAACAGTTTGCTGTAGCAGAGATTGTGATTCTGAATTTATGAGCTTACTGAAAAAAATTAACCAAAATCTAATGGTATCTAAAATTTATTATAATATTCCATATTTTGTATAATTTATGGGGGAATTTCAAGAGACATACTTATATTTCTGGGTTAAGAGCCACTCTGAAAATTTTATAAAACCATTGTGCAATAAATATATTGTTGTCAAGCTGCTTACATAAGCATTTTAGCGATTCAGCTGTTATCTAGTCATATGATTATATTAGTCTAAATGTGTCTATGCTAACACTTGTTATAATATAGTAATATCTTGATTGCAAACTAAATAAATTAAAAAATAAATAATCTTGTCCCGGAAGGAATGGTAAATGTCAAAATAAATAATTCTAATGTTTAAAATTAAGTAAACTTGGAGGTGAATAGTCCATTGTGGAGGTAAACCATCTATAAATTGGTGGAACGTCCAGCACCCATGTGGACTAGTGTGGTAGTTTAGCAAAACTATTTAAACAGTTATTATTTTAATTACCAGTAGTAGTTTTTAGCGGGCTTAAATATATTTTCTTTATTTTATCATGTTTAGATTAAACTTGTATATGATAAATTTGTTTAATAATGTGTTTTACAATTTTCTATTCTTAAAGAAATTGCTTTAAAATGGCAACAGTATAATCCATCAAAGAAATGCTTAGCTTGCTTTATAACAATCAATATTTTCAAGAGTTCCAAAATTTATTTGAATGTTAGAACTTTTTTTGTAAAAAATATTTATTGCTATTAATTATATATTTTATTCACATCATTAAAAAATATGTAAGAAAATATTCATAATTATTTTATGCTCATACTATTATATTTTAATTTTCATCTTTTGTATTGTTAATTAAGATATTATATAAGATTACACCTAACAGCAAATAATCAGTATATTTGCCACAAATTAAGCAAATTATTTGATATTTATATCCAGATTATTTTCAGAGAACATGACTTATTTATGCACTTCTTGAAAATTTTTTAGATACTTTTTCTAAATTTTAAATGAATAACATCTTAGATACAAATAAAGAGACCATGATCATTTAAATTGTATGGTGTTCTTCACATTAATCTATATCAGTTATCATTTACTTGATAAAGCTTACTAATTTAATCACACAGATACTGTGACACATTCGAAGACTATTTCAATTTTACTACAGATTTCCCGATAAAAAATGTCAAGTTTTGATAAAGGACAAAATGTATCCCACTGATGCTGCAATAGCTGTAGTAATAACAGTTTCAATACCACTATCCTGGGTAATATTTTTAATTCCTGGAAAACTATTGGCAACAAACAGAGGGTGATAATTCTTTTGTTGTTTTCACCAGCTGCCAGCACTCCATTGACTGATGAAATAACTACTGGTAACCATTTCTCTTCCAGTGGCATCTTGGAAACAACATTATAAAAACACATTTTATGAATGAATTTCTTTTCCAAACCTCTAAAATGTATATGTTAGTGTATGTTATATCTATTACAAGACATATTTGATTTCATATTTTTTACATAAATGATATACAGCTGCCATTCATTTTGTTTGATAGAGTTATTTATAACAATAACTTTAATTCTAGTGATGCAGCCCAATGCAAAAGTGATACTTATGTTTGTTTTTTGCAAAGTATTTATTCTTTGCATTAGTATTTCTTCACACACATGATGTCTGGGTTTCTTTCTAGTTACACAAGCCATATATGTGGTCAATTAAATGTATTTGCATTTGAAGGTGTTAGATAGATTTAGAAAAAATATCTGTATTTCGGGAATAAAAGGCAGTTCACTTTCATAAAGTATTTGTAAATTTGGATACTTCAGAATCCATTGTTTTCTAGATATATCTGATGTATCTGATGTGATGTTGCTCTAGAGTTTGATCAGCAATCTGTTGTGATGTTGCTAAGGAAAAACTGTCTGACATTGTGTCCTATGTTAGTGTTGTTAACATATGTTATGTAAACGTATGTTCCCCCAATTTTTTTAATTTCTAAGATAAATCAAATCAAAACTTACCAGAACAATGATTGAGGAAAAATTAATTTTTGAACATCAGAAAGTGCACTAGATATATGGTCCTTACAAATCTGTGCAACATACCAAGAAAATGTTATGACTCGGTACCATTAATCCCAGTGTATGTTTGGTTCTGTACAGGTGGGTATGTGCTAAAATATGGAAAACAAAGGATTGATGATTGTTGAATGGTCCTCGAACATTTAGACTGACGTTATAGTGACAGTTTTTTCCATAGCATAGGCAACCAGTACAATAAAATACTACCAGAGATTTAGTTTGTTCTTGAGGGAACATAAATTCAAGAATCCCACTTTGGCTTGATTCATAAACCACTCTTGCAGCTGGTAATAATCCTGTTAATTAATTTAAAGATGCCTTAATATAATATGGTAAACGAAGTGTTCATATAACATTCTACCCTTGTAGCTTCGTGTATTTTAGATTCATACATTTCAGTATATTTTCTGTTGGTAAAATAATTCAGAAACTGTTGTATTAAAGCTACATGTCCTATATAGAATGTGTATGCAACCAGTGAGTGGTATATTATTCTTGTGGTGAAGGTTATTTTTAATCGTACATTTTCTGTCAAATATTCATAGTTTTAGATAGCTAAATTCCTTTTTTTCTGAAAATCTGTTGCAACTTGATGCAGTAAATAATTTATGCCAATAATATTATCATAAATTAATATTCTCTTCCCGGCCGTGAGCTTTTTATTTGAAGTTTTCAGTGAGACTGGAAAACAGTGGAATCAGTATGGTGGATTATGTCCTTGGTTTGAGTCTTATAGTTTATAATTTAGGTAGAATTTGACAGGTTTTTTCTTTCTCAGTAAAATGCTATATATGACATAAAGGTTAACAGTTGATGAATAAGATGATGATGATGATTGACGTTTTACGACCACTTTTGTGCACAAGGTAGGCTAAATGGGCTGAGTCAAAGACGAAACAACCTTCAGATATGCCCACACCGAGATTCGAACACAGGTGGTAGTCATCTGTGGTCCAACACGCTACTGCTAGACCACGGAGGCACCCCAGTTGATGAATAAGACTCATCTTGGCTTTTTCACGTGACAGAGTTGTGAAGATGTGTGTTTCCATAATGCCCAGGTGGAGCCCATGGCTGGTTTTGCTATGCATAGAACACTCGACGTGTATTATATTCATAGTATGAAGTCAAATATGTCGAGAGTATTAGTATTACGTATACAATAATATAGGTTACTATCACGTACATGGCATATTCATATGTGTATCGACACTAACACACAGCGTACTGATGGTGCAGTAGTTAGAGCAATGCACTGCCAACCTTCACGTTTTGAGTTCCGATCTAGCTCATGCCTGTGTTCGTAGGATTTATTTCCCTCAGCAGGCAGACACACCCTCCTCCTCAGATATGTCCCAGGTGTGACCAGTTCCAATGGTAAGCGTCAATTCTATTTGACCAACAGAAACACTTTTTGAGTTTATATGTCCACTTACTGGTTCCATCAAACTTAAATAAATAGCTGGGTAGGGAAAATTTTGACAAAATGTAAGCAAAATTTGATTCTATACAAAATGTAAATTTTCGGATTTATTGTTTATTTTTATTTGTGCTGAATGTTTTTGTACCATATCGAAAGTTCCAGATGTTATTGACCTTTTTACCCGCTCTATTAACCAAATTATATCATGAGAAATGTTTAACATTTGGGGCTAAAGACAGTTTAATGTCGATAAACTCCAATCAGTCTCATGTTAGCGATAAGCTAGTGGCTTTTCACACTCAAAACACAAGTTGGAAGGGTATATTCCTTTCCAGACACGCGTACTTCTATTACAGGAGACAGATATGTTTTTCACGGAGGGCGTGGTGTATCTTTATGTAAGGATACATAATAGTATTAAATTTCTTTTTCCCCAATGAACAGTTTGTATCAAAACATCACGTTTGAGACTCCACAATTGCCCAATACTTTTTTTTCACTCGTGTGTTGTCATCATTGAGTCGAGTTATTTAGCCTTGGCACTGATCACATCTAGGTCACGTGACCAATAGGTGACTCCCCCTAAGGAAATGAATTACACAAACACAGGTATGGGCCGGATTCCAATCCATAACCAGTAGAGCACTGAGTGTACTCTGACACCTGGACTATTGAAGCGTGTGTGTGTGGGGGGGGGGGAATAAGCTCATTGATGCTAAAAATCATATTAATTGGGGTAATCCAGTTGCTTAAAATTATAACATCTGGCAAATCTATAATCAAAACGTTAAATGCTTTTTGTTCAGTCAGCGAGTATCACTGAATATAGGATTACATGAACGAACACTGACTGTGCAGTTCCCCCGGTGTGTGTTTTTGTACTGGTGGTAATCCAGCCACTCTCCTCCCCATGATTGCATCGGTATGTCAGATTTTCACTGCTATCCAAATAAGTATTGGAAGTTAGCAGTAATGATGATGGAATTATTTTCAGGCAGTTTGTTCAATGAAACATCATGACCTATGCACTTTAATTACTGCGGTACCACTATTTGAGAGATAGTTTATTTTGTCACTCATTAAATGGTTTCGGTTTATTATAATTATTTACAAATTTTGTATAGCACCCTATATAATCTGTGAGAAGATTACTCTAAGGTGTTTTAGGTTAATACTGTGCATAGTTTATGAGATTTTAAGCATAATTACGATCTTTTGTATGAGTTGTTTTCACAGTACAACTACATCAGTGAAATGTATTTTCACGAAATAAAACGAATTCTGAATTTTCTTCTTTTTTGGAGAAGAAAGTATTTGCATCGGAAAATGGTGGAAGGGTAAAGACGTTTACTGATGAAGTTTGCCAAGCCCACTCTTGGTGCCCCGTGAAATGATTATCACTTCATTTTCAAATAATGCTTGTCCTGTTGAAATTTGGTTATCAAGGTAGCTCATAGCCTCTAGTTGATAGTGCACTATCTACGTCTGCTGACCTCCAGGTTTTGTTACTTATGTCAGCAAAAAGTTTCGGCCTCATTAATTTATTTTCCTAAATAACAAAAATCAAATAATCAGACCAGTGGGAAGCTCAAATGAAAAGTGAATCAATCCATCACTTAATCACGTGTGTGTGTGTGTGTGTGTGAGACTCTGAAGCAATTTGTATTATCCAGCTTATGTAAGCGGGTTTACTTAATTAGTTTCTAAGTGGGAATAGGTACTTTAATTATGGCTGGGATGTCACAGATCACACACAGTGTTTATAGTTGCAGGGTTAATTATCTACAAACACACACACACACACACACACACACACATGCTAATAAAACATGACATATCTCGGCATGAAATGTAACTTCAGGATAGTAACCTGATGAATCACCCACAGGATGAACACACTATCTATCATTCTCTCGACCAGTACCTTATTATCGCAGCTATTAAAGTGACTCGGTATGAAATGTTCCTGTTCTTGATTGAGCTCCATCTTGAATCTTTGAGGGGTTCCATTCACGAATCTCTGTGCCAGTGCCACTGTCACCCGAACAGACACAGGTACGCCATTCAGCTATTATTATTAGAATTTGTTATTGTCAATGTATGCAGCTTTATGTTGGATCTAACATGTAGGCTTCTTTTGTAGTACCGTCGGTTGTGGGCTTCACTGCAGATCTCCGAGTCACCGGTTCAAACTGTACTGTTTTATCTAGGTCATTGGGATGTTTCATCTGGCCATTTCACTTTCTGGGGGAATTCAGCTACGAAATATCTCACAGTTAACAGTGGTGTTGATCTGGTGTCCTTTTATTACCTCGGAGAGAGAGACTGTAGGCGCCTCCGTGGTCTAGCGGTAGCGTGCTGGACCACAGATCACTACCACCCGTGCTCGAATCCCGACGTGGGCATATCTGAAGGTTGTTTCGTCTTTCACTTCGTCTCATTACCTTTGGAGGTCGCTCGGCCCATTTAGCCTACCTTGTGCACAAAAGTGGCCGTAAAACATCAATCATCAGAGAGAGACTGTCTGAGAGAGTTGATTGATGTTTTACAGCCACTTTGTTCACATGGTGGGCTAAATGGGCCGAGCGACCTGCAAAGGTAATGAAGCGAAGTCAAAGACGAAATACCTTTCAGATATGTCCAGGCCGCACGCCGAGATTCGAACTCAGGTGATAGTGATCTGTGATCCAACGCATTACCAAGTAGACCAAGGAGGCGCCCTGCCCTGTGTGTGTAGCCATTTGTGCCACAATTGTTATGCAGCGCTACCATGGCACCGTGCCATTAATACGTTCTCCAGTAATGGTCGCTAATGTGTGTGTTTGTGTGTGTGTGTGTGTGTGTGTGTGTGTGTGTGTCATTATCCCGACCAGATGTTCAGGTCGACAGGCTATAAAACCAGTAGACGCATACCCTCCTCCTGGCTCCCTGTTGTTTGTTTACAAACATCGTCTAACATGTGACGGCTGGCTCTCCCCGACCACATGGAGCCGGCCACAGACGGCCAGGCCGCGCCGATGTTATATCAGCCACCCATCTACCCATCCACCCACCACCCGCTCACCAACACCCTACTTCATTATCGAGCCCTATCTATCAAAAACTATGGCGCGCATCTGGCCCATCGCCGTCGTATTGACATTCACTATGCCGTTGCCATGGAGACCTTCGCCGGTGGGCTGGGCCGGGCCGGCTCGCTTGGTTTCCTTGGTAACCGGGAGATAGATAGCATCTGCATCGGGCAGTAGGTTAGATATTTCGTTAACGGATCTCCGGGAATAGAATGGGATTTATTTTGTCCGGGTTGCGATCTTCATCGGTTCGGGATCGATAGATTTGGGCACGAAGGTAAATAGGCAGGTAGGTTACCGATGGGCTGACCTTATGGCTCGGGGGGGGGGGGGTTCTGGAAGTGGACTGGGCTCCTGGCATCGGGATGTTTCTGTGTCAATTGTCATGACCCGTAATTAAGGGAATAACACGGGAGTCAAACGTTCATAATGTTGCAGCTAAGAGGTGTCTTCTCTATCTCAGTTATCAGATAGTATTAGTCACCGAGACAGTATCATCTCTTTCATCGCCATCATTATCATCAGCATCGTCGTTATCATCATCACATGAAGCAGGAGCGGTAGCTGACGTAACATTCTACTGATGAAGATGATGATGATGATGAAACTGTAGCAGATGATATGCATTACGTATTGTAGTCAGCGGTCTAAGTGTGTTCATCCGACGTTTAGATGTTCATGTTCGTAATTCAGGATCTCATTATCTATATATACAGTCTAATCAATCATATTTGTATTTTGATATCGTCTGCCCTTACTGATTTACCTTATTAATATAATGTTTCTTTCTGATTGATTTGACGTTTTTCTGATACCTGGCTAACACCTTTCTATAATCAGTAAAGTGTGTTGTTGTTGTTACACAAATAACAAGTTGTAGTTCTAATAATTGCATATATATATATATATATATATATATATATTGTTCTCTAGCTATCTCATCATAATGTCTCCAGATAAGTATATTTTAAGTATATAACTATTATACATTCCATGATCTAACTGATAGTGCAGTTGGCCACAGATATCGACCACCCGAGTTCAAATCAAATGTCTGATTAACTTTATATATTCCCACATCGACAAACTTTACACATCTAAATCTGACTAGTTTTAAACATAGAGCCATTACTCGTATAAACGATATTGGGTTCTGAATATATTTACGTTTTTACTTTGGATTATATCAAATTTTACATAATAAATTAGGTTATAGTTTCTTATTGAGCTGCGACAAGAGTTTAAATGTTTTGTGTTTTGACAATTTTTGCATTTTGAACTCCTAGACAAGCATTCCTCTAGCACAGTGGATTAGAAACTGTGCTGCAGACCATCATGTTTGGGTTTGAATTTCAGTGGTATCCACGTTGATAGGAAGTTTCATCTGATCATCCCTGTCAGTTCCCCCCCCCCCCAGCTGGTAGTCCTAGGTGTGACCACCGCCGAAGTTAGGCAACTCATTCACTCACTCATATACTCACTTGCTCACTAAATTGCTTTGAGTTTTGAACTATGACATGTTTTTTAATCAAGTAAGTTCTTATTAGTTTTATATATTGAGCTCTGGCTAGGTGTACATGTCTAGTTCTTGACAGCATTACATATTGAGATCTGACTTATGATTAACAGATTGCTCTTACCTGATGTGAGATATTAAGATCAGCTGCTTTACATCCTGAACCATGACAGTTTTTACATATTGTTCTGACTGCTGTTCTATATAAATTATCATATTATCTCAGTTCAGGGCTGACTCTAGCCATATATATATATATATATATATATATATATATATATATATATATATATATATTTGATCACACAATAAATTTGTATGGGCGCCTCCGTGGTCTAGCGGTAGCGTGCTGGACCACAGATCACTACCACCGTGTTCGAATCCCGGCGTGGGCATATCTGAAGGGTGTTTCGTCTTTCACTTCGTCTCATTACCTTTGGAAGTCACTCGGCCCATTTAGCCTACCTTGTGCACAAAAGTGGCCGTAAAACATCAACATCATCACAATAAATTTGTATAACTGTGAGTCAGACATCTGTGTGCTATAGACTTTTTTTACCATTTCTTTGGCTAAAGAAGATACTCGTTTTCTGACTAAATTGGCTAGACAACTGGCTATTGGCACCATGGCGTCTGAACTAAGACTACATAATTAACATTTTAACTTCTCTTGTCATGGCTGTGATTCTATGTTTCGTCTCTAATTTCTCTTTTGCGTTATTATTATTTTTAAGGGAAAATAAATACCACATAAATATGAATGTTAACTGTTATTGTTAGTATTTTGCTGTCAGAACACCTTGTATTCCATCTACTAGATAGTTACAAATGCTATTTCCATACTTCGAATACAACGATTTAATTGTTTTGTTGGTATGATTACTTGGATAATTACTTGTAGGGTTTGTTCGGTTATACATAACATCACACAAGTATGACGTTGTTGCGTTTCTAAGTAAAGGATGTAAATGTAAGCAAAACACAGATACGGTTAATGTATTTCCCTAAATCATGCCTAGATAGTAGATAGCCTTCTATGACTCAAATGTGTGGCCGTTTAAAAATGCTCATGAAACTCAAAATACTAATAAGGAAGTTCATAATAATAGTATGTGACATTTATATAGCGCCCTATTCAGCTAGATAGCTGCTCTAAGGCGCTTTACAATATTATTATCCCCGACCAAGACCTGTTGTAGATAATTAAGATTTTATGTTCTTGAATCTTAATCGGTGCAGTGCGGTTAGAACGCTGCTCTGCAAACCTACGGGCTGTTTGTTTGAATCCCTGATCATGCCTGTTTCTGTGGGTTAGACAGGATCTGGTCTTTTGTCTCTTCAGTCTTTAACTCCATAGGTCTTTTGCCCCTTATTTACTTTGGCCCATTAGTGTGAATTCGGTTATTGTGAGTGTAAGTTAAACAAAATAAAATTGAAATATCCATCTACATGTGTTTATTATGGCTTTAATCAGTAGCTTCTTTTTTTATTTTATTTTTATTCACTTTATTCTTTGTGTCATCAACAATGGCAATTATGACGATCCCTTGATCAGAAAGATGAATGGAAACAGAAATAACTTACTTAAGGGGAGATTCTTAGTTCCAGTGAGTGTGTCCTTAATTACAATGGAAGTATGTACAATGAAACATAAGTTATACTGCATCTATATATTACATTAAAATTATCTTTTAAAAGACATGTATCAATTTATGTATTTTCATTATTATTTTTAATTAATCATGTACCTATTTTTTTTCCATTTTATTTATGAACCATAGCAAATGAAAAATATAACACAACAAAATTAGTTCATTGTACATTGATCAAAATTTCGGTTTGTAGAAATCAAACCTTTTAAAGTTATTTGGCAAAGATCAAGGGGCAAAAGACCAGGTGAGCAATTAATGAAAGGGCAAAAGACCGGGGGCTGAACAACTCGACACCACTCTCTGGGTTAAAGTCTGTACTCCGTGTTGCCTGATACCATTACCAGTTTAACAGATATTGGTAGATCATCGTCCCGGACATCTTTATTATTATTCTAGCACCCGTTACCTTGATACCTGTTATGATTAGCACACAATCAAGCATCAGCTTCCGTCTTTGATCTGAGACAGAGCGATAATTATTCTGAGGAGCAAAACTTAATAAATAAAAAACCTACTACCGTATCATCGTCAAAACCTCATAAAGCAGTAACTTGGCAACAGATGTTTCCTTCCCATGTCCAAAAGAACAGACACGATATTCATATGAATCTATTTATGAAATGCCTCAGTATTGCGCTTCGAAAATGAGGGGGGGTTTCCATCCGGATCCTGAGAAAATGAATTCCGCTATCTAATTACCAATTTGTTTAGTTCAGTGAAAATAACAGAGACTGCTCCAGTTGTCAATTTTCTGAGATTAAAATTAAAACACTATCTTCTTATTCTTCAACATTGTCAGCTTCCTGCATTATGCCTTATTCGGGAGTCTTTGTGATGGTAATGTGTAGATTGATCAATTAATTTACATATCATGGCGTTGTTAATAAAACCTCGTCCCAGTGATCTCCTGCGTTAAGAATTGACCTTGTCTTACACATTTCACCTGATGGGTTGTAATTGGAACCTACCGTAAATGATCATCTGTTTTTAAGACCTCACTGTATCTAAGAGTAGGATAATCATAACTGTTCACTTGATTTCTCAATTCATAAAAGTAAACAAAAAACATTTTCATTCCAGTATTTATAAAATGCCTGACGCAGTCTCACTTGCTTACAACTGAATCCTTTAATCCACGAACAGGAATTGGTTATATTAATGCTGGATATAGTTTTGATTTTTTTTTTAAATTTAAGAGCTAAATATGTCGATCTTTTTTGTATATAACGTGATTTTGTAATCACTGTTTCTAAAACTCTCTTTCTAAATGGTCAGTTTGTTTATCTGTTGTCTTCAGAATGAGTTGTGATGACGTAGTCTGATTTTAGAGTTATCTTTTAAAAGAACACAGACAATTCTGAGGTTTTATTATTTTGACAGTGACACTTTTCTGGGTTATCTTTTAAAAGACTGAAGGACAATCGCGACGTCATATCATTTTGATTTAATTGTTCGTGTATATTCGGCTGAGTGAGGTGGAGCCATTAAGAAAAGAGAATTATGTAACACATGTAGCTCAATGCAGTCTTGTTAACTTTGTTCAGCATAAATATTGTCTTGATCGGTAATGATGGGTTAAAGCAGATACAACAACAATAATTAATCCATCCACTGATTAGCATATGCATATATGGTAATTAGAAGTGTAGTTGTAGTATGCGAAACAAAAGCTTGGCTCGGAATTCATTATAATTTATATTAAGTTACCTTCTGGGTAATGTCAAAATCTGAATGTTTGGAGGGGCAGTGTGTGGCATGGTGTGATGTATATTGTACCAGTACACAATATAGGAACCCCCCCCCACACACACACACATACGCACATGCCCTACTGTCCTTTATTCTCTGTCTGAAGTTTTAATTTGAAGCTCTGAATCACAAGATAAGGTCAGAGCTGAACAAGGTAATCGGTAATTTAAGAAAATAAGGTTTGTTTATTTTCTCTCATCTGTGACGTTCTGTTGGCTATGGGAGGGGGGTTTAGTTTAGAATTAATGATATTTGATACACTTTTGAGTTTCTTGAATGTAGTGTGGAGCAAGTTGCAAGTTTATCGAACAGACCAACTGTGAAGTGCCAAAATGCAAAGTCTTTTGTACAGATAGTTGATGTACCGGCTTTTAAGTCCCCTGATCATCTTTCCCGATTACACATCACATGTAATGAGAGTTGGATTGTTGATATTTCCATGCGGACTTCCTGATTGGTTGGCTCCTTAGTTTATTAGTGAAAAGATTGGCAAATGTCAGTTAATTAACAAATCTAATTAAATACCCTGTTAATCATTGTTATTTTGTTTAAATACTGCATTAATTTCTACTGCTGTGCTGCTACTACTACTACTACTACTAATGATAATGATGATGATAATAATAATAATAATCATATTTTACATTTATTAATGCAACCATACTAACAAGAGCCATTTAGATGTGCTGTACAGTGAAGTCCCCAATCTGAAGCACTTACAATATAATTGGAAATATTAAATGATGGATCTAGGCATTTTTCATGTCAGGAATGGCTTTAAACAGCAGATACTGTACAATTGGTGGCAGCCAGCCTTGCCTAAAAAGTGATGTGTTCATTATATTAATACACTTATCATGATTTTGCTACTGACCCAACATGGGTGATATTAGGGATTCACCGCTATGTAATGCTGATGTTTTGGGGGGATTTGGTGTAAATTGATGAAACCAAATTAAATTGATCTGAAGGAAGAGTAATAATTTGATTCATTGTCAGGATCTAGTTATATATATATATATATATATATATATATATACAGCTGTATATATAGGTTGTGTATAGGACCTGGAGATTACTATCTATAGTAAAACAACATCAGTTATAAGTAAACTGAAATGTCTGGTTATATCTGATTGGATATTGATCAGCATATTTTCATTTCATTCTGCCATTTTGTTCCGATGTTTAATTGGAGACACCTTAAAAAGAAAACCATCTTTATGCGTCATCGTAACTGATGGCAGATTTGAATTATTGTTAAGAATTGTTATCATGATGGATGATAACAGTGTTAAATTATCCTCATCTTCTGATGATGACTTCGGTTGTTCTCTTCATTCGTGATGTTCAATATTGATTGAACAACATCTCGGTGCTGATGAGGCAGGATGTTCTTTATGATAGGTAATGCTTATTTATATTGAAGTGTCAAGGATGCCTCTGTAGCTGAAATCCACTGTAGACCTCTGGTTTGGGCCAGGAGGGAGGGGGGGTGATTAGTCCTAGTTCACTATGCTGAGAGGCTAAATGTGTACATTAAAACCTATCTCCATGACCACCTGTTTAAAATACCAGTAAGAGCACTCAAATTCGTCGGCCCTGTTGAGTTATAGACAGGACGTCTTGCCTTAAAGTATCACCTATGTTTAAGGGTCACTTGATGTGGTCCTATCAACAGTCTCTCAAGACAGGTTTTACTGATGCTTAAAGTGCCAGGGGTTTGAGAACAGACTGATGTGTCAGCAATATATTTTACCAATGTTTACTCCATCCCCTTCCTCTAGAAGCCTCCATATTCTGTCTGGTTAAGAGGGTGATCGCAGATCACTACCTCTGTGTGGGCATGTCTGGAGCGTGTTTCATCTTTGACTTCACCTGATTACCTTTGAGGGTTGGTTGGCCCATTTACCCTACTTTGTACACAAAAGTGGTTGTAAAACATCAATTATCATCATCATCAATTCACTTTCCAAAAGTTAACATTATTTGTATAGAGATAGTTCTTGACTCTCTCTCTCTCTCTCTCTCTCTCTCTCTCTCTCTCACCCACACACACCCCACACACACACACACACCCACACACACACATGATTGTCCACCTTACAACTAGACCAGCCTCTCAATCCTGATTCAGTCCACACGAAACACACAACTGAAGCCACAAATAAATACACATGTACACATACACATAAAAAAAAACACATGGATATACACTGATATCAAAATACTGTAGACAGGCAGATGGATGGACACACACGCGCGCACACACACACCAGAGAGAGAGATAGCGAGAGAGCTTTCAGACCCTGTTCCCCAGTCAATATAAATCAAAACATTATCAGGACTAATGCCATTAAGTCGACAGGAAGAACAGTGTGCCATCATCCCCAGTTCCCATGGCAACGAGGTGACCAGCTAGAAACAGCTACCCGGAAAAACAACTTTAATGATTTTGGTTGCCATGGAGGCTGATAACTAGTAGGAAGGACCGACGTCATGTGATGGCACCAATTTTTTATTATTATCTGCAATTCATATAATAACTGATGGACACTACGGTCATTGATAGCTTGATGTTGGTAAAGACTTTGTTAGTGTTTAATTTTGTCGCATGCCAGACCTGTTGGTATGTTGGCATCAATATGGGCCGTATTTTTTGGTGAGGAATCAGAACAAATTAGCTGGCAGGTGTAAGTGTCTGATATTGATAATTACTTCCCATGAGTCATCTGCGTGAAAGAAAGATATATTTCTTTCAGATATCAGTTCTTTATATATCAAGAACTGTATGGCCATTGTTTTCCACTGATTAGAAATAGAATAGGTTGTGATGGTCATTCAGAATACACAAAGATTGACATTCTTTAGATTTAGTATTGTTTTTGTGTTCATGAATGTGTTGCTGAAATATTGTTACGGCTTTAAATCTCTCTCTCTCTCTCTCTCTCTCTGTGTGTGTGTGTGTGTGTGTTCATTTGTTTAATATTAATTAACATTTTTATGTGCATGTTCAATGCACAATATTTGTAGTTTGCTTTTTATATATTTCAGTGATCCAGTGATTACATTCTCTCCTATTCAACATCATCATCATCATCACCATCACCACCATGAATTAAATTCATCACACCATCAAGGTGATCTTCACCTCTGGCACAGAAATGGCCTCCACAAAAAGCTCAGACGACCCAATGGACCTTGGAGGGTTCATGCAGAATTTTGTGCTCAGCAACCCATTCAAGGACATGCATGTCATTCCCAGTGACAAAGAGCCAGCTAAGTCAGATGGCGGAGAACCGACCAAATCCATAGACAGTATGGATAAGACAGAAAATTCAAATGGATCCAGTTCTGGAGGCGGGGGCACCATCAAGGGCACCATTCCGGATCTTGACAAGGGTCTCGTCATAGCTGTGGATAATGGACAGGTGCTCGACACGCCAAAGGCCCACGTTGGCAGTAATGTTGTCTTCGCAGCTGCGCTGAAACTACAGAAGGTGTCTGGTGCTCATGCCAAGGTTCAGAAATGGTTAGTTTTAATAATTATTTATTGGTTTTATTGATGTCTGTTTTAATTATATCCCTGGAACTCAATTTTTATACTTCTGGGTGCATTACTAAAAAAAATTCATTCAACATGCAATTTTTGCACACAAAATTTCTTAAATAAGACCGAAGATTCCAATCTTATTTTCCCACCTGCCATAATGGAACACACAAAATGTGACCCTTCAGTTTAGCCAGAAGCACTATCCACATGAACCCTGCTTTGTGTTATTTTAATTAAAAATCAATTTGTCTTCCGTGGCCATGGTCATTTTTTGTTTGATTTTATTTGCACACTTATTAACTAGTTGTTAGTTTTCCGTACCTCCACCAAACGTCCCTGATCTGCAACTTTTGTGTTTTGAAATAAAACAATGGTTTGTCACAAATGCATAGTTTTGGTGGTCTGAAGTTAATCCACGGGTCACTCCTTGAAATTACACTTAATCCTCTTCATTCCCAGAGGGACATAATGCTACAACAATGAATTGTTGTATTTCTGTAAACCCAAACCCCAACCTGGAGGACCAGGTGCTGGGTTTTGTCTGGTCCCTCCTCTGACATATGCCCGGCTTGGACACATGCAAGCCCCCTCACCATCAGCAAGGGACCAGCACAGAGGGGGACTGCTTGAAATACAGCACCTTAATTGCAAATAAATATCAAATAGTAAATGTGATGTGTAACACTCACAGTTGTAAAGCATGTGATTCAGTATCAGATTTCTCCTCAAAAGTATTGACAAATTAAATGAAATTGTCACTTATGATATGTTAAGATAAGTGCTTATTTCTATGGGCTAACAATGATAAAAATGAAAAGTAACCAATAATTATAATGTGTCAGTCTAGAACCTGCTTTGAAAAAGTACTCATTTAGGGGACTGATTAGACGGATAATACAGTTGTTTGTTTGTGCACGAGTAGTAATACTAATAGTAGTTTCAGTATTACTATTAGCAGAAGTACTATAATGTGAATTTACATTTACTGATGTTGCTGTGTATAATGTATCCTGTGGCTGTGTGGGAACGTAAACCAATGTCTTTACTGACGCAGGCTGAAAAACAATTACCTGCATGAGCCGTCCTATCCATTGTGCAAGGATGCCAGGGAGTTAATAGCAGAGGTTCAGGAACACTTCCCACATATTACCAACATGACCCTATCAAAGATCATGACCTTCACCTTCCCAAATTCTGTCAAGGTCACTAATATCAGTGGCTTCCATGGCTATAAGGGACTGTTGGGAAAACCACAGGTAACACTCTATAATATATATATATTATATATCTGTGTATGGTATTTTTGTAAAATATTTGTTTTAACGTATCTGAATAAATAATGTCTAATCATAAAAGTTTGGCTTCTGCACTAGGAGTGAGTAGATTTAGAAATGTGCAAAGCACTGAATATGATGTTTTTATCAGCCTCTGTATAAGTAAGATATCTGTTTTTGTTAGCATGTGTGTTTACATCTATTCCCTGACAGCCAGAGGACTACTGTAACCTGGACCTCCTGAAGGCCGTTAGTCACTGTAAGTTGTATGGATCGATCTCCGAAGCCGCCCAGATGTTCAGTGTACAAGCATCCAGTGTTGCTAGTCTTCATTATTGGCATCCGGATCTGACAAGTCTTCCAGTTCATGTTTCAGTTGCCGAAGAACTCAGCAAGGTTAGTATTAATGCAGCTGTACTGGTTACTGATAAACCATGGCATAGAGTATCTGATTGACTCCCCACACAATTAAATCTATCAATGATCCTAGAAATATATATATATATATATATATATATATATATATATATATATATATGTATTTTTAACTTAGAGATGCATATGGTCTGTAATGTATAGCTTCCCCAAGGAGACTAATTCTAATAAGTAAATAGTCTTACACTCTACCCATGAAGCCAAAGAGGCAGTGTGTGTATATATATATATATATATATATATATGAGCATCTCCATGGTCCAACTGGTAGTGTGGTTGGTGACACCTCTATCATCCGAGTTCAAACTTCAGCTAGGCTATGTCTTAAATGTGTTTCTATTTTTCTTGCTGATATATAATGACCCCTATTTAAAGTATTGTGAACCCACTTGAACTCTCAGATTAGTATCTAAAGGGCTACTGATGGAAGAGCATAAGACAAAGTACACAAATAGAGCTTATGTCATTTTACAGGTGATTAAGCACTTCATATTATTATTATTATTCTGACTTAAAACTCTTATAAGTAAGAGTTTGTCTGTTTCTGAGAAATCATTCCCAATGTTTCAGATCATGATTTTTCATTATGATTGTCCTCAATTAATTATAATTGTATGTGCGTGTGTATATTACATCTATTTGGTTGCAAATCTCTAAATTTGGCTTTCCTGTGGTCTTATGTTTGAAAAGTAATTCACATTTCATTTCACCTCATTTCTCTCAGAAATAACGTGCCCCATATAGCAAAAAAACAACAATAACAATAGCATCAACTACTACTCAGTTTGACTGCCAGACATAATTAAATTCCTGGTGTAATGATTTCTGTTTGTACATCAGTCACTTACGTCTCACTCACATCCATATTCAACTGCAGCAGCAGGTATGACTACCAGTGTGATGAGTGGCCATACCAAGATGAAAATGTCTTGTCAATATGGCTGTACACATAGCTAGTTGTGTCTCGATTTGGTGTACACCTGCACTTGGACAAACCTATGTTGAATACTGCCATTATTGTTAATTGCGTACTATGCCTGTGAAGTATGACAATAGTCATTCTAACATATCCTATGACAAAAAACATTCCTAACAACAACAACAACAATTCTATCCAGTATGTATTTTTTTTCATTTTAGAACAGTCCTTTGGCATATCCCCACACAAGTCCTGCCAGAGATCTTCACAAGTTGAGACACAGAACAGGATCAACTCATCATGGCGAGTATTGTGATTGTTGTGACTGTGTGACAGATCCAGAGGATGAACAGTCCACAGACAGTGATGCAAAGCCTGGATCTCATGTGATCTCGGACAAAGCCTCGGCTATTGTTAAATCAGAACCTCAAGAAACATCAGAGGCCGATGGTAATTCGGTTGTCAGCATCGAAAGCATGAGCAAGGACAGTGGCATGGCTTATTCACTTCTACGCAGCTTGCTAAAGCAACCAAGGATAGAGCAATATAATGGAAAATCATGTGATTCGGAGAAAAGATGTGAAGAAGATATTCTGGATCTTGCTCATGATGCTGCCATTAAGAGTGAACCAGTTAGTTCTGGCTATGAAGACTGCGATGGAGACAGTTTGGACACAACAGCTGGAGACAAACATAATGACTCCCATGATGGTGTTGTTGGAAACTGTAATGAAATACCTGCCAACAAGATGTCAGCTGATGGGGATGGTATATCTCTGAACAGTTCTGAGGTGATAGAACTACGTGCAGAAGTCAAGAGGTTAAAAAATGGCGTCAGCCAGCAGATTACTAAAAACCGACAGCAGGAAGTTGAGCTGTTGCTCTCACAGAGAGAAGTGCTCCACCTGAAGTCTGCCCTTTGTACGCAGGAAGTGACAATTGCTGAGCTGTCTCAGGATTTCGACAACCTCCATCAGCAGTTCTCTGCACTGAAGCACAAATTTAAGCAAGCGTTAGACCATTTAGACAAGGAGCACAATCCACCTACCAAAAAGAAAGCCCGCTATAGGGCTGCTATTAATGGCAATAATTCATAATAATCACATACAGCTCTGCTGTTTGTCTATGACCATATTGTCAACATCGATGTTTCATATTTCATGTTTGTTGGCCATCACAGCTGTTCTTTATTGTTGGTCATTCCAGCTTATGTAAAATAGGCTGCAGACAATGAGAAAACACCAGACCTCCTTTCCTATTACCGATACTTATGAATGGTTTAATTCAACACTAATTGTTTAATTTGCTATTCGCGGATTGTGACCAGAATGAGAAGTTTATGTTACTTGAACGTATTTCACATGTTTGGCATTTTCTGAACATTTTTTAAATAATTTAATTTTTTTTCTGTTCATGTTTTTACATGTATATTTCATTTGTCTTCCAAACAAATATTGCAGCCTTTTTATTAACTTCATCACCAGCATGCACAATATCTTGATCAAACTAATGTCTGATCATTAATAATTAAATAAAAAATACAACACATCTTATTAATTTTGTTCTGACTTGGAGCTGACAGTGTGAGAACACGTGATTAATTCTTGTGCAGAAATATCTGCCAGTTTAATTTTCAGGGAAGTTCTTTTCTGTGACATGTTAGCTTTCTGTGATTATGAACATTGTGTTTGTTGACAAGACTCACTGGAATGAGCATTTTCATCTGATCTGTATTCATACCCACAGTAACCCGCAGTTGGAAGTACATTATGGCATTTAGAATAAAAAAGCATTAACTAAATGGATAAATTGAAAGTAGATTAGAAGTGCTATAAATGTTTATAGGATCTACATACAATAGATGTATTTCAGGTGTTTAATTAAGATTTTGTTTAATGAAAATTTAGTTAATCATTTTATGTTTCTAGCCAAGAACGGTATTGATGTCACTTGTTCAGGTTTGATTTCATTTGTACTGTAAAGCCGAGGCAGCATTGTTTATTGTTATACAAAATGTATTGTTTGTTTCAAGGTGATATAATTGTAAGATGGTGATGGTTGTATGAGAATGTTTGATGACTTAAATACAGATTGTGCCATGTATTATAAATATAATGTGTTCAGAGAATTATTAATATACTGGGATAATCATTATCATACAAAGGGAATATGATGCAGCAAAATGAGAATATAATATATTACATATCTACATAATTAAAATTTTGATTACTGGAATATTTACATTAACTGGATGTTTATTAACCACGTGGACTGTTTGTAAACTTTATGATATTCATTATGTCTGCTCTGATACAGATATGTAAATTAGTCTTGCCATTTAATATAAAGACATTTGTGGTGTTAAGTACAAGTATGTCCTATGGCTTTCTTAGTTGCACACACACACACACACACACATATATATATGTGTGTATGTTAATGTGTTGTATAAATTGACATGTTAATTAATTCCTTATTAATATATGGAGATCAGTTTACAAAAAGAAGTTTGTGTTTTGACCATGTATAGTTTTTTGGGGGGCTGGCACTGTACATACTTCTGCAGACATATAGCTGCTTTCACTTTTTTTTTGCATATTGACTGATCACCAAATTTCCTATGCCTATGGATTGAATTTCTACTCTAGTCAATGCTTTATAAATTCTGTAGAGGAAACCTGTGAAGAATTTTTACCCAAATTACATATATGTTTTCTGGTTGCAATGTTACTACATACAGACATATATAGTATATTTCTGCTAATTGCAAACTAGTTACTTATTATTCATAATAATGAGAACATTTTATGTGTGATTGTTGCTCTCATTTTCACTGTTTACTTTATTGTCACTACAAAATTTGTCCTGAGAAAAATGAGTGTTTCAGCAGTCTACTTTACATCTTATATTGTTTTCTTCCAAAATAATTTGATTTATATTATCACCTATTTGTATTAACTGCCTACGATGTTAATTCTTATTATATTATTTTGTGTAGTACTTGTTCTTTGTTGAATAGTAAATATATTAAATGATTTGACAATATTTTCTCGATTAATGTCAGAATTACAACAATTTAACAGTCTTTTTTAGTTGGCTGAACAGAGGTGAGTAGAGGTTGTGAGTATTGATGGGACTTGAACCTCAGTTCTGCCTACCAGCTGATATGATGTGTCTCCATGTTACCACAGTGTTAAATGGGATATGGTTTGACAATAATATCTCCATTTTCTCACATTTTCTATAAAGTCAGTGTATTCCATAAATGGTACACACATGCACACACACACACACACACACAGCTGAAAAATGAGATGTAAATCAACAGCTTATAAATCTCTTTTAGCTCTTTTTAGACTAAAATACTGTGAAATCAGATTATATTATATTCTGTATGTTTGTTAAACTTAGAAGGGTTCTCTGGATTATTGTCATTTTGGGTGCTACAAATATGACGGATGTTGGCAATCACTGTTCTTAAAACTACTCTTTGGCTTGTACAGTGCCTTTGAATGGCGCCTACTGCTGATGGCACTAATGTATACTTGTCAAGAGGCCCATAGTGCTTCTTGTGCATGAAGCTGACAAATTATCAATAGTTTTCTGGCATCTTTGGAATCTTTGTCTTTAATTCATGCCGTTATTACAAAATTGTACCGTTTTGCTTTAAAATTTTGTTGCCCAATAAATCATGGTTGTTGCTACTAGCATTTGAATGACAGCATTGAAGGGGGTCGAGGAATTGCCAAAATACAACTGTTTACATCTCGTTGTTTATATGTATGTATGTATGTTGTAACTGTGTCTTGGCATTTAACTGTTGACAAGATATTGACTGAGTTTTAATCCCAGGTAAGTCATTACTGTTGCAAGTATATTAAGGAAGTATATCCGACGGCTTGTTTTAGGTTAGGGATGATATTAGTTATATTGGCTGATTTGCCCGACATTAATGGCTGAATTGGGAAAGGTGTTGGAAAATCATTTCTCTTACAAACCGGTCCATTGTTGAAATAACTGTTCATTTCGTTCTAGTCAGGGAGCCAATGTGTGTTACATTTTTGCGGGTTTTGTTGTCATTGCCATTAACCAACAGTTGTTGAAATCGCCTTTACTTGGCTTCGTTTATATTTCTGCGTTGATTCATTCTTGTTACAAATAAAAAATCTTATTTCCGATGTTGTACTTGATAACGAATAAACAGAGGATGCTTATAGGTTTCTTGGTTTTCGTTGCTAAATTTTAGGTACCTAGACGTGTAGATTATTTAACATGACCATAATGGTACTTCATATATATATATATATATATATATATATATATTACAGTTAATCTGTATAATTAGGTAATATGTATATTACCTGAAATATTCAGGTAATACATCTATTACTAACTGAGATTTGATACACATTACTTTCAGGTAATATACATACTACCTGATTATACAGATTAACTGTAGCATATATATATATATAGGAAGTTCCATTCTGGTCATTTATTTTCACAGACCAAAACAATTTACATGATTTTGCACTTCAGAAAACCGATGCATGTATACTGAAGTATGTTTTAAGTTTCTCCACAAATAAATTAATTGCGTGTTTCTAGGATGGCACCAATAGGCGACGATCTTCAGAGGTCATGACCTCACAACCAACCAATCAGATTGACCAATAGTTAAGCTGTATGCTTGCACTTGGTGCCAAGAATCACAAGTTCATCCCCGAAGATAGATTGAAACATTACAGACTTGTTGGTAGCTGGCCATATAAAATGGCCAGGGCCAGAAAACATATTTCTACACCTCACTAGCCCCCATGGCTAGTAAAATTTAAATCCACTAGCCCAACCAAATTTCTTCCAAACCCAGCAAATTTCTTACCACCGGTAACCCAACAAAATATTACTAGCTATTAAAACCTGATCGTAAATTTGTGTAATAAAAACAATAATTATATATGTGTTTGTGGTTTTATTGATCCACACCAGTCTTGCTTCTAGGATGCGCTTTTGCGAGATTCCCGCGATATTTTGACGTATGGCGCAAAATAAAAATAACACTGCACCCCACATGGCGCAGAATAAAACCCCATGGCGCAGTATTGTATTTGTTGTGCGCCCGTCACTATTATACTTTGTGTGAACGGTTCCTAAATCCGGTGTAGAGGGTAAGCCCCGAGTTTTGGTAGAAGCATCGTCATTGGACAATAAGCCTAATTCCTTTTGGCCTTTTTTTTTCAGATCAGGAAACTCTCTGATGATAAATATCTGTCGTTTATCATGGTCCATTTTCTGCTGTAAATCGGTCCAAAATCCAGCCTACAATCGGGAATAGTCATTGACCTAAAAGAAAAAATTAGTACGCCCAGATCAAGGCTATATGCATGGGGGCTCTGTCGAATACAATCCCAGTTTATGCGAAGTATCAACATGGGTGAATCGCATACCAGTACAATGCAATGACTGTGATTTGTTCCAGAATTTACGTATAGTTTACAAGAAGAATAAGAACAAGGCTTCTGGTGATGCTTACCTTGCAAAATATCATATATAGTTCAATTTCACATTGGATCACTTTTAACCTTGGTGGTCTTGGACCATTAATTTACTTCTGTGGACCATACGAAGGCCCTTCTTTATAAATTCTCTGTTTTGTTAATTTTTGGAAGATAATTAAGGCAATATCGTGACGCAATATTGTAAGTGTTGTGCGCATTAACATCACATTAGCTTTAATAATGCCATATACCACTGGTGTGGCATTAGCAGCAGAAAATAATGCACAAACTATACTGCTGTAGCCATTTCAAATGTCATAATTATAAATATTTACTGAATATAAGAACCATATGCTTGAAGGATGGGAGAGATTTTGGTGCCCTTGTGATCTTGGCTGGTAAACGTCCATTCATTATGATGGTCACGTGACTCAAATACTCTCTCATGATTGGGCAGATATCTTTATTTACAGTAAATAAAAGCACACGGTCTTCTTTATATGGTGGATTTTTCTGTCCCTTTCCTGTTTATTTCTTTGATCACTGTGCTTTTCGCATTTTATGTTAATATTATGATATGAATATCATATATCATATTAACTGTATTCCTACTTTGCTGAAGGAATTACATGCAATGTTTGGTAACTTAATCATTGCGTTTCATCCTTGATCCTCTGCGGAGTCAGCGAATACTCTATGGACAGCATTAAAACTTTGTTGAGGAACTCCTTTGGCCAGGAAAATCTACGTGATTTGATGCTTATTGCATGTGACGACCCACTACACAAATAATTTCTTTCAGGCCTATTGTTGATAATTAAGTGGCTGGTAATGGTGAATGTCACCTGAACGGGCAGAAGAACAAAATTCCTGGCCAGATGGTGGATATCACCGATAATGTATTACGGGAAGAATTATGAACTGTTGATTATTGTATACTTGTATTGTGTTAGAGTGTGGATGATTAAAACCACAAACACAATTATTGTATTTATTACACAAATTTACAAGCTGGTGTTCTCTATCGATTTCAGCATAGTTATGTTCTGACTAGTAAATAATTATAGATAGATATAGATAGATAGATATTTATTTCCATTTCCAAGCATATATACAGGTGTCATATATTGATTGATAACAATGGCATATTGATAACAATTTTGGAAATGGGGGGGGGGCGGGTTATATAACCAATACAGATTGTCTTCCCACTTCCCCCTGTGGATATTCACCGAATCATAAACTTTGAAATACATTTAAATGATAGGAAGAGCAGTACAAAAAATATGCTACCAAGTAACCAGAACAAAAAACTAAATATGCTAACAGGTAACCATGTGCTGCGAAATTGAAGAATAATACAAATGTGCACAACAACGCAAGACCCTCCACGGTATCGAAGGAGAAATAATGGAAGGACAACAAGGACGAGGTAATGATAAATTCAATGACAATGTTGTTGGAAAGTGGAATAGTGGAAGCATATCGATAGATTTTGACTTGGTTCTTGCTACATGATACAAGTTTGATTGTCGGGTAAGATATGCATTTTTTATCTCATTATTACCACTATAAATATCGTCAAAGGAAGATTGCCATTTGTATAATCATGCATAAACAACAGCACATCAAGATACCTTTGACTGTTAGAAAAGCGGATCGGTTTGACTATTGTATTTTTTTATTGTGAATTGCTCGTAAAGCGCGCTTTTGTAAGCGGTGGGTTTTGTTTAATATATCATGTTTCGCATTTACCCATGCAAGAATTCCGTGTGTGAATTTATCAGTGAAAAGTACAGTGTTCTCAAACTTTCCTTGGGAAGGAACATTTTGGATTGTTTCATAGCAAATAAAGATCGGGAAATTTTACTATTTATGTATTTCAAGTGCTTTTTCCACGACAACGATTCATCAATATATATACCCAGGAATTTGCAACTATCTTCCCTGGAGAGTGTATTTCCGTTTACAGATAGGTATAAATTGCTAAAATCATATTTCTTGTTCGGGGAGTCTATCAGTCCAGTCAAATAAATCGTTAATACATGCATTCGTGCGAGAGGAGTTGTATTGGGTCGTCACCCGACATGAACACAGTAGTGTCGTCTGCAAATGACAGAATATTTCCGTTCATACCAATAGAAATATTGTTAATATATACAAGAAACAATAATGGGCCAAGTACCATTAGAGATATTATTAATATATACAAGAAACGATAATGGGCCAAGTGTAGAACACACTTTATGAGAAGCTTTATGGATTTATAGCTTTAATAATTAGTAATGTTTTGTTGGGCTATAAGAAAGTTTGGGGGCTAGTAACAAATTTGGTTGGGCTAGTGGATTTCAATTTTACTAGCCCAGGGGCTAGTGAGATGTAGAAATATTGTTCTGGCCCTGCATACCAGACTGCTAAATGTGAGCGTGAGTTTAATTCCCAAAACTCCACCAAGACTAGTCATCATAATAACTTTATTTTAAAACCTCAATATGTTGATGAAAATTAAAACATCAAATTATTCTGTGTGTACTCGTGGTAATGTACGGATGGTGGTCATAGACAATTATATTTATCGGTAGGGGAAATTAGGCTTGTAATTTCGATCACCTCAATCTTTGAGTGCAGCTAGTGCGGTATTCTGCATTCTATTTGGATGATTCAACTGCCCAAATTAACTGACATTATTATCACTTTCATAAGCAGCTGTTGTCTGCCGCATAAAACATTAAGAATGTATCCCAGTTATTGGTATAGTTCAGAAAGCTGAGGACTGTAATTTCGATTAGTATATGCTTGCAAATTCCCGATCAAATAGTAACATGATTTTGATCATCACGCGAGTATACTTGTGGGATTGTGTTGACATCATTGACCTGAAAGAAAACTAGACCGAACCGTGATGTTTGAATGGGCCGCCATGTTCAAACTGCGCTGACTTCCGGTAGTGAAAACGTTGAAGCGGCTGTGCTTCGAGTTTTGAACCTCTGAATACCGCCATTGATTGTGATGTGTGGATTATGATTTTGTGTGTGCAGACAATCTGTATTATTCCCGTCCTATTTATATGCCATGAAATATATGTAATGTCGTTTTATGTAATTCCGTAAGATCTAGTTTAGTTGGGTGATCAAACGCCAGAGACAGAAGGGGGGTTGTGGAATAGGCTAAATATAATAAATAATAATAGTTAATATTAATTTCCCGCCAAAAGGCTTTAACAAGTTATTTTAAATGTGTTCCTTATACTTACAGAAGAAAAGATATTCCTTTTGTATTACTTTTACTTCCATGGCTTATGCAACCAACAACACAACAGTAATTCACCATGTTTATAAACCCGATTTTGCAGTCTACATTGCTTTTTTTCCACGACAGGAAGTTGGGACCCCTTTGCCATAAAATCGGCGGCCGTGTTCGGTCTAGTTTTCTTTCAGGTCAATGGTTGCCATTACGACATATTAGGGAGCCCAGACAGCACCAACCCATCGGCCCGATTTCGGGATATGTCGGCACCAATATCGGCCCGATGTCAAAATCGATATCGGAACGACATCGGCTATATCTGGTGAACGTCAGCCGCCCAATTATCTACGTCGGCCCGATATCGGCGTGCACATCGGCAACATCGTAAGCCGATATGCAGCTGATGTATGCCGGATATACTAATGAATCGCATTTGTACATCCTTAACAAAATAGCCAATGTGCTCTCTTTCATACTCTATCCATTCCCTCTTGAGTGGTATTCAGTGAGTTTAAACAATTAAGTTCTGAAGATGCAATGTGATTTTTTATTTCAGTGATTTGTCTACATCATCTTAATCAGTGCAATTATTGAAATACAAGCAATACAACGATATCAAATATGTAAAAATGTGTATGACAAGAAAGGGGGCACAGTGTATAAATAATAACATTTCAGTCCAAGTGCTAGACATTTTTATCAATAAAATCAACAACATATATTTGAAATCAACATAATGAATTATTATTTTGTTATTTAAAGTGACTGACTGATAGGCTATCTAGAAGAGTACATAAATTCCAAGCCTGTAGGCAACTGTACATGACACGTTTACTAAAAATACAATACATGGCTAAAGAACACTTCAATTAAGGCCGATTATTGACATATAACAATATATGTTTCAAAAGTTAGTTAAATAATTTTTCTGTCCGAGCACCAAACTTGTTTTTACAAATATCTTTGAAATGAAATCAACATAATTACTATTGTGTTATTTAAACTGATTGGCAGACAGGTTATCTAGAATAGCACATGAACTACCAAGCCTGTAGGCAATTATACATTAATATACAACATATATTAAAAAAAGTAATAATATTAAACACATGCATAGTATGTAAGCTACTAGAATCAGTTGTAATTTAAGGGACCAAGTTATGCAAAATATTGTTGAGAATAATTTATTCTCGGCAAAACAGTTTATAAGAGGTAGATCGACAGTACTACAGTTACTAAGAGTAATTAATGAATGGACTGAAATTCTAGACGAAGGTGGATGAATAGATGCAATCTCCATGGATTAAAAAAAGGCATTTGACGCTGTTCCACAGTAAAGGCTTCTAGCCAAAATATTCAACTATGGGATAAAGGGGAAAGTACTGGAATGGATAAAGATCTTCCTGACAAACAGAAAACAGCGAGTGGTAATGAATGGTCCATATTGCTTCACAGAATAATTAGGATCAGCTACAACAGGACCTCAACTCATAACTAGAATGGGAAATCAAGTAGCTTCTAAGGCCCCCCCCCCAGAAGTCTAAAATGATGACAATCAGAAGCAGAAACAAAATACTCCAGACAGACAATATTATTTGGACACTCAAGAAGGAGAAGAGAGTAACAGGTGAAAAGTACCGAGATCCGGAACGCGACCGGTTCGGCCGTCCGTCCCGCATCTCGGCCTTATTTAAGCTCTCTCTTTTAAAACTCCGAACTCATCTAGTCTTGTATCTACTTTATTCCTCTACTCGAAACTGTACAAACACTATACACTCCTCGAAATTCTCCACTCCCCAGAACCACACCTCTAAACAAATCTACAAAAATCCAGATATTTTTAGGAATGTCCTCTCAGCTCCGTCAGCGTTGTTGTCCGATAGACCCCGTATGGTCGGTCACCTGGTCCAATCACTGCTGACTTGGCTGAGTCGAGAACAATCTCCACTAAAACTCCTCCCACACATACAAACCGGTATATAAAGGGGAATTCTTCCCCTAGCACAATCAGCGTGTTGTCCAGTGGAGACCCACATGTCCCTTGATCCAATCTCCTCTGACTTGGCTGTACCATAACAAACATTCACTAACAAAGCTTTCACCCATTCAACCCACACCCCGAAAAAAATAATACAGTACAAACCCAACCAAACCCCGTGGCTACGACATCTACACCCGTGCGATCCCAACAACCGGCCGGCCACAAATCGCCAAGCGGCACTGAATGGGTGACCACCAACTTCCTTCGCACATCAATTAATCGGAGAACTATGGTTTCATACCCATTTGATCCCACAATTGGTCGGCCACAAATCGTTAAGCGGCACGAATGGGCGATCACTAATTCTCCCTACATAAATTAAGTCGACAACCGGCCATGACTTTATACTTTGAGCGTAGATTAGATAAATTCTGGGCTGATCAACCAATCCGTTTTACTCATACTCATCCAGTACTGATTTTAGTTAGGCTATAATAGCCTGTATCAGGTCGAGGCCTTTCTAAATTTGACTTGTTCAAATTAGACGCATCATGTACCGAGTGTTGGCTATATTTATACTGCCGCCTATGACTAGCCGGTATGTTTTAATGCATTTAGTAAGGGTGCACCAACCACTTCAGCAGGCAACATATTCCATGAGTTTAAAATCCTGTTGCTGTAGTATTGTTACCTGATATTTGATTTCATTGATCCTTCTTTCTTTAACTTGAAACTGTGACCCCTAGTGAATGATGTATCTGGTTTGATGTACTCAGCATCTACTGCGTATATTCCAGTCATGTGTTTATATGTCTATCATGTCACCTCTAGCTCGTCTATAGTAGAGGCTGAGTAGATCTAGGACAGTAATTCTCTCAACATAGGATAAGTCCCTAACTGCTGGGGCTAGTTTTATTGCTTGACGTCTCCAACAGTTCACAGTCTTTTTTGAATACTGGGCACCAGGTAGTGTTCCCATACTCGAGATGTGGCCTAACAAGAGAGGTGTACAAAGCCTTCACTGTTGCATTATCAAGGTACACATATGATCTTCTGATCAGGCCTAATAGTTTGTTAGCCATATTTACCTTTGTCACAGTGCATACTGAATGTCAGCTTGGTGTCAACATACACACCAAGATCCTTTTCCAGTTCTGTGGTCTGTAAGTTAACCCGGACTCCCTCTTTGTGCATGTGATACTCTATGCGTTTATTGCGGCTACCAAGATGCATAACTTTACATTTTTCAGCATTAAACCTCAGCTGCCATAGGTTAGACCATTCTTCCAGGGCATCCAGGTCGTCTTGTAATAGTTGAGCTTGTTCTGGGTTGTTCACTGTTCTAAAAATCTTTGTGTCATCAGCAAACATATGTATGCTTGAGTGGACCACCTCTGACATGTCGTTAATGAAACAGATAAATAGTAATGGCCCCAATACACTACCTTGAGGGATTCCACTCAGAACAAGCGCTACCAGTTACTTCATGTCATTGACTACTACTTGCTGATTTCTTTGAAATAAAAAGTCCTCTATCCATTTCCATATTTTACCTGATATGCCATATCCTTTGATTTTCATCAGGAGTCGCTGATGTGGAACAGAGTCGAATGCTTTTGCAAAATCAAGATACACAGCATCCATATTATTTCCCATGTCCAGAGATTCTGTCCATTCGTCCAGGACTGCCAACAGTTGAGTGATACAAGAGCGACCTTTGATGAAACCATGATGGCATTTTGTGATGAGTTGGTTTTCAACCATATGATGCATGATATGGTCTGTAGTGTTTGGCCTGGTGTCTGTTACCTTTCTTGAAAATTGGGGACACCAGCCCCATCTTCCAGCCAACTGGTATTTGACCCAGGTCAAGAGACTGTCTGAAGATCAGGTATAGTTGTTCAGCTATAATTTCTTGTAGTTCTTTTAGTACTCTGGGTGCAGCTCCATCAGGTCCTGGGGAATTATTTGGATTCATCTTGGATAGCTTCTTTGCTACATCTCCTTGTGTAATTTTTATATCCATCAATTCACTATCTGTACGGCTTATGAATGTATCTGGCATGTTTTTTTTTATCTTCTCTTGTGAATACAGAATAGAAAAGGTTGTTTAATACATCCACCTTCTGCTTGTCTGTTGTAGTGAGACTACCATCTTCTCGAGGCTAAGTTTGCAATGCCTGTTCTTGTTTTAAGTTTAGATTGTACATATTTATAGAAGGCTTTTGGGGTTTTCTTGCTCTCTTTTGCTAGTTTCTTTTCGAACTCCTTTTGTGCTTTACGACACTCCCATTTTGCTTGATTTCTCACTTTGGTGTATTGTTTATAATCTTGTACACCTTTTGGGGCATCACCAGCTGGAAAAAGCAGGCTTTTTCAATCTTACCTTCTCTCTAGCTTTGTTGTCATGTAGATTGGTCGTTTTCTCTAATTTTGCATAAGTGATCTTGATTTGGGGATGTGTTTGTCCATTAGATGATTTATGTTGTTCATGAACTGGTGCCACTTTTCTTCAATACTTAACTCACCCTCAGAGGTCCAAGACATTGACTGTGCCTCTTGCTTCATAGCGACATAGTATTGAAATTTCGGTGTTTTCTTGGCTGGCATCTCAGTGTAACACATAAAATCAAAAGTGATACATAAATGATGGCTTTTCCCTACAGGTGCATTTAGGGCCAAGTTATCAATCGTGCCTTCTTCGTTTGTGATTACCAAGTCAAGTGTATTTAGGTGCTGGTCAGCTCTGTAGTGTGTTGGCTCTGTGATATGCTGATGAAGTTAAACGTCCCTGAGTGTTTGCACAAATGCTGTGGCTGGGTTTGTTAGTGCATTAGGTGAGGTTCCATTCTTCCAATTAATTTCACCATAGTTAAAATCTCCCATTATCATAATGTGGCTTGCAGATAATAACCACCTACATTCGTGAAGAACTTAATAGAATGACAGCGATCTGGACATAGAGGTCATGTAGTCCTGCGTTCAGAAACTACATAATGTTACATAAGGTTATTGTCCGTGAGGGAGTCTGGCGTCCGTGCAGTATTTAGACAAACCGTTGGTAGAGCACTATGCGTGAAGTTGACATTTGAACGTTCGCATTGAATAAAGAAAATCACGTGGGAGTGTTGTTTCGATGTCAACAATAGTCCAGGTACTATTGATGTAGTGAGTATAATGTAAATTTAGATCTAGATTCCAAATATTTTTGACACATGACATGGAAAGGTATAATATTATTGAATTATGTTATTAGATATGTATGCAATCTTGGACACCTCTGTACTCTGTTATCAGCATATTATTATTATTAATGATAAGTAATTTCTGGATCAAATCCATTATGGTTAACCACGTAGTCGTAGAAGCTAAGAAGGGCGGATCAGGACAGGTATTGCAATTTTCCTCAGCCAAATTTGGTACTAGAGTGAGCCCAGAGAGTTTCCCACCTCAACTAAACTCACTGTATCCTTTATGAGTTTATCGAGCATTTCTACTTCTAGGATTTTCTTGTAAAAATACTTTTAAAGCCCGCCTTATAACTTATTGCTTCAGTTTCAATCATATTCATAAACTATTTTTTAAGGAATTTTATATATTTTCCACTCTTTGTCTGATAAAAAAGTTGAAACTTTTCAGTCTCAGTGGTCATACAGATAATTAGCCCAGTGCTTGTCTAGCTGTAACCTTGAATGCATTTTATCTACTTGAATAATTATATCTACTTGCTCTGGTTTTCTATTACTCTATTGCTGAATAAATGTTGCCTTATTGCAGTTCTGCATCGTGGCTTGTGGAGTTTTAGACTGTGGCCTTCTAATCCATGCAGGATCTTGTACGTTTGTAGCGTGTCTTCTCTTTTCCTTCTCAGACTTCTGTGCCCCAAGCTAGGTAGCTTTAGCTGCTGTAGTCTTTCTCTGTATGGGAGATCTCTGATACCAGAGACTATCTTTGTCAGAGTTGGCAGGTTTTTTACACAGACATTATTAACACCGTTAATTAACGGTTATTAACGTCATGTAAAAAACAGGTTTTTTACACAGACGTTATTAACACTGTTAATTAACGGTTATTAACATCATGTAAAAAACAGGTTTTTTACACTGACTTGTAAAAAACACAATTTAAATAAAATGCAGCTATAAAATAGTTAAATGATAATAATATAACAATGTCTATTACAACATGACTGTAATACATACAATATGTAATACAGCAATTGAGTTAACAGACTAATTCACATTATGATAACCCAATATCCAGTCTAGTTGACCCCTTCACTAACTACTTAATTATATCTGGCATGTGAGTAATTACTATTTGTATATACAGTAGGTAATTTACTACTCTCAGAATAACCATCTATCCGATATTGAAACATACATGTTTTTAAGATGTGACTTCATTACCCAGGTGACATATCATAGTGTTAAAATGTGACTTCATTTTGCCTCAGTACAGAAAGCCAGTCTGAATTTAATTTGAAAGAGTGTTACACTTTCTCATGATCATAATGTTATATTACATTGATACATACCTGCGTGTTGGCTTAAGTTATAGAAAAGATTGAACTAATACTGTTATTATTATTAGATATCCAACCTTTAGTAATGTATAAAGGTGGAAGGCCACAGAATTCCATATGGGAATTTTTTTTACATGTTGCCGTTGGAAATATGCAAAATACAAAAAGTGTGATCATTAGCAATAATAATAGTGCTGCCAGAATGCAAGTCCACTACACAAAATGTTCAATGGGTTCAATTTCATCAGTATCAATTAAGCATTTTCTAGGCAACAGTAAAACCTTTAAGCTGGTATTGTGCTATAGGATTCTCAGAGGCAGTGTTGAATTAACTGTTCAGATAGACAATATTCACTTTGTGTGCAGAAGAATGATAAATGTCATTATTTTGCTATATTCTTAGTATTCAGGTACAAATTTATGTATCAGATATTGAGTAGTGTAATAAAAATTCATGTATGTGAAAGACACTATCACATAAATGTGTTGAATGACATCCATTAAGACTATTAGAATTGGGTTATAGTTATAAAGAATGAGGTTTTCATGTTTGTTACAGTATTTTACATTTTTTACGGTTATTAACAGTTTTTTACAATGTAATGTAAAAATAGTTTTTTACAATAAAAAACCCAACCATGATCTTAGTTGCTCAAGTCTTCTTTGCAATTTCTCTATGTGTTAGGCATATGTCTTCTTATTCGGACTCCACATACACTGTGTCAATTAGCATACTCTAAATAATATAAGATATAAACTAATATAAGATCTGTGAATAGTTTTCTGTTAATTTCCATATAAGGGAGTATGTAATGCTCAATGATTTCCCATATTGAGCAGGCATGGAATAATCGTAATCTATTGTAATTGATTACATGATCTCAAGTAATCGTAATAGCCATATCCAGATACAATCTAATCATTCTGGTCATTCACTAGGTGGCAGCACAGAGACACCCGGGCCAAAACTACTTTGTGCTTCAGGGATCCTATGCAAATTATATTCTCTTTGGTTCTGTTGTTTGCATAGTTAAAAGGTCAATTTATCTGTTGTAATATAAATAATTCCTCCTAGAGCGTGGCAGTCGGCACTCGGTGACTTGCATAAACCCGACCATGTTCTAAAAAATATCTAACTGTTAATTTTTAAGTCTATAACACACTATTGCTGTTGACTAAAACTATAAAGCAAAACTGTATCAGAGCTTGTGACATTGCTTATGGTCAAAATGGATTTACTATTTTATAGATATCTTACTAATTTAATCCTGCTCTGAAGGAGTTAATCACAATAGGGTCTACATGTTTGACAATAATTCTCAATTATTAATCAGTAATTAATTGCTCCATTACCAATAAGATTTGATATAATCCTGGGTATTTTAATACATCAAACCTTATCTGTCTGGCATTATACAATAGCTCCAAAATAGGAATGATCTTGTTTAACTTGATAAGTAGAATATTAGAGGACAGATGTAATAAAAATGATGTCTAGTTTGTTACAATTAAATATTTATGAATAAAAGGCTGGATAAAGTTGGTCATGTGACAATGTATTTTTTTGTGAATGGGAAAGAGTATATATGATAAGGGAATGATCATATTTAGTATTTACATACATGTATATGCTGAACCTATTTGATTTAACTGGGCAAATATTATACAATGCCTATTGTACACCAATAAATCTATAACATTTAACATGTTGAACTAAACCAGTTTTATTTTCCAATTTATTTAACAAAATTTTGTAAATACACCATCTCCAAGTGTTACAAATTCATTTAAAAACTTGCATGTGTATTATGCATGATGAGGTATGATACATGAACAGAAATTGCACAACATAAAACACACAAATATTATATCTGATGATAACTGGGTTTCTGACAACTGGGTTTAATAATATTTTGTAAGTTTTTGTTAGATTATTGAAATGTTCAACTTGAACTCTGGAATGCAATTTTCTGGTCCCCAAAATATGATTTTGCTGACATACGGTTAAGTTGGGAATGTTTATGGTTACACGATATGGTGCGAAGATGTCTTGCATGTCAAACCCCTTGTCTGCCATCACTGAATCACCATGATCACAATCCTCTGGCATTGTGCTGCGCTCCATGATTTGTTTGTCACTGGTGGAACCATCATATGCAGGAGACACATAATACATATGAACAAAGTCCACCAGGTGTGATGCCAACCAAAACTTTCTTTGTATTTCTATTTTTATACCTGCTGTATGTAGATTGTTGTACTTTTGGCAATTTTAGTTTCTTGATCAGGCATTCAGTACCGTCAACAATTACTCTTGTTGTAGGGAATTTGGCTTTGAAGCCATCTGGTGCGAAGAAACATACCACATCATGGTCAGGCCATAGAGATATCTCTCTCCACTGCAATGACATGAAGCAGGTCCATGCACAAAAAATGTTGTATACATCTAACTCAGATATATTAAAGAGCCTTGATAATTCAGAATTTGTTGTATATCGTCTTAGTTTCATGAGAACCAGGAAAAACTTATCAACAACTTCTATCAGGGATATGGCTCCATAAATACAATTCAGTGCATACTCTGCAGGTCCTAGTGTACTCAGAACAAACAGTAACTTATCATATGTTTCGAACCCTGTATAGTAGAGGATGGCATCATTATCCCCTATAATTCATAAGACTCTGTATCTGACGGTTTTAGATTCCATCTAAACTGTATTGGAATAGCACTCACAGTGTGTAGTTTAGTAAGGTAATCTGCTGCAACCAAATGCTCATAGCACACAACAGTGCTCTTGCTGGGGCCTTTACCCATCGGCCAAACAAGTCAAATAGCATTGACCCATGCACTGTATCTCTTCGGGTCACCGTGAGAGAATTGATGGCCTCCACGAGTATAACATGTTGGCACACAACACTGAGTGGAAGTCATTCTAATAAGTAATTTGATCAAAACTATTCGTGCATAAGATTCCCATTTTTGCTTTTCTCAGATTTGACCGGAAGTGAAGCACTTGGACCAGGTCTCAGGTCCTGCCACCTAGGGAATAGCTTTGTGAATTTAATCATAATCCTGCAGCGATTACTTTCACAACTACACAAGGTTTTTGATTATTTATCATGTTATATCATCCCATATGATCTATCTGACACTCTAAATTGTGTAAATATCAATTTTATTTGCAGATGATAACACTCTATATTATTCATCTCCAACTATTTCACTTGATAATCTCACTGATTGGTTCCAAGAAAATAAGCTCTCACTAAATGTATCAAAACCAAACAATATGATATTTTCAAACATTAGTTAATTTCCCACAGCTAGATTATTATGGAAATAAAGCTAACAATCAAACAAATTGTGTTAAATTTCTAGGGGTCTTCATTGATGAAAATCTAAAATGGAATGAGCACATCAAAGTCATTAAGCAGAAATTATCTCGATAATTATTTCCTATAAACAAAATGAAACACATCTTAAAATATTATTCTCTGGAGTATTCGTATCTAACATACAGAGTAACGCAATGGGGGGGGGGGGGCTGCTTTGATATCCACTTAAAGAAACTGGTCATACTGGGAATTAATGCACAAGAAAGATATAAATAAATCAAATCAAGAAACTGGTCATAATGCAAAAAAAATATTAGGGTCTATTAAGCTCACACAGAACCGTTTTTCAAACACTTGTGTGTATTAAAACTGGCTTATATATATATATATATATATATATACATATACAATGCAGGTGTCAACATATGTCCTAAATTTCCTACATAAGATACTACCCTCTCCACTAAACAACCTCTTTACTGCATCTAGAATTGTGCATGAATATAATACTCATCACTGCCAGCAATGAAACTGCAAACCTCTCCATCCCAGACTGTTGTAACATCACAATGCATTACCAACAAGTGGCCCAAAATATGGAATCTTTTATCTACAGAACTCTACACTATTACTGCTCATCAGACACTGATATGTATATCTGGTTTCTCTTCTAGATTCCGAAGGGCAGTGATTCAGGAGTACAGCGACTGATTAAATTATTATTTCTAGCTCTGTTAATCCAATGGGCGGGGCTGACTGAGGCGTGTGGGTGGGTGGAGTGGTTCAGAGTGGACAAGTATGATCTTAATTGTTTTGTCCTGTCTTATTATACGCACATTATTATTTTTATTTATTTTTTCTAAGCTATGGAATACCTTTAAACTTAATACTGATATTATCTTGTTAAACAAATTAAACAATGAAATATTGCTTTCAGGTTACAGTCTACACTCTATTCCATAGCTTGGGACTGTAAACTACTAACTATGATACAATCTTTACATAAATAATATATTTCATGTGTTTTCATACAGTTCCGAAATAAAATTGATTGACTGATTGGTTAAGCCCAAGATAGTTACATAGCCAGCAATTGTGCATGACTTCTTTGTGACACCGTCCTTTTTAACTACAGCTCCAAATAACCCTGACTGGCAACAGTTGGATGACAATTAAGCAGCCAATTAAATTAATGCATCCGATAGTGAACATAAACAACGCTACATGTTTGGGCCCAGGTCGACATACAGGATAACAAAAGTGGGCATTACACAGACCAAAGGTTGAAGTACAGAGTTGGGAGGTGGTAGAGTTATAGAAGAAAAATACAATGTTAAAGCATAGCAATAATTTAAGACTGAAAAAGTGGTCCATTTACAGAGGTGGTCAAGTTATAGATGGGGTCAGAGTAGGGGTTTTGAGTATATATTCTAATTATCCTATATATTATATAGACCCTACCTGGCTATAGTCACACCACACATGATACATTTTGTTAATTATAAATATATATTTCCCAAATATTCAAACTATTCCATTGATATTGTTTGCACTAATATGAGTTATCTCTATAAATACCTGTGAATTCATGGCAAATGCATTTCTTGCTCCTTTGCTTTATGGTAAATATTGATCTCAGAAATATTTAAACAAATTAACATCATACAATGGCATCAAAGTCTGTTGTACATTTTCATTTCAAGAACATACCATAACATGCATCTGGTTCTTACAAAGCAACATGTAAACATCGTAGCATGTTTATATCTATATTATACAATTAACTGAGTGAATATTGATGAAGAATCTCATACGTGCTGGTGTTGTATACATTGTAATCATGATTGTAATCATGATTACTTTACAATATAATTGTAATCAATTACATTCAGAATGAACATAATTATAGTCATCCCCAATAATTGCAATTTCCCCAACCCTGATATTGAGGCTGTGTTATATGTTTTCTTGACAAATAATTTGAGTGCTGTTTGAATATATTATCTCCAAATCAGTTGGGGTGGCATATTGTAGAACTGGACAGACGTGTGTTTAATTTTAATAGCTAGATCGAATTGATAACATTGGATTATGTGTCAGGAGTTCTTGTTACTGTTTGGCCAGATCCAGTCATGGATGGGTTTAACTCAGAAAAACCCTTATTCATTTATCACGGTTTGTACCAAGTAACATGTTGGTTCTAAATAAACATGTATAACTTCAAACTACCTACATTCCTCAATTCTGTTTTGAAGTTAGTGTGTGTGTGTGTGTGTGTTACAGTTAATCTGTACAGTCAGGTAATATGTATATTATCTTAAATCTTTAGATAATATATACATGTGTATTATCAGTACTGGGTTTTTTCAGGTGGTGCACATATTGCTTGAATATATATAAATATATTGAGAGAGACAGACAGAGAGAGTGAGAGCAGTGTGGTTTGACTATAAGTGTGCCTGACCTGGGTCAAATAGCTGCTCTCAGAGTATGTGACCATTCTTGACTATTGGCCTGATTTATTCACACATACACACACACATACACACACACACACAACATCACTAAGATAGATTCACACAATATAATAAACACACACTTGACCTTAACCTAGATGGCTGGAGTTCGTGGCTGAGTGTAATAACTGTGATTAACCAATTGGCCCAGTTTTGTAAGAGATCGTTTTTTATCAGAGAAACATATATAATTGGCAGGTATGTCCTCAAATAGCTTTTAACAATTTACTTCAGTTAGCTATATAATGTGCTCATAATCGTTCAGGTTTTATGAATATGATTTTTTAAATAGTATACATATTATATTTTTAGATGTAAAGTCAGTGATTTTGTTAGAAGCCAGCTTATTTCGTTTCCAATGCCGCTTTGTGTCATTGTAGGCCGTTGATGCCTACCAATATCTGACCCTGGTATTTTTTGTTGGAGCCAATATGTAATCTGTTTGGATTATTTAGAGCAACAATGAACCAATAAGTAGACAGCAGCTCGATGTTAAAGATGCAGGGCAAAGCCATCATCAAGATTTCTCCGAGTTCAGCCCTTATTGATGAAGACATAAAAGTTCTGATTGAGGGACTCCATCCCAGTGTTGACATCACACTGATGTGTCGTGTGAAAGAACAAACATTTAGATACTTCTCTTGGGCTTACTATACAAGTGATGAAAAGGGGTGTGTTGACTTGACCACAATGTCAGCTTTACCTGGTGGAAGTTATGATGGTAAGTATTATTTAAAATATTATTAAGTGTTATTAAAAACCTTTTTTTATTTGAAATATAATCTGTTTGGAATTCTGAAACAACAAATTTGATTGTGATAAATAATGTCATAGGTCTTGAACCAATGGGTTTTGTCTGGAGTCAGAAACAAGAACCAGGTCAGAAACCAGGATGCCGTCTAGTAAAACATGATGTCACAACTCCTTTGGTGACCCGCTTTTATGCCCTTCAAGGATTAATGGACCCAAATGAAGGCTTACAATCAGTCAATAGTGGTCACTGGTTGGCTCATACATTATACGAACGAAGTTACATGGCTGATGGAGTGAAGAGAATTGAAGTGCGAGATGGCCGGCTTGTTGGAACATTGTTCATTCCATCAGGTATTTATATGGTCAGAAAATGCTAGCAATTGATCTACTGTGAATCGCATAAATAATCCTTATACAGTGTATTGATTTATATGCAGATTCAGTTTCTAAAAGGACTGTTATTAAATGTATTAAAATAAATTATAGTCAGTCTCTTTTCCTAATTTGTAGCGAAGTAACAGAAAGCTGATAATGGTGCCATTAATCTTTTTCAGTTATTTACTTTTTCAGTGGTAATTATGTCAGTCATTATTGTTTTGCTAAGGACAAGGACCTCATCCAGGTGTGATAGATTTGTTTGGCACTGTAGGAGGCATCACAGAGCATAGGTCAGCCATGTTTGCAAGCCGAGGCATAGCATCTTTAGCCTTATGCTACTTCACACCAGGCCATGGGGAAGGACTTGTGTCTGATATTGAATACTTTGAGGTGTGTGCACATATATATATATATATATATATATATATATCATATATATATATATTCATACTTCAATTTTAGAATATAATTTTTAGGTGATACATTATGATACTTTTCATGTTTTAAAATGTTTATCTGGACATAAGAAAAATGGCTAACAGTGAAAGAAAACATTGTTCATCTACATTACCAATGCATGAATGACTGCTTATTAGAGACCACCCTTTATTTTCTGAAATACCAAATTGTAAAACCTGAGAATTTTAGTGTATCCAAACAAAAATAAGTTGTTCAACTAAACTTTAGTTATATATATATATATATATATATATATACACACACCCACACACACAATAACAATTAATTACCATTACATATAGTATGTATGTGGTAGAATGTTCAGTTAATAATATGTATTAATGAAGTAAATATACTTTTCAGGAAGGTATTCAGTATCTATTAGGCCATCCAAGAGTAAGAAAGCCTTTTGTTGGTATTATTGGTGTGTCTAAAGGTGGAGAACTGGCTTTGCTGATCAGTTCATTGTGTCATCAGGTAACTCTGTTACTGGTTTCTAGTAAGTCTTTAGTTCATTACATGTCAATTGGTGATAAAGATATAGTTCTTCCATTATAGAGAGTATTTATCCATGAATTTCTACGATATCCAGATGGAGTATTTATTTATAAAGACTTTCAAGATATTTAATTCATAGCTTATTAAATGCACCATTTTTTTATATTGCTAACTATACATAACTATTGAAATTATCACTGTTTGGCCGTCAAGCAAATATTTGCACTATGCATCTACATTATCTAGGCTAGGGCTGGGCTAAAATCTTGTTTAGCTGATTTGGCTAGAGTCGAAATTCTTTTAGCCAAATGAAAATTGGTTTAGCAATTTTTCACGTCGCATGAAAAATGTTAAAACTTAGAAAAGTAATATCTATGATGATGACATGTACTATAGCAATCCTTGCCGTCTGCTGATCCTTGGTGCTTAACCATGTAATCTTTTCCATTGACAAAACACATTTGACCTCTTGGAACTTACAATTAAGAAATTTATAAAAATGTACACAAGTTTAAAATGACAAACACTGTTCGATAAATTCCTGCAAACAGCAAAATATCAGAATGAACCCATATAATGAAGCTAAGATTCCACATACACGGGATGTGATTTGTACGATTCCACATAAGATTTTTTTGCCAAGAACATGGCTATCCAGTCCAAATTGCAAATTTTTACAACTGATCCATAGCATAATCCTGTTTTTATTGATGAAGTATCCCCCTCATATATCATACAAGAACATTTCAAGTCATGCTAAACAATTACACCAACCATTCTGATGTGTTCCATCATTAACCACATCCGAGTAGTATATGATATGAGTCAGATGAAGTGGGGATGGATGAGGTCACAGCTAAAAACTGTGGAAATATAGAAAGCATTTCCATTTACCTCATACGCAGCAATTCGTAGCTGCAGGATGAATCATATGCTGCATCCAGACATATGGAAGCCCTCTCATCCATTTACACACTTTTCCATTTTTGCCGCAATCGTATGGTGTTTATATGGAATCTTAAAGCTGATACTCCATATACGATGTATATGTGTATGTTACATTACAGTATCCATTTGTTTCCCCCCCCTGAAATAGATTCATGTGAATGCGAATCGGATGGTTGAGTCCTGAAAATGCATTGACATTCGTTTATATGGAAGCACACAAATCATATACTACATAAACTTATCTTTAATATGAAACTCTCCACCTTTCCAATTTTATAAGGTAGAAAAGTTGTCTGGTGCTGGTATTTGTATTTCTGAATTTATGAAGTAAAGCCGAGATTCCATATATGTGGTATGCGTATGCAACATTGTTGTATCCATGTTTTTCAGACACTCCTCTTACCTTCTGACCTATTTTTCTTGGGAAAGCCTGTCTGGACACTCGAATCGGATGGTTGAATCCAGAATTTTATGACATGGAGTCGTAAAACACTGGATTCAACTGTCCGATTCGCATTCACACCAATTGCTACATGGAGTGATTCATTTTGTCACATACGTAGTCACATACATGGAATCACACTCATATGTTTACAATTTTTCCATTTTTTGTCGGATTCACATAACGCATACTGCGTGTATGGAATCTTGTTGTGGTTTTTGCTACTCGCTGTTTATTTACTAATTGCCAATTTTACATTGGCCTGTATTTGTTACTATCAGTATTCCAAATTATTTTACGAACGTTATTCTGACATTTATGGTACGTGTCATTTTATGCCATCTCAGTTAATCTTGTATACCATTACTTTGTCTGCAGTCACGAATGTGGATAATATTAATGACCCCGTGTTGTTTCATTTTAGATCCGAGCTTGCGTTGAGATTAACGGTATGGACATGGTAACTCTTGTTGGGTGCACTTATAAGGGAGAAACATTTCCTTGTTTTTTGTACGTATTAAAGATGATGACGTAATTGATTGTTTGAAACAAGAATGTGGAAATATCAAGCAAAAATGTCGGCATACTGATTGATCAGTTGCTTATTGTTACTTCCGTTTTAGTGCTGATGTGGAACATATTAGAGAAACAAATGAGGGATTGTTTATGAGGGATGTTTACAGCCATGTAACACCGGAGGAATATAAGAAATGTAGCATTCCAGTTAAGTAGGAACTGTTCTTTATTTATATTAATTGCACTGACAAGAACACAACAGTTCCAGTCACTATGCTAGAGTCTATGTCTATAGCTGTTCGAAGTATTCTTCTGGCAATTAACAAACGCATAGTACTTATTTTAAGAACCCCCCCACAGGTCTTGGCTGTGATATATAGCCGAGGGTTTACTTCCTATGGAAGTAAAACGATAAGACCAAAACCTTTTACTGTGACTGGCATAGTTGTTAGTTTTTTAATGTCATACATTATCATGTTGACTTAGATACTGTGGAAAATAATGGAGTTTGCATGCAGTTTGTTTTCCATTGTATTCCAAAGTGTGCTTTCAAATTTGTTTGGGGTATCGTGTTGCTTTTTCTACAAAGGTGAATCGATAATGATGGTATTAAACGTCTTCCAGGTGGAACGTGGTCAGTGCGATTATCTATTAATCCACTCCGGTGATGATCAGTCGATGACTCCTATAGCGACAGAGAGAATCCCCAAGCGTCTTGAGCATAATCACAAGTCAAACTATGGCGTATTGATGTATCCTGAAGCTGGACACCTCATTGAGCCACCATACAGTCCACATTTCTATTCCACTTATCATTCATTATTCAGTAAGTATTATTCTTTCTGCTCTGATTTATGGAAGGATATGAAACGATGAATGATTGTTTTGTTTTTTGCTTTAGCATTCATCACCTGTTTATGTGGGAAATGATCTGATCAGGCCTCAGTCTTATAGTTATAAATTTGGATTTGTGTTATTATTTATGAATGGTGGATACAACCTCCTTCCTCATCACTTATAGGAGGGGGCTAATATGGAATTATAGAGCTGAAATATCCTGTGGTTGCAGGGTCACTGACAGAGTAATTTACATCTGTAGAAGGAATTTAACAGAAATATATTTATAATTATTCTGTAAGACAGCAGCACCATTTGATATTGTCAGTCATCAACAATGTTGTAAACTGAGCAATTAATCCTTCAAAATGTTTCGACCATTTTGTGGGGGAACCCCCCCCCCTGATTCTTATTGGTTAGGGTAAATTTTTTTTGACATGAAGTGAAATATGCTTAACCACTGGTTAATCATACGCAATTGGAAGAAAGATCCAATAAATCGAAGCAACATTAGCACCTGATCTTATGACCTGGAGGTGTTCAGTATAGTGCTTTGCCAAGTGCAGTACCAAAGTGCTTTACCTAATAAAATGGAGAATGCTTTTTCATTACTGTAGACTGCAATAAATCATTATGTAATTTTTATATTTCTACAATAAGTATAGTTTTCTTAATTCAACTTTTATGTTTTTAGCTGTTCAATTCAAAGTTTGCTGTTCAAGTGTGCATGTGGTTTTGTCAGCGAAGAAACTTTTTCTTGAATGCACTGTTTACTGAAGACAAGATATATGACTAGTTTCTATTTTCTTGAATGCACTGTTTACTGAAGACAAGATATATGACTAGTTTCTATTTTCTTGAATGCACTGTTTACTGAAGACAAGATTTATGACTAGTTTCTATTTTTTCAAGCTCGCACCAATTATTTATCAGTCTTTTGATGTCGTTTTAAAAAACGTGATTATTCTCATGTATCTATTTTGTTGGATACTACATTATCTAACAATTATGTAACTGCTTATCTTGTAGATAATTTGACTGTGTGGGGTGGCACAGGCAAGGTCCATAATAGAGCACAGCAAGATGCTTGGAGAGAAGTCCTTCATTTCTTCAGAAGTAAATTAGTGGACAAAGTACAGTACTTGCAGAATAAATTATAGCAATAAATAAAATAATAATCAGAAACTTCTATTAATAGACATTAATCATAAAAATAGCATCATGGAGTTATATATTAGCATCTTATAAATGTAGGTTCAGTTTAATGTAAGACCTTTGCAATGTGGGATTAAACTTGGGACCTCTTCATTGAGTCTATAATTAAAGTTTTTTCTTAATATAGGTTTAATGAAACCGTACTCTTAAGCAGATATGAAGTGGCTAGTGTTAATAGATTTTAAATCAGGTGGTGTTATAAGGCGGGTAGTCACAGAATTGTCTTTCACTGAACATATATTACATCATTGTGTATATTTTAATTACCACTTGTCTGGACTGCGATTCAGTTTTTATCTTATGGTTAATGAAATTATTTAAATAGAATGTCAGTTAACATTTTTTGCTGTGCTTCAGCAGAAAACTGACATTCTAGACCATAAAGGGTACGGTTTTCACACTTAACCTAGATGCCATCCTTATGCAAATAATGAACTATGTATTTTACTCAAAAGTCAGTAGAATGTGGGATAAATAAGTTGCTGATGGTAGTGAATCTTGTTCAAACTTGACTCTAGGTTGTACAGTCATGGTCCATCACAGTCCTCATGATGTTTGAAGGGAACAAATCAGTTATGTTAAAATGTTGTGATGATCCGGCTATGAAATATACGTGAAGTATGTTGGCCAAATTCATTAATCTGGCCATGTTTAATTTAACTTGATGTTCAATTTTCCAAATTAATGGACTGTGTTCCACATTTCATGCACAACAGAATCAGCTGTGAATGTTAATTGTTCTAATAAATCAAATTATAGCAAAGTGATTTAATTACAACACAATGCATAACCAAAATAAAATTGGTATTTCCAGTTTGGCCTTGTTTCTTATCTATGAACTGGAGACTATTATATTCTTTGTCAAAGATGTAAACTGTGCAATATGTGGAGCAATTATTATCTAAGCAATACATTTTAAACCCTGCAAATTAATTTCAATGCAACTTTAATTGTAATATAACTACTGCATTAAATACAAAATGCTGTTGTGTGGATTTCAGTGGAGACATTGGTGTGGATAAAGAGACGTGACTATAATCATGAATTTCTGACTACTTCCATTGCAACAAACTGAAATGCAGAAAATGTTGATTTGTCATTTTGAAATATAGGGTCATAGTTGTAAACAAGATCACTTGATTCTTTCCAAGATGACCTTTTGAGTAAATCCTAGGAATTTAGTCTGGAGGCTTTTTTATGCAAGCCCAAGTTATAATTTTACCTAATTCCATAATGTCAATTACAAGTACCATATAAATCTACATGCCAGTATTACCCGGTAAATTAGAATATTTGTCTAAAAAAAATTAAATTCTGCCCAAGAACTCTTTTATTTTAAATTACCAGTAGTGGTTCTTTTGGTTTACCAGTTTTTTCCTTACAGTTACACACTATTTAAATAATATGGGAAGCATTTATCCCCCTTTGTCTTCAAAGTAAAGCAAATATGCCTTAAAATAATTTTATGGAGTTTAGCGGTTAGTGATAAAAGGCTTATAAAGAGGAACTTGTCAGCTAGGATGTAAGAACAAAAACAAGAACAAAAATCCAAACTTGTATCAAGAAAAGCAACATTGTTAATGGTAATCTATTTTATTATACACAATGTAACACCCTCTTAATTGGTTCTGGTAACTTTAATTGATTTGATGTAGATTCCAAAGGTGGGACTGAGTACTCGCATCACTATAAGAAGGGCTGGTATCCTACAAATCAGCTTGCATTTTAAACTTTGGACCAGGAGATTCATTCAAGAAGGTTAGCCCACTTTTAAGCTCGGAGGTAAATTTTCCATTCTGGCTGCTTCTGGAAACAACAGTCTCATAGTGGCTATGTCACAATAAGATCTCTAACATAACAGATAAACATTATTTTGTGAAGTATATTATACCAATACACAATTATTTCACTAAATTCTAAAACATTTATCCTGGAACAATGTTACCAGTTAAAGGATTTAAATTGAGCATTGAATCTCTCGTGTTAAACCAACAATCATAATCCTTGCTAAGCTGAAGTTTCATAATTAACTGTAGAAAAGTTAACCAAATGTATTTAATTATAAAATACAATTCTGTAGCTAGTCAGTGTGACGGATACGCATTGGAAACTCATTATTATTCAGCTTTTGCTTTTTGGAAACAGTTTATTTCAAATTTTCATGAAAAAGACAAATTATAAATGATTTTAAAATATTAACTTGATCAAACACGTTAAATAATTCATTTCGAAGTATACTGAATTGACCAGGTCACATCTGGATACCACCATTTGAAGCCAGACACAGATTGGATGATTCTGAAGTCAAATTTGTTTTGACATGTATATAAAATTATAACTAAGTGTCAACCAAGCATATAATTTTGGAATAAAAACATATTTACAACTGTACAGACTAGTCGACACAAATAGTCTCGCGTGTTACTGAAATGGATAAAGAAAAGTATATAGTTCAATTCCTTATGCAGATTGTTTAATACTCGTGTGACACGAATCATTTACCAACCTGTCAGATTTATGTAAATGAACTGATGTCGGCATCACTTGGTAGTAGTTAGTAGGTTCGTCACAAGGATGCCTAAACCAGAACATCTGTGACCCGAATGAGACAGTTCCATGATCATCATACCAGTTGACTTCAGAGCATGTAACTTTTCTTTTTCCCGGCATTTAATCTGGCATTTGAGGAAGCTGTGATGACAACTTTCCAGTAATTTGGATTATTTCTTGTATCTAGTATGATGTCGGGTTTAATTCCAGATTATTATTGGGGAGATTTTGGGTTGCCTTTACCAGCATTACACTTTGAAGTCATATATTATCTGACAGTGAACTATTACTTTAATAAGTTTAAACACATTAAGCCTGCCTTAAAACATTCTTGTTGGGGGTAACGCGAAAAATATATAAAAATGCCGAGTGGATTATTCCCTGTACCAAAAAACAATAAAGTAAAATGCGGCCGGGTGCGAAAAAATGTGACCAATAATTAGTGATCTTTTTTAATCGACCATGTGCGTTGCTCTGATGTCTTGTTGTTCGGGGAGAATCCCCAGGCTGTCGCTTATTCAGCACAGCCTTTATGTTCGAGTGGTTGAGAAACATCCTCCCCCACCACTCACAGGGGAGCAGTACGGAAAGATGGAGCCGAAAAACCCCGAGGGTGGCCACTGCCAGAGCGTTTTACGTCATTAGGGGGTTTTTAACGTCCCACTTTCTTTAAAATAATTCAGCGCATGCGTTCATCTCTAATCGTGTATGCGGTTATTGTATTGGCTCACCCGCTAATGACCGTGACCTCATAAACATTCCGCAATATGGCGGCGTCTGAAATGTTTTCCATTTCACTTTCTGTTGATGTCACGATTAAGTTGGCAAATTCTTTGCAACGCACTGTCCACATCGACACCACTCACTCATACATTATATGAAGCCCTAGAGGAATGTCTGGCTCAGAATTACATGGTAGGTTAATTTGAGATAGACCCACAACATATTAAAGTTTACGTCAGTAAATCAATTAAAAGTGCTTCCCGTTAACCACAGAGAAACTATTGAAGCCACACTTGTATTGAGTTCAAATATCAAGTCAGTGGTGACAATTTCATACACAAAATATATAAAATGCCAGCCTGCTGAACTTTATTTCCCATGTTACCACAACAAACATTTTATTACGGCTGGCCTTAGTTAATTCATGAGTTTACACAAACTATGGTAGAACATCTAGCACATCAGAAGATTTCTTGATACATGAATACAATTACCAAGGACTAGGTTTTGGTTTCTTTCCAGTTTTGAGATCATTAATTATTTCCAGTATATCATTCTTTGTCAGGTGCTCCTAAAATGACAGAAACAGATAAAACAATTAATAGAAACGCTGAAATCATGTCAAAAGTGATGATGATTGTTGTTTTAGGGTCACTTTTGTGCACATGGTAGGCTAAATGGGATTCGAACACGGGTGGTAGTGATCTGTGGTCCAACATGCTACCGCTAAACCATGGAGGCGCCCTTAAAATCATGTCAAAGAGGCAATGATCGATATTGAACACCATTTTTTCATGATATTTCCATAATTATTGTCATCTGACTTGACTTTTGACAAACATTTTGAAAGCAGTGTCATGTTTGAATTAATTTTATTTGTATTTCCAATCAATTTATTGCTGTTTGTAAGCAGTCTTCATACCCTGAATTAGTTATAATGCAAGCTGTACATGTTTTATATACTGTTTTTAGAGATGGTGTAGTAGTAATGACATTTATATGGGAATTGCAGGATATATTTATCTCGACAGTCAACATTTTTCGTGTTTCAGGCTTCAGAATTATACCAATGATGCCACATTGGCCACAGCCATACCCCATGAAAGTGGTTTGGATATACGCATCACTCCAGATTCCATTCCAGATGTTCGGTATATGTCTGATAACGTTTTTACCCTTCATAAAGTGTCCTAACTCCTTCGCAGGGAGTGCCTCGATCAATGAACCGAAGGTAGAGTACCCATTGCGTGTATAGCGCACATGGCCAGCAGCGAAGTAGTATGGTATCATCTGGCTGAAAACTTCAAGATGAAATAGCCAATCAATCTCCTTCTCTCTCAGCCCTGAAGAACATGATCATTCTGGACACTGCATGCTTTTATGAGTACATCTGTCCTTAGCTTTCTCGCCGTATTCTTCGTTGACGCGTTGTATAACACGCCCGTCATATCTTGTTTACATGTTATATCGGTTCTTCCAGTGATGTTTCGTAGCACCTCATCCACAAGCGTACACAGGGTCCTCACATTCTGGGGAAGACAACAGTTTGGCACTCAAAATGTCAGTGAGTTCACTTTCTGCTACCAACGAAGCTAACAAAGCTCATCACAGGGTGCGTGTCTCAAAATGATATTTGAGAATCGGTGTGGATATGTCCATATTATATGCAATGCCATCCGATACCGTTGTAGATCATAGGTGAAGACAACAAAATCTTAATCCCTTTTAAGAGTGTCACATCTATTAGGGGTTGTCATACAGTGTTAGTCTTGGATTGGTTGGTGTTACCTTGTTGGCGACTGCTTGCAATGTTCTACCCATTGAACTCTATGGCCTGGTGGGTAAGAGCGTGGAACTTTCTTACTCATGGTCATACTGTGCGGGCAGTCGGAGGTTCGAAAACCGTGACACTATAGTAGGAGTTTTTCATCCAATCAGGCAACTGGCAATGTTTTCTCTGCCGAATATGCCATTTATTGTAAATTCTAAATTCATTTAGAATTAGGTCCCAGTGTTGAAGCAGTAAATTACAGACGATATGGGCTTCCCTCATTTGAGGTAGCTAAGCCACATAAAATAACTGCCATTTCGGCCATTATTATTATTATTATTTCTGCGTGATGAGCACATCTGGTAGAAATGCAGTGTCTGCTTTGTCAGCTCTCTGTCTTGCGATGACTGCATGACTGAGAACCGTCAGTGGAAGAACTACTTTCAGTGACATCTTCTGAGCGATATGCGGACTGTTTGGTTGATTGGATCGTTGAATTTGAAGTATCCTGACACTTATTTTCATGACATTCGTATATATATATATATATATATATATATATATAATATAACAATAATGTATATTTATAAAGCGCCAAAACCAGGTAACCCTGTTCTGAGGCGCTGTACAATAAAGAAAGAGGTGTTTAACAAAATCAATAAATATAATTAACAATTAAAATATTGTTTGAATAGGAATGTTTTAACACGTTTTTTAAAAACATTTAGTGACTTAGAATTTCTAATATGACTAGGCAACTTATTCCACAATGTTGGCGCAGCAACATTAAAAGCATTCAGTCCATAAGTTTGGAGTTTGTATTTAGGAACGGCAAGGATCAGTTCACCAGATGATCTCAGTGTTCGAGTGTTAGCCTTCCCATGAAGAAGTTCTGTCAGATATATCGGTGCTAGATCATTTAACGCCTTGTATGTGATCATAAGTGTCTTGAATTGAATCCGTTTAATTACTGGAAGCCAGTGAAGCTCCTTCAATATTGGAGTGATGTGATCATACTTCCGACACCCTGTGACTATCCTAGCTGCAATGTTTTGAATCTGTTGCAACCTTTGAAGCAATTGATCAGACAAGCCGAGAAGAAGGGAATTACAGTAATCTAACCGTGATGTAATAAAGGCATGGACCACAGAAATAAGTGCATCATGGGTAAGTATGGACTTTAAGCTCCTATGTGAAAATAGGACGCCTTGCAGATACCAGCCACATGAGTCTCCATGTTCAGATGTTGGTCGAAGAGTATACCAAGATTTTTGGCAGAGTCACTAGGTGAGATCCAATTATTATCAATTTGAAGTTGAAAGTCACTAGAGTGTTTGCTGAAATAGGATGAGGCTAATACAAGTAACTCGGTTTTGTTGCTGTTTAGTTGTAGTTTATTTGTGACCATCCAGGACTGTATGTCACTAATGTAATTTTCTAGACGCTCAGTAACTTCTTGTCTCTGTTCCATGTCAGTGACATCATACGACACATATAGTTGAGTATCATCTGCATACATATGTATTTGTATTCCATATCTTTGTGTTATTCTGGACAAAGGCATAGTATAGATGATGAACAGTATCGGTCCCAGGACTGATCCCTGTGGCACCCCGAACATCAAACACAGAACTTCAGATAAAGCCTCTTCAACAGATACACATTGAGTCTGAGCAGCGAGATACGAGCGAAACCTGGCCAAAGGTTTTCCGCTGAGCCCTAGGAGTCTCTCCAGTTTACTACACATGATTTCGTGGTCAGTGGTGTCGAACGCTGCCGATAAATCTAATAGGACCAGAATCACAGCCTTTCGTCCATCGATTGCCATCAACATGTCGTTTTTCAAACGCAGAAGTGCTGACTGCATCTTTTCGTCAAGTCCATGTACTAGCATATGGTCTTTTATTTGCGTGACTACCAGTTTTTCAATGATCTTTGACAGCGTGGGTAAGTTCGATACAGGTCGATAGTTTTTCAGCTGTTCCGGATCCAGATTAGATTTCTTTATGATAGGTTTAACCCTCGCAACTTTCAGACGTGTCGGGAAAACCCCATTACTTAATGAGATGTTGGTAATCTTTGTTAATACGGGACTTAAAGAGCTGATGCACTTTTAAGCATTTGTGTTGGTATTGGATCTAGCACACATGTAGCACTCGAAAGCTTAACTACTACCTTGCGCATCTGTTCCTCTGTAACGGGCTGGAATCGATCGAAAACAAAATCTATGATTTTATCCGTGTCAGTAACAGAGAATTGTGAATTATCGTGTGATATTGACTCTAGTCCATTTCTAATCTTGTCACGAAAGAATTCGCCAAAATTCTGTGCCATTTCCTGATTCGAAGCACAAGTGGGTAAAACAACCATATATATACATATATATATATATATATAAGCAAATGAAATTCCTTGAGTACTTTCTTTATATCCTTTATAGCCAGCGGTGGTGATATGCGGCACGGATGACAGAGGCTAGCCACCTCAATAACCAGATATATTCCACTAAATAATCCAGCTCTCCGGGTCAGCTATCTTATGTAAGTCAGTCAGACCGTTGTGAATATCAACCGCTGCAGCTAGATAGAGTACCTCTACGTCCGTGTATGTATGTATGTATCATTGTACAGTATAAACTAGTGTCCTGAGGCTGACTTGACCTAAATCTCTGTACTGCAGAATAGCGAGCGTGTTTTGGATTATTTGTCGTTAAATTTAGAAGTGTTATATCCAGTTTGGAACTATTATATCGAGTGTGATTGAAGTAAGTATACTCTATAGCATTAATTAATATTATGAAATGTATTATAACACGCATGATTAGCACTGTGTAGCAAATGTTTACAATTGTAATTGAGGATCTCGTTTTGTGTGTGTATGTTTCTATCCACCGCCTGAGTTGATACAATACAGAAAATGGGGAAAATGGGGAAAATGCGTGCTATGTGTTAGCGTCACTGACCTGAAAGAAAACTAGACCGAGCACTCGGTAGACCGAGCACTTGGTGTATGAAAGGGCCGCCATGACCAAACAGCGCTTTCGCTAACGAGGAATTTCAGCACGGGGAAACATACAAAAGTTAAACTAATATAGCATATCATAAGTTTACAATTACTGACTCGCAGAAAGGCATTATGGGTAATATTTTAGTTTACACATTCGCCAACAGCAAAGCTTGCGTAATATGGTTATGTAGTATTGGTTGGTTATATGTGACCAACGCTACCGTGTAAACCATCTAGTTGATTCAGAAACACTGCAAATACGCACATACAACATAAACATTGTTTCCCCACATATCATCATATTATTAAAGTTCCATTGCGAATATCATTATCATAAGGTTAGTTTTGACAAATGTTCACGGATATATATATATATATATATTGCGTGTTGAGTGACTGTGCTATTAATATTCAATATTTGTTGTGATCAATGTATTATCATCATCAAGTCTGATATTACCGATTCAAGTGTTGCTGATGATGAACCCCCTATTATTAGTGGAAGATGATTGTGTTAGTGAATCTTAGCATGAAAATCATATTATCGTCCACATACGCAGACGCCTTGTGACAAGCCAACGTGTTCCTGTACTATCCCGTAACCAACGTTCCAACGTCAACAAACAGCTATCGTCATACAACTTGTTGGACGACCGTCTGTATCATGTCAAGGGTGATAAACGGAGAGAGGTGCTAATCGACGAGGATCGCAAAAGAGCAGTGTTTGCTGAAGCCCACAGTGACCAATCATCCTGGACTGAATATTATAATCTCCAAGATCTCAAATGCGTACGTGTGGAGGGAAACATAAAGAAAGAAGTGTCGTCCCTGATTGAATATTGTTCTGAATGTCGCAAAACACAGAAGCTGAAAACACAGGCTCCTGAAATTCAGAACCCTACTGAAGATGCTCATTGCTACATGATATCTATGACGTGTTTGTTTTCAAAATGGGTGGAACTACATCCTCTAGTCCTGAGGTCGCACAAAAGCTGCACATTATACATGTACATTTGTATATATCAACGGATAAATTCCTAATCACATAATTCTGTATATATTATATGTATGTTCAACAGTCAGTAGTTAACTGCGTTTATTTGTATGTGCCAAATGATTTCGATGTGTTGCATGGACATAAAGTAGTGCATGTAATCATACAAAGAATTTGTTTTATAATTAAGTGCATTATAATATAGTTGTCTGTCAAATTAGCAATAGACGGGTGTGTATGTTATTATTAATAAATCCATGGATGAATACAAATATACTCAGTAAATTATACAAATTAGTTGACACGCTGGTTGACTAATTGTAGCCAAGTAAAATTTGAACTGACGAGATACCACCAGATATAAGAATCCCGATTCCGTGGTGATCTTCTGGTCAGAGGCCTGCCCACCCCGTGCCTCTCATACAAAATACTAATGACTCCATTTGGTGTGTTTATTTCGGTACAATCTGTGGTACATCGGAGGTGTTGGTAGGCCTACAGGGCTTTTGGAAGATGTTGACATATTACCTGTTTTGATGGCCAGATGATTACAGTACGTAGAGTAGCAGCCAACATCTTCACCCGGATGTTGGTTATTTGAGAGCCCTGGACTGATGAAATTCCAAATATATCTGACAGCAACTCAGTAATGATAGCCACGCGCAACTTCATCAGCACCAGTAACAACTCTTCCTGCAGTGATGTACGGCGCTTTGGGTCAGGTTTATGTGATATCTCAAGGGGATAACCCAGTTAGCTAATGACTGTTGAACATACCCATAATATATGCATAATATATGTTTAGGAATTTATTCGTTGATATATACAAATGTACATACGAAATATGTACAAATATATACATATACACATCTGATTATAAAACACATATAATGTGGTGCACATGTAATATAAACAAATAAATACATTCATCTAAACATATAACAAACAATTATCGCTTACATAATTTCTTTTACAAATGTAGAACTTATGCACACAATTTCTCAAATTTATAAATGGAAATTGATTTGTTTTAAGTTCTTGCACGTATGACGGATATGTTCTGTTTCATTTGCTTATCACAATTTATGTGAAATTGCCTCGTGCACAAGCTACATTGCAGCATCTTCTTCTTCTGCAGTGGCAGACTAACATAATATCAAGGGGTGGGTTTGGAGTGCGATCACCGCTCAACAGTAGGAACTAGCACAGTTCACCCTTGACAAAACACGTGATTATGTCATTGCGTATCGATGGTGCATCGAACTCAATGCCTAGGCATATCGCCATTGCTGTAGCTGTAGCATAAATGCCACAATCATTTGACATAATTGCTCCAGAAGACGTTGAGATGGTCGTGGGGTGTGTCGGCGCAGAGTCATATAATTTGATGGTTGCTGGCTGACAGTTGGCAGTCGACGCTAAGATTCAGTGCTGTCGTTCAGGAAGGTGCATCACTAGCACCCATGGCGTTTCTGGTGTTCCAACATTAGCTGCACGATGCGCAGTGACAACTGACATTGCTTGCCAACCATTTATGAATGCAAATCAGTCCTTCAGTTCATACGTTCATCGCTCCAGCATCACACCCAGACGTCGATTTAGTGGGCTCGAGAACTTGCCAGGACATTTAGATGACCGTATCATATTTTCGTCATCATCGATACATTGGCGTTTCTTTTGCGTGGTTGGTACAGGGAAGACGGGAAGATGAGGTCACAGATGATCATAAGCCAGAGTTTGTTTCAAATCACGTTTGAAGCGCAAATCGTACAACATCACACGTTGTTTGTCCACCTTGGAGACCCTGGGGGTTCATCACTGGCAACATTTGAATCCGTAATATCAGACATGATGATGATAATGCATTGTATTATACAGTATATATATATATATCCATGAACATTTGTCAAAACTTACTGTATAATAATGGTATTCACAATGGCACTTTGGCAATATGAGGATATGCAGGGAAACAATGTTTATGTTGTATGTGCGTATTTGCAGTTTTTCGGATTTAACTAGATGGTTTACACGGTAGCGTTGGTCATATATAACCAACCAATACTACATAACCATATTACGCTAGCTTTGCTGTTGGCGAATATGTAAACTAAAATATTACCCATAATGCCTTTCTGTGAGTCAGTAATTGTAAACTTATACAAAACTAAACCGATTTTTTAACATGTTTTTCTAGCACAACATGTTAGGCACTTTTATCTTTGCCACATTTCATATTTCAATATTGCCCACATTCTTTCACAATGTGAATAAGTCCCTAAAACATGCAAAAACAGAAGTTTTAATTACGGATGTATTGACTAGTTTGGCAGTTATCAAAATAATCGTTTAAAGTAAACCTATTTTAGAGGCATTTATGTGCAGATTAGTACTTTAACAATACACTATTGGCAAATTTCCATTTACTAATTGTACATCACGTCTTTCAGAAAAAAACCACAAAAACAATCATATTGTAAACTAAGTTTTGTTCGTTCCGTTTCGTGCCTTAAGTTACCACCAGGTACGAAAGTCAACAACATTCCTTGAAAGTAAACTTATTTAAAATGCCTTTTAATATCAACAAGCTCGTAAAAAGGATGCATTCGTGTATATTGACATGCTATATTTACAAGATGATATTAATAGCTTGAATAACTGCACGATTTCAATGCGTAAATATAGTTTTACTTTTGTATCTTTCCTCGTGCTGAAATTCCTCGTTAGCGAAAACGATTCATTTGGCCTCAAGTGCGCCCCATGATAAAGCATAGGGAGGATGCATTTTGGCCCGCGACAACTTTTGGCCCGCAATACCAGGATTCGAACATCCGACCTCCCGCACAGCATGACCAAAAGTAAGAAAGTCCCACGTTCTTACCCACTAGGCCATAAAAACGGCCTCGAGTACTGCCTCAGGTTCACCACGTGTGTTTGTTTATCCCGAAACAATCACACTACGCATTGCGCGCCAGGAACTGGCTTATTATTGGTCAATTTAGGGTTAAGTTGCTTCAAAGAATTACCCTTTTCATTTGTTTTTCGTTGCAAAAACACCCACGATACGAGCAGAGTCGGGAATTGTTGGCTTACGCTAACAGTGGGTAGGTTTTGTTATTGTGGCGCGCAATGGTAAAATGCTGCTTCACCGGCCTCCACATTAAAGATTAATTTTCAGGCGTAATTGGTTTGAATTTACACATGATATCTTAAAGAATGAATAGTTAGTTGTACCATTACACAGAGATAATAGTAGCTTAATGCCAAGCAATTGGTAGTTGAAGTTGAGCCATTTAACATGGAAAATGTGGCTGATTACAAGCAGCTGGGCGCTCTGTGACGTCAAAATAACACTGGCTTCCACTATCTAGTTGTAGCTAAATTAGAGAAGAGGTATAAAGAAATTAAATATTTGGGTTATGATTGTATAATTATTAGTTGATGATTGTTTTGATTTGTGTGTTTTGCAATACAGTTTGATCAATCTTGTCACCATGCATTGCGCCATCAGTGGCTTGCTACCATTCAGTGGGCCACTGTTTGAATTCTTGGACAAAACGCCAGTGGGGCCATTGGTTGCAGAACCAGTTGGCCACCTGTGGCATAATTGCTATCTGGGTTATCACTATACGGTGCTTAATATGTTAATATTATGTTTTCACAAGAAGCTATGACTTCTCCGAAAAAAAATCAGGTATTATATTAATTTAATAAGATTAAAATACTGTTATTAGCAGATTAATTGGCATCACTTGCTGGAACCTACGACTTTGTATCTTATTAACACAATGATAAAGCATGATAATGTGAGATGTAGCCTTTCAAATTAGGCATCAAAATCTCAAAATGCTCAACGATGACATGTCACCCAGCAGTATATATGCATCATATATCAATAAGCCACAAAAAGTAACATATAGGTCAACCCCTCGTTCAAACAAATTCTGCCGGCCAAAATTGATTGGAATGAGAGATCTGCGCGTGTTTACATCATACACTATAAGTTAGGTATCTCTCTCAATATGTATATATTTATATATTAACTAACTCAGTTTTTCAGGTAATGCACATATTACTAGAATATATATATATATATATATATATAAGCCTAGAGAGAGAGAGAGAGAGAGAGAGAGCGTGCGAGTGAAAGGCCAAGGTTACACTATGTTAGCACTTACGTTTAGCTGGAGTGTGTATGACAATAGCTGTTGAAATCCCCCCTCCCCATTCTCGACGGTCACTACGTGTTGGCCTAATTTATTGACACACGCGCGTGCACACACACATACACACACACACATCATCATAATCATCAGATATCACCAGATTGTGAACAATCACACTATCAATAAACATTTCTTAAGTCCTTAACCCAGATGCAGTTTGGATTCATGTTTTTAAGTCTATCAATTGTCAGTGTGTATTAGTAGGGCTACTTTCTAAACAACCTAGCTTGTGACCAGCTGACGACACCAACTCGAGCGGGTGCGTCCAATTTTGTAAGAACAGATATTGGTTAATTATAGTGTTCAAGCAGGAATTAAAAAGGTTAGCTAATATATATATATATATATATATATACTTCGCTCAGAAAACTAATTTAGCCTCAATATTAAGCCTTTAAGGGGTTACCATTTTGACACAGCGTATTATTACATCGAAGTCAAAATGAGCTCAGAAAGAATCATGTTTTACGAATGTGATCTTTGGAACAGTACAAATGTCTAATTCCAAAGTACGTTGTGTAATCTATTTGTATTATATAGAGCAGCAATAAACCAACAAGTAGACAGCAGCTCGATGTTGAAGATGCAGGGCAAAGCCATCATCAAGATTTCTCCGAGTTCAGCCCTTATTGATGAAGACATAAAAGTTCTGATTGAGGGACTCCATCCCAGTGTTGACATCACACTGATGTGTCGTGTGAAAGAACAAACGTTTAGATACTTCTCTTGGGCTTACTATACAAGTGATGAAAAGGGGTGTGTTGACTTGACCACAATGTCAGCTTTACCTGGTGGAAGTTATGATGGTAAGTATTAAACAAAATGTATATAGAAAATTATTTTTAAAAAGAACAACGACAATAATTGTTATATAGCATTTTTATCCTGTATATTCCGTGCACTATTTTAGTCTTTGGAGGAACGCCGTTTAGGCGTGTGGCTTCCTTATTCACGGAGGAGCACTGTTGATTTTATGTTCACAGAAATGAGATGTGGCCTCGGTCAGCTTTCACCACACAAGTCACAAAACTCCCGCTGTACGTGGTGCATGACTAACCATGGTCCCAAACATCACACCACCTCAAGCTAAAACCACAACACAGAGTGCATATGCACACCCTACTTAATAAAGGTGCACATCGATAAAACCAACTTTGTGTGCCACCCCAAAAGACTAACTGTCATATATATATATATATATATATATATATATATATATTATATATATATATATACATCACGTCTACCATTACACCTAAAAGAAGCATCCATGCAGTTTCAGATACATTTTTGAAAACATTCCCCCTTAAAAATATGATCTGTTTGAGAATTCCGAAACCTAACAAATTCTGAAGAAAAAAAACTTTTTATATAGTCTTGACTGCAATTTGATTGTGATAAATTATGCCATAGGTCTTGAACCAATGGGTTTTGTGTGGAGTCAGAAACAAGAACCAGGTCAGAAACCAGGGCGCCGCCTAGTAAAACAGAATGTTACAACTCCTTTAGTGACCGACTTTTATACACTTGAAGGATTAATGGACCCTAATGAAGGTTTACAATCAATCAATAGTGGTCACTGGTTGGCTCACGCATCATGCGACCGATGGTACATGGCTGATGGTGTGAAGAGAATTGAAGTGCGAGATGGCCGGCTTGTTGGAACATTGTTCATCCCAGCAGGTATATGTTCAGAAAATACTAGCAATTGTGAATAATTTAAATACTCATTGTAGAGTGTACTGATTTGTATGGAATCTTGATTTCTAAAAGGATTGTTATTAAATATGTTAACATAAATTATATTCAGTCTCTTTTTCCTAATTTGTAGAGAAGAAGCAGAAAGTAAAAAATAGTGGCACCAATCTTTCTCTGCTTTATCAGTGGTAAACTGTCAATTATTATTTGTTTTATTAAGGAAAAGGACCTCATCCAGGTGTAATAGATTTATTTGGCATCATAGGAGGCTTCCCAGAACATCGATCAGCCTTATTAGCAAGCAGAGGCATAGCATCTTTAGCCTTATGCTACTTCACACCTGGCAGTGGGGATGCTCTTGTGACTGATATTGAATACTTTGAGGTATTATATATATATATATATATATATAATCCTAGAACACAATGACAATAACAATTAACTACCATTATATAGAGTATTTATGTTGTATAATGTTCAGTTAATAATATGTGTTGGCATTACTGCCAACAATTTTAACATTGTTTATGGCCTCTATATATCGCAAATAAATATTCCATAAACTATAACGTCCAATGTGAGAGGCCCATAATCGTATGACAATATACCGGACCTCACGTTGGACTTTATAGTTTATGACAATGCTTCAATATGTATTAATGAAGTAAATGTACATTTTCAGCAAGCTATTCAGTATCTAGTAAGCCATCCAAGAGTAAGAAAGCCTTTTGTTGGTATTATTGGTGTGTCTAAAGGTGGAGAACTAGCTTTGCTGATCAGTTCACTGTGTCATCAGGTAACTCAGTTACTGGTTTCTAGTAAGTCTTTAGATTAATACATGTCTACTGGTGAAAAATATACTGTACATTATACAGAGTATTTATCCGTGAATTTCTAAGATATCCATATGCAATATTTCTTTATAAAACCAAGTTTGTGTGTCATCTTTTGATACTGCTATATGAGTAGTATCTCTCTTAATAAAGTTGATCGGTATTTTACATTTAGTGCTATAAATATACCGAGTTCGCCCGTCCAAACGCCCACCGTACTTCAGTTCAGGCTAAATAGCACTTAACGCCCACCCCTAATGTATCATTTTGGATCTGAGCCGACCGAGTAAATCTATATGTCATTTCACAAAGTAAATCTATTATATTTCGCCTAATATCACCCATGATGCCCAACTTCAAACTCTTCCACATGCTCTATTTGTTTGAAAACCAACATTGGAACAAGATAGTTCTGCTCATAGGGGCGACGTTGGTCCGATGTTGAAATCAAAGTATATCCAACATATGCCCAACATTGTGCCAATGATATAGTACGTTGACCCAACGGTGTGCCAACATCACTCAGTTCGTTGGCATTACGTTGAAAACAGACATTGAAACAACGTAGTTCTGCTCATAGGGGCGATGTTGGCCCAATGTTGGAAACAACGTATATCCAATGTTTAACCTCTGTTGTCATTAATTGTCCATGTTGTAAATTGTGTTGTCCATATAATCCTCAAAAACATGTTTTATTATGGCACGCTGCATGTCCCACCAAAGATACATGTACATGTATATTATCTGATTGGTTTCTTTCACAAACAAACTTATAATAATTAAGGCTTATAATATTAACATTCTGTAAGTCTTACAAATTACACATTCAATTAATAATATATTCCAACTATGGGTTCGAGAAAATGATATACATTTTGTGATTTGTTGATAGTAAATGTCTCAACATATGACAACTACAGTACATTAGCAGCTGTCCTTTTAAGTGACTAACACACCAACAAATTAGTTAAAGAACACAACAAACCAATTTCATATTTACAAGGTGCACATTGATAATTGTCAAGCCCTATTGGTTTCTGGTTAAGAAGTTTTAACTAATTTTATATCAACATATATCCAAATATATCAATAAGACTAAAACAAAAATAATAACTAATCAATGAAACACAACCTACAATATAAGCTAAAACGTGAATTCACATTCATATGGTAACACACACACACACACACACACACACACTATATATATATATATATATATATAAAACACTATTAGTCCGAATCGAATTACAGCTGATTCTCCTGGTTACGGATGACATTTCTGCTATGTCTTCCCCTCAGCTGACAGATTCAGCCATTCTCGGGCTCAAACGGAGATGTCCACCTCTGTAATCTGACCAAGATGACGATTTTTCCATGCTGCCCCTGTTCTGAATTGAATACACCAAAGATACAGGTAGAATTAGTTTCACATTATTTAATGAAGTTAAAAGTTCACACAGAACAGTTGCAATAATCCGTCAAATATATGTGAAAAACATTCTTAAAGTCTATATTAATTGAACATAAATATACACATCAAAATCTTTATAGAATTATTATTACATTGGAAACATTATGTACAACATCTAGGTGTTTATGCTGGTTTATTATTATATTGGAAACATTATGTACAACATATATGTGTTTATGCTGGCTGTAGAGACATGATTTGTGTTATATAATAAACTTAGGCCCTCTTATTCCCCTTGCCAGACCAGTTAAACTCCCATGCTACACGAGGAGACAATAGTTCCTTCACCATCCTGCTGATGGTTTGTTTATTGTCAGCTCCCCCAATTAAGACTAGGTATTTAATCTGACAGGAAAAGTTAAACAACGTAAATGATGCTATACAAAGTGAGTGACTAAACAAACCAAAAACTCCATTTAAAGGATTTAGAGTCAAAACTGTATTGCCTTTAAAACATACATATATTTATATTTTAAAGTGAAGTTCCATAACATGTAGAGTATTAAGTTAAGTTTTACCAATATGTTCATCTTCACTGAATGGTTCAGTGTATTTTCTAGTTTGTCCAGACCATCCAGTGTTTGTAAGGGAAAATTAATATCGTTCATTAGGTCCATTTCCTCATCCTCCACTTTTAAGCAGCTGATGATGTTCATCATTTGCCAGTTTTGATATGTTAACCTCCATTGCTATCAGAAACAAACACAAAGCAATTTATCAAATGTAAATAACTTACGTTAGAGTTTTATAGAATCGAACATGGTGCTACTTCTGTTGATTAATACATGCAAGGACAGATCACAATAATATGCATAAGTTACAACTTATATGTAGTATGAACAACATACACAAATCTTGATTACCTGTCGCTTTGCCTTTTGAGGGCAGCACTGTGTATTTTGTGTGGCTTTGTACAGGCTTTGACAAAGACAGAGACTTATATTTTGGCACTAACATGAATCGATTTACTAAAGGTGTCTGGTCTGTGTTGATGTTGACGATGTCACATGTCGATATCTCCAAATCTGCTAAAAAAGATTTAGAAATAAATTAAAACTGAACAATTTCTGGCATTATTGCAACCTCAATGTATTTGTGCTTGGAAGTGTACAGCTAATCAGTTATGTTCTACATGATATGGTGGTTAAAATATTCAAAGGTTATAAAATTAGAAAACTTATGGCTATACACATTTTTAGTCCTTCGGGCTGAAGGTGGACTATTGCTATCATTTTGTGTGTGTCATTAGCTGCCAAATCTCAGAAACTGTTTTCCACAAACTTAACTTAGGGTAGACAACTCTGCACAAGCATGTGTATTTGATTGAAACATTCTAACCTCCAAACTGGTAAAATGTAATTTTATTTATTTGTTCAAAACTGCTTCAGTAACCTTTTCTCTAATTTTGCATGGCTATGTCTAAGCAGACAGCCACTATGCATAATAAATCAGCATTTGATTGTTTCATTTTGAGGGGTCCCAGGCCCCAAATAAATGCCAAATTGTCATGTTTTGCCTATATTTTCAAAAACTCTCCACCATCTTTTCTTCTTCTAATTTTACTTTCCCGTAATACAATTTTGTGATACAAAACATGGAAGGCATGCATATAACAAGCTAACTAGCTTAGCACCACTCAGGGGAATTATGTAACATTGTATTTTAAAAAGAAGACAAGGGAACCCCACTGTTGTTTAAATATAAAATAAAGCAGAAAATATCAAACAAAGACAGTAATAACTCATACACCGAGGATCAAGGAAGAAACACAATTAAGTTACCAAAAACTGCATATAATGTTTTCAGCAAAGTATTACAACAGTTAATATGATATATGAAATCCATATTTATATCATAATATTAACATAAAATATTTTTTTTAAACCCAGTGATCAAACAAATAAAAAGGAAAGGGACATGGAAATCCACCATATAAACAAGACCACGTGCTTTTATTTACTATAAACAAAGACAACTGACCAATCAGGAGAGTATTTGAGTCACGTAACCATCATAATGAAAAATTAACGTTTACCAACTAAGATTACCAGCTCATTAAAATCTCTCCTATTCTTCAAGCTTGGTTCTTATATTCAGTTAGTACTTATAAATATGACATCTGAAATGGTTACAGCAATAGATTTTGGCATTATTTCGGGAACAGTGCTTTTTTTAGCAACGGTTGGTGAGGTATCTGCGCGGGTGTTTTAAACTAAGATACTTTTCCAACACCAATAGCTCCAAAACAGTGGAAAATCATTATACGGAAAACGAACTTGAGAGTTGAGACTTGCATCAATATGGCAGCAGCCCGATCGGGCTAGTGTTTTAGACTACTCAGTAGCCTGAAGACAAAATCCGGGTGTCCGGGCTACCGATTTGTCCCGGCCAACTTTCAGATAACTACTATAAAATCAGCTAAAAAATACCAGTCAGTGTCGCCCTTTCCAGTGGCGCCCAGGGCACGTGCCATACCTTAGTTACGTCACTGTAACCATAGGAGGAATATGCATATAGTATAATTTAACAATATCAAGACCTACTTGTAATTTATATCGAATAAACACCTAGTAAAGTAGTAGCCCATCATACAACGACATTGCATTTGTGTTCTAAACGACTATGACTATATGATAATTAAGCGGCAATCAAGCGACTTTATTATGTAAGAAGTTTATATATTTAATAAATAGTGAACGAAGTATTATCTATATTTTACGATTGACACGTGCGAGTTCGCATTCGTATGCTGCTGAAACTACCACCATTTGAATACCGGACTAAATGTTAAATTCAATTTGAATTAATTCACAATAATGGTGTGCACATATTATTATGCGATTCGTCTTTTAAAACATACATATTTTACTAGAGAAATTAATTTTAATTGTTCTTATTTACCGATTCATGTTGGGTGCCCTCTCAGAGTGGATGGTTGGCCAATATCGATGGATTCATGTTGCATACCAACCGAAATACAATAGTTGATACAACGTTGGCTCAACATCGTTGGATTCATGTTGTATACCAACCGAAATTCAATGAGATTCAATAGTTGATCCAACGTTGGCCGAACGTCGAAATTACCCATAACAATATATCCAACGTTGGACCAATATATGTATGTTTGCTGGATAGTTATGACCAGGTAGTGTACACTGCAGTCAGCGCCTCCGTGGCCTAGCGGTAGCGTGCTGGACCACAGATCACTACCACCCGTGTTCGAATCCCGGCGTGGGCATATCTGAAGGTTGTTTCGTCTTTCACTTCGTCTCATTACCTTTGGAGGTCGCTCGGCCCATTTAGCCTACCTTGTGCACAAAAGTGGCCGTAAAACATCAATCATCATCATCAGAGCATTGCCCTCGAACTAATAAAACATGGCTACAGTCCATAAAATATGCTCAAAATAGGCTAAAAATTACTGGTAACGTTTTTAGTGGACATTCATGCAAACGCACACCCCCTAATACAGGCCTATCCCCAATATAATCGCTCTGGGCGTTTGGACGGGCTAACTCAGTACATAATTTTACAGAAAACAAAATATAATTTCTTAATATAACATTATGCCAACTGAAAAATATGATTGTCAGAAATATGATTATGCCAATATATATATATATATATATATTGATGATGTATGTTTGTGTCTATTTGCACACATACTTGTCTTATGTAATCAGTCTTGCATTGATACTAGATAGCCCTGCAGTTATTATTATTATTTTTACAAACAGAGGATCATACTTGAAAAAAAACCCGTTAAGCTGGTAATATAATTATATTTCTGACTGCTGTAGATAGCATTCAATAAGAGTTAACATAGATTATAAAATTTAAAAAATATTCTTATTAGTTTCACATCCTAAATAATTAAACAAATTTCTAGATATTTTAACGAAGCATAAGTAACCGCCAAGTTCCCACGCGTTCATACGTAAATAAGTTGAAATGTTTCTACACTAATACAGACACCTTCCTGAATAAGCGCTTAGAATTCTCTGAACTAATTCATGAACACAACCCAGATGTGATAAAAATAACCAAAATTTTGACCCAAAAAAAACAAACAAACAACAACAGAGACATTGATCCTGAAAAACAGGAATTCCACATAGATGGCAATGATCATCACACAAACCTAGAAGGAAGAAACAAGAGGGGAGTAATCCTGTATACTAAGTCCCAGTTAAATGCAACCATCAGCCACATAGGGATTCTTCAAACTTTTCTTTTCCTGCTATGGTGTGAGCTGAAACTGAAGGAAGCAGACAATCTGCTGATTGGTGTGGGTTAAGATCACTCAGTTGCAACAGGGAAAAACATGATCACTTGGGTTTGTTAATGCACAATGCCACTAAAATAAATACAAGCCACATTATGATAATGGGCGATTTTAACTATGGGGAAATAACTGGAAGAATGGAACCTCACTTAACGCATTAACAAACCCAGCCACAGCATTTGTGGAAACACTCTGGGACCTTAACTTTCATCAGCATATCACTGAGCCAAGGCACTACAGAGCTGACCAGCACCTAAATACACTTGACTTGGTAATCACAAACGAAGAAGGCACTGTTGACAACTTGGCCCTAAATGCACCTGTAGGGAAAAACCATCATTTATGTATCACTTTTGATTGTATGTGTTACACTGAGATGCCAGCCAAGAAAACTAAATTTCAATACCACAAGGGAGAATATGTCGCTATGAAGCAAGAGGCACAGTCAATGTCTTGGACCCCTGAGGGTGAGCTAAGTATTTAAGAAAATTGGCATCAGTTCATGAACAACATAAAGCATCTGATGGACAAACACATCCCCAAATCAATATCACATATGCAAAATGAGAGAAAACGACCAATCTACATGATAGCAAAGGCTAGAGAGAAGGTACGATTGAAGAAAGCTGCCTTTTCCACATGGCGATGCACCATAAGTGGACAAGATTATAAACAATACACCAACGTCAGAAACAGGTAAAATGGGAGTGTCATAAAGCACAAAAGGAGTCCGAGAAAAAACTAGCAAAAGAAGGTAAGAACAACCCAAAAGCCTTTTATAAGTATGCACAATCTAAACTTAAAACAAGAACAGGTATTGCACACTTAGCCCGAGAATATGGTAGTCTCACTACAACAGACAAGCAGAAGCCGGATGTATTAAAGTTTCTGTTCTGTATTCACAAGAGAAGATAAAAAAAACATGCCAGATACATTCACAAGCAGTACAGATAGTGAATTGATGGATATAAAAAATACACCAGGAGATATAGCAAATAAGCTATCCAAGATGAATCCAAACAAATCCCCAGGACCTGATGGAGCTGCAACCAGAGTACTAAAATAATTACAAGAAAGTATAACTGAACCACTATACCTGATCTTCAGACAGTCTCTTGACCTGGGTCAAATACCAGTTGGCTGGAAGATGGGGCTGGTGTCCCCAATTTTCAAGAAAGGTAACAGACACCAGGCCAAACACTACAGACCATATCATGCATCATATGGTTGAAAACCAACTCATCACAAAATGCCATCATGGTTTCATCAAAGGTCGCTCTTGTATCACTCAACTGTTGGCAGTCCTGGACGAATGGACAGAATCTCTGGACATGGGAAATAATATGGATGCTGTGTATCTTGATTTTGCAAAAGCATTCGACTCTGTTCCACATCAGCGACTCCTGATGAAAATCAAAGGATATGGCATATCAGGTAAAATATGGAAATGGATAGAGGACTTTTTATTTCAAAGAAATCAGCAAGTAGTAGTCAATGGCATGAAGTCACTGGTAGCTCTTGTTCGGAGTGGAATCCCTCAAGGTAGTGTATTGGGGCCATTACTATTTATCTGTTTCATTAACGACATGCCAGAGGTGGTCCACTCAAGCATACATATGTTTGCTGATGACATAACATTTTTAGAACAGTGAACCACCCAGAACAAGCACATCTATTACAAGACGACCTGGAACCCGTGGAAGAATGGTTTAACCTATGGCAGCTGAGCTCTAATGCTGAAAATGTAAAGTTATGCATCATTGGCCGTAATAAATGCATATAGTATCACAGGCACAAAGAGGGAGTCCAGGTTAACTTACAGATCACAGAAATGGAAAGGGATCTTGGTGTGTATGTTAACACCAAGTTAACATTCAGTATGCATTGTGAAAAAGGGTAAATATGGCTAACAAACTATTAGGCCTGATCAGAAGATCATATGAGAGAATGACTGCCTTAGATCTATCTACCCAGCCTCTACTATAGACAAGCTAGAGGTGACATGATAGAGACATATAAACACATGACTGGAATATATGCAGTAGATGCTTAGTACATCAAACCAGATACATCATTCACTAGGGATCACAGTTTCAAGTTAAAGAAAGAAAGATCAATGAAAGATACTACAGCAACAGGATTTTAAACTCATGGAATATGTTGCCTGCTGAAGTGGTTGATGCACCCTTACTAAATGCATTAAAACAGACCGGATAGTCATTGGCGGCAGTATAAATATAGCCAACACTCGGTACATGATGCTTATAACTTGAACAAGTCAAATTTAGAAAGGCCTTGCTTGACCTGATACAGGGTATGGAAGCCTAACTAAAATCAGAAGTGGATAATTATGAGTAACTCATAGCTTCACAAATGTACCTCAATATTTAATATAGCCAACTGTTTAAGTTATTATCATTTGGCTATTGAAAACCTATTTGGAAATTTCAGATTATACTTTTTTAATATCATGCACATTTTTGGTAATATGCAGCTGCACTTTATATATTTTCACAATAGCTGCTAGCTGACCATCTATAAATTGTCTGGTTTATGTGAGCACGTACATGCTTTGTTTCTCTCAATAATTCATCATTTTACAAAAAAATTATGAATTTTTATTCTTTCACAGTCTGTTTATAGTTATGACATACGTTTTATTTAGGAACTTCAATCAAATATAATCTTATATACCATGACTTAAATGTTGATAATATTAATGAGTCTATGCTGTTTTATTTTAGGTTCGAGCTTGTGTTAATATTAATGGTGTTGACATGGTAACTCTTGCTGCGTGCACTTATAAGGGAGAAACATTTCCTTGTTTTTTGTAAGTATTAAAGATGATAACGTAATTGATTAATTAAAATAAGAGTGCACAAGGATCAAATAAAAATGTCTGCATATACTGATTGAACAGTGCTTTTCAAGTAAACATTTAGATAAATCATCTGATCATTCCTTAATTTTTAGTGGAGATGAGGGACTAACTGAAAAAACAAATGAAGGATTTATTTTTCGGGAAGCATACAACCATGCAACACCCGAAGAATATGAGAAGCATGGCATTCAGGTTAAGTAGAAAATATGGTTTATTAATTTACTTGCACTAACAAGAACATGACAAATCCAGTAGCTGTGATACAGTCTATATCTACAGCTGTTTGAAGTATTCCGCGCGTATTTTATAAGAATATAGTACGAACAAATATAATATCCCAAAATAAATTATAAATACGTATAATAAATATGCCATTTTTTTGTTTATTTAATTGATGGCCGATTACTTTATTTAATCTTGGTGTTAGTCTCACCTGTGACATATAGCCAGGGGAATACATCCTAGGGAAGTGAACTAATGAGACAAACATCTTTATCTCTGAATGATCATATTTGCAAATTTTTGTCATATTGACATGGACGCCGTGAAAAATAATGAAATATGTATAAACAATCTTTAGCTAACAATTGAAAAGCACAATTTGTTTCAAGTGTTCTAATAATATTTCCAGTAAGGTGAACTACTAATGACAGCATTAAACTACTTCCAGGTCGAACGTGGTCAGTGTGATTATTTACTAATCCATGCTGGTGATGATCAGCAGTTGCCTCCTACATTGACCGAGAGACTCTGCAAGCGTTTCCGGGATCATCACAAATCAAACTATCGCTTACTGGTGTATCCTGGAGCTGGACACCTGTTGGAGCCACCATACAGTCCGCATTTCTATGCTACATATCAGGCATTATTCTGTAAGTATTGTCCATTCTGCTCTGATTTACTGACCGAATGACTGTTTTGTTTCACTTCATCATCTGCTTACACAGGAAATGACATGCTCAGTCCTCAGTCTCCTAGTGATAGATTTGGATTTGTGATATTGTATATGTATGGCAGATACTATCTCCCTCCTCGTCATCTACAGGGGCGGAGGGTAACCTGATAATATGGAGCTGAAATATTCTGAGGTCATATGGTCGCTGCAAGAGCTATTAACATCTTTAACAGAAATACATGTATATTAATTTTGTATGATAGCATTTGATGTGGTCAGTCATTAATTGAGCAATTAATTCATCAAAAGGTTTCAACCATTCTGTGGGATAGAAAGCCTGATCATTAATGGTTAGGGCAGACATGGAGTCAATTCATTTCCGGAATTGGAATTGATTATTTTTAACAAAACAGAATTGGAATTGAGAATATTTTATTGGAATTGAGTGGAATTGACAAAATGGAATTGACATGTCTGGGTTACGGTAAACATTCTTTGGCATGAAATGCAATGTGCTTAACCACTTCTAAAGGTCAGAGGTCACTGAATGAAAGTTCCAGTAAACCCAAGCAACTTTAGCACTCAATCCTATGACCTAGATGTGTTCAGTATAGTGTTATAGCTACTGCACTACAGAAGTGGTGTACATAATAAAATAGAGATTGTTTTTGCAATACTTTAGACTATGATAACTAACTATGTAATTTTCATATTTCTACCATAAACATTTTCTATATTCAGTTTTTATGCTTTTAGCTCGGCATATTTCACGTTTACGGTTTAAGTGAGTTTCAAAACTAATTTCTATGTTCTTAATTTTAATAATTAATGTCAAGATAGGGAATAATGAATATTTCAATAGTCATTATTTTGCTCATCAATATTAATCACATGATTTGTTTGATTTTTAACATTGAGAGAATAGAGACTCTATCCCCAGTCAGGGTTCACTGAAGTTTTCTTTGATTATTCATGACTAATTTATCACTTCTGTTTACTGCAGTCTTTACAAAAATAACGAGATAAAGTGAAGCATAGGCATCACAGTCAAAATAATATAAAGGCTGGCTGTGAAGACATTACCTACTGGAACTAAATTTATGACAATTTGTTTTGTTTTTCAAGCTTTCTTAACTTTTCAGCTATTTAAAAAACGGTATACATCACTTAATTGTAATAAGATGAATTATTTCCAGAAAAGTGATGATTTTCATGTATCTTTTTTGTTGGATGCTGTAGCATAATTATATAACTGTTTATCTTGTAGCCCACATGACTGTCTGGGGTGGCACAGCCAAGGCACATAATACAGCACAGAAGGATGCTTGGAGAGAAATCCTTCACTTCTTCAGAAGTAAATTAGAGGGTAGTGTGCAACATTTTCAGAACAAACTGTAACAATACTTAGAATGGGCATAAATGTCAGCATTACAGCTTAATACTTTAAACGAATGAATGAACACGAGTATCAAATACAATATAACTCTTGTGTTACAAGAGCAGTCATGGGATTTCCTCTTTGGATCCTTAATTTCAATTGCTTTCTTAATGAAGGTTGCAATGTTTAGAATGATTTTTAAGTAAATTCGAGGTGGTCTTATACATATATTGTCTTTGTTTTTACTTTTGTGAGCAATGAGAGTGATTACCACTTGTCTGTCATTCAATTTTTATCTTATGGTTACCGGGTAATTGAATTATTTTAATGAAATATCAGTTGACATTTTTGGCTATGGTTCATCATAAAACTGACATTCTAGACCACAAAGATTGAAGTTTTCACACTGATCTATGTCATGCTGATGCTTATGTGAACATTATTATCATGTTATATACAATATGATTTTATATTTCAAATAAATTAAATATTTATTCACTCTTAATCCAGTTATTCGTGTCTCTGTTTTCACATGGGCGTCGTCATAAAGAAATCTACACGACGCATGTTATTCAAATTCATTAATCTGGTTGTGTGTAACTTAATTCGTTGTTGCTAATAACAATTACCTCAATTACTCCACTCAAAATACTTCATGTCCAGTTAGATAGATGGATGATTTAGTACATCCACAAAGGCGACACATTGCAGTAAAATTGAACACAATTAATAAACAATGGTATAAAATATGACGTCTAAAACAGTTGCAAGGAAGACTTCTCTAAAATGGATTAATTAGCATGTTAATTATATGTGATGCCAAATGCCAAAATCAGTGACAATATGGTTTTAGCAAGCAATCTTTTATTTAATTTTCCTGTTTACCTGTTGCAATTTAGATGCCGAGAAATGTTTTGATCCAATTCGTCATACATCTTTATTTTTAAATCAATTGGCATACTGTAATATTATATTGTAAAATTGGTATCAATCTCTTAATGTCAAAGTTAGATGGAAAGGCTAACTCAGCAATACCTTTACTATTACATGTGGTATATGCCAAGACAGTATTTTATCCCCCATTTTATTCAATGTTTTTATTAATGACATATTATTGCAGCTATAGTCTAACTCCTATGCCATTAGTAATGGACTGCTACATTTTAACTCGCTGGTGTACGCAGATGATGTTAGTTTATTGTGTCAATGAAATAGTTTACACTGTTTGATTGATATTTGCTATGTATACAGTAATTGGTGATAATTAAATTTCAATGTTAAAAATACAACATGCTTGATTGCTGGAAAGTCTGTCTTAGGTTCCCAACCCACATAGTGAATTGGTGATATAGTGCTGGGCATAGAACAGCATCTTAATATATTAGGAACGCTTTTGTCAGCTGACTATACAGCTCTAATGAACACATCAAATACCCTACAAACAAATTCACCCAAGCGTACTACAGACCTGGAACATCAGGAATGGCCTACCCTGGTGTCTCTGGTAAGGTTAAGTAGTATTTGTGGCATACCGTTTGTCAACCTGTGCTATTATATGGCATGGACACTATACACATTAATTCTGGAAACATGAAGATGGAATCAGCCTATGGGTGTTTGACTAAGCAAAGTATTGGACCATGTATAAACGCATCCATAATACTGACCTACTCCCAGCTATGAACACAAGAACGGTCAAAGATTCCATAAAATTAAATACTCTATCATTATATCACCATATCATGAATATCCCATCACCAGCCAGATCACTAAATATGTATCTGTTAGCAAAGTAAACAACTGTATCTGCGACTCTCGTTGATTGCTCGCCTGACCAGTCTGTCATTATCACCAATAAAAATTGTACAACATCAGATGGTCACATCGACTCCGTAAGAGAGCTCCTTTTAATGTGTGCTTTGTAAACCCATGTGCATACGAGTATTACGTAGTCCAGCTTTTAGTCAAATCGTCTTAATATATATACACCTATTTAACTATTTTATTTTAGTATAGTCCATTCGTTGTATTTTTGACTTTTTCTACTTGTGTTATTATTGTTATCTTTATCATTGTACGTTGTTACTGGTTTACTAAATGTTACGTTTAGCTCGTCTTCTCTATATCATATGTTAAACCTATTAATCTGTTCACCTATATAATCTTCATTTAATCTATGTTACTTTGATCCGTCTTCTCACGTTCTGGTAGTGCCAACAAACATTTTGTGTGTGTTGGGGGTAACCAATTCTCCCAATTCTTTACAGTGACTAATGGTGTAATACAGGGCGGAATTATGTCACCTGTGTTGTTTAATATATATGTGGACGAGCCCAGTTGCAACTTCAATCAGAGTTATATTGGTTGTAGTATGAATGGCATAATCATAAATCATTTAATGTACGCGGTTGATACCTGTATCATAGCTCCCTCACCTACAGATCTCCAGGAACTGCTTGATACATGTGCTGACTTCGCTGTTTCAAATTTTATTATTTTAATGAGAAAAAGACAAGGTGTAGGCCTATGTGTTTCAAACCAAATTCACTGAATAGTTTATTTGTACCTACTCTCTGCCTTAATGATGTACCTCTGATTTTCGTGACAAGTAACAAATATTTAGGTGTACTTATACATGAAAAACATCAGGATGATGATATCATGTTAAATTACTTTATTCAAGAGGGAATATGCTTATCAGTTACTTCAAAACATGTTCCTCCAGTATTAAAGTAAAATATAATTCAATCATTCCTTTGCAATACCTATGGCTGTTATTTGTGGTCAACGTATGCACAGTATATATATGTGGTGGTGTTGTAGTGGCCTTTAATAATATATACAGCAAATTATTAGGTGTTTTAGGGGGAGAGTATGTGTGCAATTTATGTCAATAACAATATTGATTCGTTTGGGGAGCTGGTTCACAAAAACATAGTTTTAAAGCACATTTAGGTGCTACTAGCAATTTGCTAGTACAATGTATTGTTTCAAGTTTGTTTTACTATCTAGATATTGTGCTAGATAGACGAAAATACTCAATATATGATTTGTTATGTGTATTATATATTTCACTGTATCATAATTCATATATATATGGAATTTTATATTCTGAAATATATATATATATATATCATTTGTGATATGTTTTGACTATCCACATGTATTTCTATTTGTAAGAATTTGATCAATGTGTATCATCTATTGATGCCAATTATATATTCAGTGATGAATAAACAAATATAGACAATATTTGACTGCTGACTGTATAATAAGTAGTTAATGGTATCAGTGATGTCATTACCAAGTAGAATTTGGATGTATTTGTTTGCAACTGAGGGCATAGTTATCATCAAAGAGATAAAGACAAGCAGATATGGTAGGGACTTGAAATATATTTCCATGGTGTGTTACAAACTTAGAGTCAAGCTGTTTTTTTCCACACATTAAAACTGCTAGTGCCATAGAGTATGCACCAGCACACACAATAATACCTTTCTGTCCCAATTTCAACACGTCTATTCACGCGATATCGATCCTGGTGGAGATCTTCTGAAGGTGACGATGATTGATGTTCTACGGCCAATTTTGTGCACATGGTAGGCTAAATGGGCCGAGCGACCTCCCAATGTAATGAAGCAAAGTCAGGCGCCCTGGAGAACTTTGGAATACCTATTGATAGGATACTAAGAAATTGGTGGGGTTTTTACAATATTTTCCGGGACCAATGGTGCTTTCAGTCACTTTCTGTCAAGATTAAAACTATTGAACCTGTGAAGTAGCACTGGGAGCAAAACCGACTTTTGGTTATTGACTTGGCACAGGCATGACCAATACACAGTCCTGCACCTTAAATAGTGCAGTGGGCTCTTCTACCGTTAAGAGTCAAACTGGACGTACTAGCAGGTATTATTTGCCAAGTGATATGCATTTGGTTTTTAGTGGGTTAAATCACATATCATGACTGATTATGTTCTGGTTAGAAGCAGTCCACAGGATCTGAAGACCATCAGGTGTGCATGTCCATATGTTTGGGTGATGTTTTGTGCCATAACAAATTATGACAATTCAAAAATCAAATGTAATAATCTCTTTATTTATTGGAACAATTATAGTTCTCAGGTTGGTCTATTTTTTTAACCTAAAAACAGGTGAAATTATATCCAGTGTCAACAATTTAAACTGCATGATGTGTGGATGATGATTGATGTTTTATGGCCACTTTTTTGCGCATGTATGTTAAATGGTCCGAGTGACCTCCAAAGGTAATCAAGCGAAGTCAAAGATGAAACACTCTTCGGATATGCCCTCACCGAGATACGACCTTAGGTGGTAGTGATCTGTGCTCCAACACGCTACCAACTAGACCATAGAGGCGCCCCTGAATGATGTGTGGAGCAACGATTTTAATGTAACCTTAATGTGATATAAGTACTGGATTGAATAACAAATACAGTTATGTGAATTCCAGTGGGAACACAACAGTATGTGGAAAAAAAGAGATGCAACTAAATATTTCTCATTTCAGGTGACGTTAAGAGAACTGGGAACTGACTTTGTACTGTCTATGGGAAAGATGTTAGAACTAAGTCAGTGTAGTGTCCATGGTGTGGTGGATCGTTCTATAAGTGTTGTTAAGGTGTAACAGGTTCACAAAGTATAATTGGGGATGCATTTGTGTAAAAGGTATGCGAGAGCAAGTTGTATGCGACATGTGTGAGAGAATAGGACTGAACTGGTGACTGAAGTTGTAAATAGGAATTGGCTGAGATGGCTGACTGGTTACGGGAAGATGATGGCGACTACATGAAGAGAAGCATGTTGTACAAGGTGAACGGTGTAAGAGGTATAGGAAGATCGAGGATGACGTGGAATTAGGTGGTGGACAATATGATAAAGTGTTGGATGATTACGGTAGATGCACATGATCGGGTAAAATGGAAAAGACTAGTGTAGGACCCACCAGCCAACTCCCATGTAAGGTCGGAAAATGGCCATAAAACAAATTGTTGTTGTGTTGTTGTTCAGATCAAAGCTTCTTGCAAAATCATGCTTTGTTCACTGTTAGTCAAAATGGGAATGCCTCTGTATTCTAACTAGTAGTGTAGTAGGCCACAGATATCTACCATCATTAGTTCAAATTTCAGCGTGGGTATGTACTATGGACATTTCATCTTTCTCTTCACCTCATTACCTTTGGAGATTGCTTGACCCATTTAGCCTACCATGCACACAAAATTGGTCATAAAACAAACGGCTTAAACTTATGGTTAGGTTATTGCTAGACTGTATTCATTAGCTTGCCGAGCTTCTTTAAAAGGATAATCCACCTTCATTTCAAATTTTCAGGACTAACAGAACTGTGACCACAAATATAATAAATTATGTCAAAATGTGTAAACGATTGCCCACACATTAAATAATCCACTTCAAAGTGCTTATTAATCCACTTTAATAGCCAGTGGGCGCCGCCATTTTGAAGCTAGACAGAGACCAGAAGCCCATGAATGTTGATGTCACTTGAACACAGCAGTTTAACCGGAAGTCTGCAGAGGGTCCAATGACCTCATTCATAAATATTATCTATCTGCATTTGAATTTATTGGAATGGCAATCCGTGAAGAGATCAATGATATAATTAGGATGAAGCACATCATCTTGATGTGTGAAACAGTTTAGAAGTTTTCTCGTGCCAAGGGTTAAAGGGTGCCACCGGATAAAGGGACAGTTCACCCTCGGAAAATATTTCTTAAATGTGTAATGTTTAGAACAGTAACCAAACATTTCACTAAAATAATCACGAAATATACCTATAGGGAACATGATGTCACATGAGTCCTCTTTAGACTGACGTGGATTATACCGGTATTTACTCTTCACTGTTAATATCTCAGCCATTTTTAATCAGCTTCCTCTTCTAACGTTCCTTCTAGCTCAAAATTATACGGTTGTATGTCATTCATGACATAATTTTAACAAGATAATTGCGTTTTGTTCTACAGATAGAGAGTATTTATAAATAAGGTCATTGGACCCTTTTCAATCACCATAAATATGAACTTTTGAGTTAATCTGAGGAATTCATTCTACAGCTTTTCTGGGTAAGCGCAAGCTACATCAGTTACGCTAATTGCATAATATCCAGTAACATTTATACATCTGCATGCCAGTATTGTAGCAGCCCATTAATTAGCATAAAGGCATCGAAACTAAATGCAAGCCGTGTTGGTTACTAATTGTTTATTAAACTAACCGTCAACTGTGGAAATATCAAAAGAATAGTCTGAAAAAGTCATAACAATTACAAAATCATCTATGTTCTACATACACATCATAACAATGTACACGTGCGAATTCTATTGAAACGTTCATTACATTTGCAAATATGAATAGATCACAATTAAATAGCACTTTTACATAAATATATAATACTAAGCACCACTAACGATATAAGAAGTGAAACTCACTAACTTTGGGCTACATAGAACCTTTAAACATGGGCGCTAATAAAAAAAATATTCCTCTTAAAATTCTAATTTCATATGGATCGTGCAATGGCCGCGCTCTTAACCACAACGTATTCTTGCGCATAACGAATTAGACAAAACATACTACTAAGCTATGAAGTCCAACATCTATATAATTCTAAAATAGTAAACTTATGGTCATCCAAAGGTGACACGAATTCTTACAATAACATCCAATTTCACACCAGTAAACCAACAACAAATGCTGAACTAATTTCACAGGGTAATAAAAAGATATAAGTAAAACAATGACTATTTCACAGTTATGTTCATATTTCCCGCGCATTTTCATATTTTGGCGCGAAGTTTGTAACAAGCAAGAACAGTAAAAACTAAGGTTGAAGTCGATCTTCTAAATCGGTTACAATAGAACTAACAGCTAATAAATTAGAACATTCGTCTAAAGAAATAACAATTATGCCCAAGGAAGCACTAGCTCTCTTTCATACCTGTAGATGCATATAGACATTTATATTATATAACGACCTAAATGCTAAAAACTTACGTAATCATGGATTTGATGGAATTGATTGGTTACTGATAAAAGAGTTGTACATTTCATTACTACTACACCATCTCTAAATTTATTTAATTGAAATTATAATTGTATACTGATTCAGACATGATACTACTTTCATTGTTTCTGTCATAAATGAAAAGTCACGACAGATAATCTTAATAAAGTTTTTATTGTCATTTCCTGTAGCAATCATGTGTAAAATACATGTTACATTGTTTATTGTCCAAGGTAGATTTATCATGAACATTAATTATTTCATCCATGCGTAATGGGAAATAGCCCTTTATTCAGTTGATCTGAACAAGACCAAGCACAAAATTCAGCCAAAAGAATTCCCTGTTCATCAGTTTGATTTTTTTACAGGGAACCTGTAGGAAAGTATCATGTAGAGGTGTGTACATCAACACCATGTGTGTTAAATGGAGTTGGCTTTGGACCAATATTAGAAGCTATATAGAAACTATTAGGTAAGGTGGAGAGAATGGGAGATGGTACTTAACTTTTGGTGAGTTTCAATTACAGTAGGCCACCATTAAGGCTGTCCGCTAAAACACGAAATCGGATATAACACGGTCAGATCTTGAACCGTAGAATCTATGTCAGAACATTTTTACACGAAATTGCATGAAATCCGCTCCTGAACGATAACATTTTTCAATTTAATTTGAACACATTTTCACAGTTTGTAATTCACACTTTAAAAACATAGCCAATGGCCACAATTTACCCACAGGTAGATTTATTGATGACAATTTAATTACACACTACCTATTTTATTTATTGCAATTAGGAATCATATTTTATGTATAAAATACCCCTTCTTGATCATATCGTATCAGTTGGTATCTTCTTTGAAAAACATGCACTATTTCTATCAGATGAATAACACCAATCCAACATGGCTGTTACTTTTTACACAATTTTGCAGAAATATTTTATTTTCTACACAAACACTGAGGTAATATTTATTTTAACTTAACAAATGATTAAACAATTACCGGGAACATTTATGAAATAAACAGTTATACGGATTCTTCAAGGATGGTGAAGAGAAGCTGAACGCATGGACTCCCTATTATCGACCCCCCCCACCCCCCACCCCCGGATAGTGCTACGTCTCGCTTCCCGGTCAACCTATGACGTTGTCAACAGGTTGCGGACCAGAAAACCGTGTTATAATGGGGGCCTACTGTATTTGTTTACATCAACGGAAACTGCATGGATGTTTACAGACAGAAGCCAGTGGAATAGCTGTAACTAGACTACTTGTTCTCACAACTCTCTTCACAGTCTCATCATTTGAATCAGTATTTAGGCAGTATGATATAGATTCCATGAGAAAAACTTTGAAAAGAAAAGGTACCGGGTTGTTAATTTTGACTGGGTGGGTGTAGCTGTTGTGTAGTTTGAGCTCTGGAGATATGGAAATACATTTTAATTTCACAGGAAACGATCTGAGCCACTCAAGATCAGTTAATGTAAGCATGAATGAGGTTATTGCCAAATCGATTAGTAAAATCTTGTACATTTGCTTTGTTTAGAAATGTATTTAGAAATGTAAATGGATATAGGAATTTGTAGAAAAATATATAGTATTTATGTCATGGACTTTATTTCCTGACAGTTTTGTCAACACATGATGAATATGAGATTTTGCTATATATGTTTTCTAGGTATTGGAGTTGGCCAGACTACACCAGATAAGATGTTTACACTGTCAGAGGTGGAATGTCTTGGAGCCTGTGTCAATGCTCCGATGGTGCAGATCAATGATGATTATTATGTAAATTGTTATCTCAATGTCTAATAATACCAAAACGATTAACCCTAGATATCGTGATATGAATTTTACACAATTGAGCACTCTAAGTAAGAGATGTTTCAACATAATTTTAATGTTACCGTTTATTTAATTATCTGTTTCTCTGATTTTAGGAGGATCTGACAGAAAAGGATATAGTGGAAATAATTAATGATCTCAAAGCTGGAAAGAAACCAAAAGCTGGACCTCTGAGACATCTGGCGTTGTGCTAGGTGTTCTACCATATTTTGCACTCAATATAAATACATTTTATTAACTGTTCTCTGGTCGGTCAGTATAGCAGGGATAAAAACAAATTGGTTTAACATGAGAGATTCAAAGCTTGATTGAAATCCTTTAACTGGTAACATTGTTACAGAACAAATTATCTTAGAATTCAGTGAAATAATTGTGTATCGGTATAGTATACTTCATAAAATAATGTTTATCTGGTATGTCGGAGATCTCATTTTTAAGTAACCACTATGAGATTGTGTTGTTTTCAGAAGCGGCCAAAATGGAAAATTCGCCTCAGAGCCTAAAGGTAGACTAACATCTTTGAAAGAACCTCATTATGGTCCAGGTTTTAAATTGCGAGCTGATCTGTAGGATTTAAGCCCTTTTTGTAGGCATGTGAATGCCAAATCTCAACATTTTAATATACATAAAATCAATTCAATTTACCAGGTGCAAGATGTTACATTGTATATAACAAAACAGATTACCATTAACAGTGTTGCTGTTTATACAAGTTTAGATGCTTGGTTTTGTGCAGTTTTGGTTCACAAGATGAATTCGATCAAACTACTGGGGTTATTTTACATTCACCACTGCCACAAGGAGCTATTAATATAATTCTCTCATCGTTCAGTTTTTATACAGTTCTATTCACATTTGCCTTTTATTTAATTCTTTTTCAATGAAGTAATTCAATCTTAGCTAATAAGTTTCTCTTTACAAGTCTTCTATCACTAACCAGTAAACTCCACCAAATCACCCTTTGAATCTATGCAAAATCAATTAATAAGTTACCGGGTGAAAGATGTTACATTGTATATAATAAAATGGATTACCATTAACAGTGTTGATTTTTTTAATACAAGTTTAGATGTTTGGTCTTGTGCAGTTTTGGTTTACAAGATGGATACGATCAAACTTTTACATTTCCCACTGCCATCGGAAGCTGTTAATATTATTTTCTCATCATTCAGTTTTCATGAGGTTCCCTTCTCATTTTTCTATTTTTTTCACTGCATTAATTTAATCTTAGTTAATAACTTTCTCTTTGCAAGAGTTTTTATATATGATGATTATATATTGAATTTAGATGAGAATACCTGCATCCAACTTTTCCAAATGAATATCCATGAGCAAAGCCTTGGTAAACCAAAAGAATCTGTACTTTTATGGTGTTCGTTACCATCTACATCATTGTATAATATAAATTTCTATGTGCATTGACTGGTAAGCAAGAGCGTGAGCATAATTGTTATTATTTTTTTAGACAAATCTTCTAATTAATTACTGGCATCTAGATGTATATGTTACTCAGCATTATGCAATTAGGGAAACTGTTGTAGCTTGGGATTGCGTAGGAAACCTGCAGACTGAATTCCTAAAATTAATTCAAAGGTCATATTTATGGTGATTGAAAAGCATCCTATGACCTCATTTACTTTATTGGCATGGCACTCCGTGAAGAGATCAATGATATAGTTACCATGAAACATCATCCTGATGTGTGAAAACAGTTTAGGAGTATATTTTCTCATGTCAAGGGTTAAAGGGACAGTTCACGTTCATAAAATATATCTCAGATATGTAATGCTTAGAACAGTAATCAAAGATTCCACAATAATAATCATGAAATATGCCTGATATCATAGATATAGGGAAATAATCCAAATTACTGGAGTGCCGCTATTAAGGTTGCACCGGAAGGCGGAATGTAGACTATTCAAATGTTCTGATGTCACAGTGAACAAAGCATGATTTTGCAAGATGCTTTGATCTGAAAAACTCAATAACTATTAGTTTTATGGCCATTTTCCGATCTTAGAATGGAGTTGGCTGGTGAGTTCCTACACTAGTCTCTTCCATTTTACCTGATCTTGTACATCTACCTTATTCATCCAACACTTTATCATATTGTCCACCACCTGATTCCACGTCATCCTCGATCTTTCTATACATCTTCCACCGTCCACCTTGTACAACTTGCTTCTCTTAATGTAGTTGCCACCATTTTCCCATAATCAGCCAATTGCTATTAACACCTTCAGACACCAGTTCAGTCTTGTTCTTTCCCTATCGGATACCTTATTGTGTGTACTGGTCCATACTCTATGGCACTAGCGGTTTTAATGTGCGGAAAAAACCAGCTTGACTATAATTTTGTAAAACGCCACGCAAATATATTTTAAGTCACTTCCATATCTGCCTGTCTTTAACTCTTTGATGATAACTACCGTATATACTCGCGTATAATATGCACTTTTATATTCTGAAATCGACGCCAAAATCGAGTGCGTCTTATAGGCGGGTCATACTAAAAGGGAAGGTAATATTAGGCATAATTTAGGAGGAAGTACAATAATATTGTTTTTCAATATTAATAATGGATATATGAACAATAAACAAATTTATTGTGTGTGTTTTCTCTGTTGTCTTTCAAATCCAAAGTTAATCGTGATAACCGCTATGATTATTTAATCCGATGATCTAATTAGTGACGTGATCAGGTCATTACTATCGAGATATGTGAGCGTATGTAAATGAACGGAACGTAAATTAGGCCACGCAAAGAATGACCATAGAAGCCACATCAAAGGCAAACGATTACAGCAAACAGTGTGTTAATTACTTCCAAAGCTGGCACTTGGAAACTACTAATAAACTAATTCAAACAACATTACGAAAACGAACGCACAGCATCAGGCAAATTGAAGCGGCCGTTATTACCTACCGTCACACAGTGGGTGTAAACGGCCCGGGATTAAACCGACCCCGCCATCACTAAGCCCATACCAATTCATTCAAAAAGTTCTCAATCGGCAATGATTTAGATGGCACGGAAGATTTATGTATTATGGGCTGAACAGTACGATAAATCCGACACTGACTCTGACGAAGAAGGCAAAGTCATGATACAACAGATGTTCAGTAAAGAGATTGATGATGATGATGATGATTGTTTTTGAATCTATATTGCTGTTTTTTGCGTCTTATACACGGGTTTGACTTGAGGGGGGGTTTAGTGGTCCTTAAAGCAGGCGCGTTTGATACGCGATTATATACGGTATGCCCTCAGTTGCCAAAAATACATCCAAATTCTACTTGGTAATGACATCACTGACACCATTAACTACTTATTATACAGTCAACAGTCAAATATTGTCTATATTTGTTTATTCATCACTGAATATATAATTGACATCAATAGATGATACACATTGATCAAATTCTTAGAAATAGAAATGCATGTAGATACACTTAAAACAGATCACAAAGGATTATATATATATATATATATATATATGTGTGTGTGTGTGTGTGTCGTGTGTGTGAATTATATAAATATATAGATTAAATGCAAGCCTCTTCTATGTCCTTGCTGATGCCAATCCAATACAAACTTTCACGTGCTAGTGCTACCGTTTTATCAATGCCTTGATGTCCCTTGTGGAGCTGCTGGGGTATATCTGCTTGTAGTGACTTGGGAATCAGTATTTGTCTCCCTTCGAATATAACTCCAACCTCTACTGCTAGCTCATCGCGAAAACACCAGTACTGTCTTAGTACTGTGGGTAAGTCCTTAATGTTATTTAACTAACCTTCATAAATGATTTCTTTCAACTCATTCATTAGACTGTCTTCTGTAGTTTTGTTACGGAGCTCATGCTGTTTGTTTGCCGAAATATTTATAATAGCAGTGGTGAATTCGTCAACTCTTATGTCCAGCTCAACTCCTGCGTTATTCTTTGGATTTGGTAATCGGCTGAGTGTGTCGGCTAATACTAATTCTTTACCCGGTCGGTGCTGGATGTTGTAGTCATAGCCTTGTATCTTTAACAACATACGCTGCGGACGCGGTGGTGTTGCATTTAGTGGCTTTGAGCAGTTTGTGGTCAGTGATAATGTTAAACTCGTGTCCATAAAGGTAGGTATAGAATTGTTGTACACCTTGTACAATGGCAAGTATTTCCCTTTCAATGTTGTTGTACTACGACTGGCACTCGGTAAGCGTCTTAGAGCTGTATCCTAGAGGCTTGCCTTGTTGTATCAATGCTGCTCCAAGCCCTTTTGTGATGCATCCACTTCTAACGATATCGGGATGGTTGGGTCATAGTAATACCGACTAGAGACTGCAGTGATTTCATCCTGAAGTGTCTTAAAACATGCCTGGTAGTTGACGTCCCAGGTCCAAGGAACGCTTGCTTTCAGTAACCCGCGGAGAGGGTGTGCTTTTTCAGCGAAGTGAGGTATGTATTGAGACAGTTATGTTACCATTCCCAAGAACCGTTGTAGATCATCTATGCTTTGGGGTGCTAGCATCTTTTTTACATCTTCTATCTTTGCTGGGTCTGGCTTGATGCCTTGGCTCGTGCAGAGGTTCCCAAAGAACGGTATGCTATCGCGTTTAATTGTACACTTCTTATTGTTTAAAACAAGACATCTTTGGGCAGCTCTCTCCATCAGCTCAACAGGTTCACATCGTTTTCTTCACAAACACCAACATCATCAGCGATGCTGATTATGCCATCTAAGCCTTCAAGAATGTAATCCATTCATGCCTGGAAAATGTCCTGCGAGACATTTAAACCAAATGGAAGACTACGCCAACAAAATATTCCGAATTATGACTTTGGTTGTATGACCCTGGACCTTGATAATGTGATCTCTTCTTCTGATAAAGAATCTGTTGATATTGTTTTTCAAATGGACCTCTTTTCTAATCGTGAAAGTAATCGCTGATTACGATTACATTTACAATGTAATCGATTACGATTACAGTGCATCTGGAAATGGTGATTACAATTACTAGATATAATGAAATCGATTACAATCAATTACGATTACCCCAACCCTATTATTAATAGCACTGGTTGACAAACACTATCCCACAAATACTGCTTGACCTCACCGGAGGCACCAGGGTAGGGTCGAGTGCATTTGTTTGTAGGGTCTTTGATGTGTTCATTAGAGCTGTATAGTCAGCTGACAAAACCGTTCCTAATATATTAAGATGCTGTTCTATGCCCAGCACTATATCACCAATTCACCATTTGGTTTGGGAACTTAAGACAGACTTTCCAGCAATAAAGCATTTTCTATTTTTAACATTGAAATTTAATTATCACTAATTACTGTATACATAGCAAATATCAATCAAACAGTGTAAACTATTTCATTGACACAATAAACTAACATCATCTGCGTACACCAGCGAGTTAAAATGTAGTGGTCCATTACTAATGGCATAGGAGTTAGACTATAGCTGCAATAATATGTCATTAATAAAAACATTGAATAAAATGGGGGATAAAATACTATCTTGGCGAATACCACATGTAATAGTAAAGGTACTGCCGAGTAGCCTTTCCATTTAACTTTGACATTAAGAGATTGATATCAATTATATAATACAAGGCAATGATTAACGAGCAGTATGCCAATTGATTTAAAAATAAAGATGTATGACGAATTGAATCTAAACACTTCTCAGCATCTAAACTGTAACATGTAAACAGGACAATATTTGTATCTGTAATAATGAAGTGTCAACAAAACTTTCTTCTTTCTCGTTCAAATCAATTCGACACCATTCATGTAAGTACACAAGTTAATCAAACAAATGTGCTGAACAAATTAATTGTGTCTAGTATGTCATTACACTGAGAAAAGTTATTTTATATGCCCGGGAACACGATCATGACAGCGAAGGCCATGTCTGACTTTGCCTTTTTCTCGTTTTATTTACATTTTTCTGTGGCTGTTTGAGCCATCAGGTGGGTGGATTTGGACAATGAAATACACATTTTCTGAATAAATCAGGTCAGCTCTTGCCATTCCAGACATAGATAAAATATTCCTTGCTGTTTGTTTATCATAATTCTTTTTTTTTTTTCTTTTAAAAGGACCACATTAGATATAAGTGTACGCTAGTGTCCTTTTATGTGTTTGTATATATGTCATTTGTCATGCAGATATCATGTATACCTTTTCACCAAATAAAATAAAATAAAATCAACATGTGTACTTTGTAATATCCATTTGTACCTACAGTAGATATGTAGATATAACGTGCATAATATACTAGAATCCATAGATCCATGCAAATTTAAATACTTTTTTCTCGTTTGAACACGTTGTGGAATGCATGACCTCGGGTGTTGTTTGCAACGATAGCTATGTCGTCATGACGACGAAGCCAATCATTCACTCAGCCTGCATCAGGAATGACGGTAAATGTCAACTTTTCAGACAACTCTTTCTCCCGTTATTCAAACAACGACGAACAAATAAATGACACTGCATATTTCTACAAGATTTGATGTTACAAACAACATAAACTATTAACTATTACACTTGTCACTGCAGCTGTAAAAGTGCCTTGTTTAGTTGGAACTCCGCAATCGATTTGGCTGTAATTTGTGATCCTGATAGCACTCTGAGATGGGTGTTCACCCCGGAAATTGGATCAGCACTACTTGGCGAGTTAAATTGAGTATTTGGCAAGGGAGCTATTGAAATTAAGATCCAAAGAAGAAGTCCCATGACTGCTCTTGTAGCACAAGAATTATACTGTATTTGATACTCGTGTTCATTCATTCGTTTAAAATATTAAGCTGTAATGCTGACAGTTATGTCCATTCTAAGTATTGTTAGAGTTTGTTCTGAAAATGTTGCACCCTATCCTCTAATTTACTTCTGAAGAAGTGAAGGATTTCTCTCCAAGCATCCTTCTGTGCTGTATTATGTGCCTTGGCTGTGCCACCCCAGACAGTCATGTGGGCTACAAGATAAACAGTTACATAATTATGCTACAGCACCTAATAAAAAAGATACATGAAAATCATCACTTTTCTGGAAATAATTAATCTTATTACAATTAAGTGATATATACAGTTTTTTTAAATAGCTGAAAAGTTAAGAGAGCTTGAAAAAACAGAAAATAGTCATAAATTTATACTGAACACACCTAGATCATAGGATCGAGTGCTAAAGTTGCTTGCGTTTACTGGAACTTTCATCCAATGACCTCTGACCATTAGAAGTGGTTAAGCACACTACACTTTATGCCAAATAATGTTAACCCTAAAAATTAACCATCAGGCTTTCTATCCCACAGAATTGCTCAGTTCACAACATTGTTGATGACTGACCACATCAAATGCTGTCATACAGAATTAATATACATGTATTTCTGTTAAAAAATGTTAATAACTCTTGCAGTGACCATATGACCTCAGAATATCTTCCACCCTCCAGTAAGTAACGAGGAAGGGGTAGTATCTGCCATTCATAAACAATATCACAAATACAAATCTATCATTATCAGACTGAGGACTGATCATATCATGTCCCATGTAAGCAGATGATAAAGTGAATCTGTAAATCAGAGCAGAATGGACAATACTTACAGAATAATGCCTGATATGTAGCATAGAAATGCGGACTGTATGGTGGCTCCAACAGGTGTCCAGCTCCAGGATACACCAGTAAGCGATAGTTTGATTTGTGATGATCCCGGAAACGCTTGCAGAGTCTCTCGGTCAATGTAGGAGGCAACTGCTGATCATCACCAGCATGGATTAGTAAATAATCACACTGACCACGTTCGACCTGGAAGTAGTTTAATTATGTCATTAGTAGTTCACCTTAATGGAAATATTATTCGAACACTCGAAACAAATTGTGCTTTTCAATTGTCAGCTAAAGATTGTTTATACATATTTCATTATTTTTGACAGCGTCAATGTCAATATGACAAAAATTTGCAAATATGATCATTCAGAGATAAAGATGTTTGTCTCATCAGTTCACTTCCCTATGATGTTTCCCCTGGCTATATGTCACAGGTGAGACTAACACCAAGATTAAATAAAGTAATCGGCCATCAATTAAATAAACAAAAAAATGGCATATTTATTATACGTATTTATAATTTATTTTGGGATATTATATTTGTTTGTACTATATTCTTATAAAATACGCGCGGAATACTTCAAACAGTTGTAGATATAGACTGTATCACAGCTACTGGATTTGTCATGTTCTTGTTAGTGCAAGTAAATTAATAAACCATATTTTCTACTTAACCTGAATGCCATGCTTCTTATATTCCTCGGGTGTTGCATGGTTGTATGCTTCCCGAAAAATAAATCCTTCATTTGTTTTTTCAGTTAGTCCCTCATCTCCACTAAAAATTAAGGAATGATCAGATGATTTATCTAAATGTTTACTTGAAAAGCACTGTTCAATCAGTATATGCAGACATTTTTATTTGATCCTTGTGCACTCTTCCTTTGATTAATCAATTACGTTATAATCTTTAATACTTACAAAAAACAAGGAAATGTGTTTCCCTTATAAGTGCACGCAGCAAGAGTTACCATGTCAACACCATTAATATCAACACAAGCTCGAACCTAAAATAAAACAGCATAGACTTATTAATATTATCAATATATCAGTCAAAGTAATGGTGTATAAGATTATATTTGACTGAAGTTCCTAAATAAAACGTGTGTCATAACTATAAACAGACGGTGAAAGAATAATAATTACAATACCATAATGAATAGAATATTTAATTTTGCACTTTGGTTTTACGGCATGGCTAGAAGTATAACACATGTTAACCCTATTAATCTGTGCACCTATATAATCTTCATTTATTCAATATATATAAACTAAATGCTGCTTTCAGTAACTTCTCTTGTATGTACTCCATATCATTAATTGGAAACTGTTTCAAGATTACTCCGTTAAGAGTAAAACATGGATATGCATTTGGTTATGAGCGGGTTAAATCACATATCATAACTGATTATGTTCTGGTTAGAAACATTCATCAGCATCTAAAGACCATCAGGTGTGAATGTCCATATTATTTAGGTGATGCTTTGTGCCATAACAAAATGAACGTCTTTGTTACTACAGTTCAATAATCAAATGTGATAAAACTCGTTATTTATTGGAACAATTATAATTCTCAGGTTAGTCTAGTTTCTAACCAAAAAACAGACGAAATCATATTCTGTGTTCACAATTTAAAGTGGATGGTGTGTGGATGATGATGATGATTGATGTTTTATTGCCACTTTTGTGCACCCTAAAATTCAATTATCTACGTGTACATATGATTATGAAATACAACAGTATTGACATAAAAAAGTCAGTGACATGTGTTTGTTTTCTAGAGTTTTCTACACCAAGACCCTTAGCCAAGTCTGCAACTTTCTTCTGTAAATTCGGTCCAGAGAACGGGAAGTTTTTTGAGCGAACATCTTTGAACCACATTAGCAGAGCTGTTTCTACATCTGTATGTTTAGCAGTTCTGATTCGTTTACGAGTAGAAGCACAAGTTTCGGTTTTTAGAATAGAGTCCTTGTTTTTTATCCATGTTGATAGCGTGCTCGCAGGGACATCATACCCCTTCGCAATCATTGCCTTGGACTTGACCGCTTTGTTTACTTCCTGTAGAGCTTCAATCTTTGTCTCAATACTGACGTTATTGTGTTTGGTAGTCATTGTAGAGATAACTGATTAATGACTTGTTGAAGTTTGGGTAGAGACCCCTGGCTGTAGGCTATTGGGCACAGCCATCTGACTGATTAATGACCATATTTCACCTCTATTTATACACCATTTCGATGTTTTAACACGACATCTGTTTCAAATAAATTGCAAGTAACACATGGGTGGCCGGTGTCAGATTTTGTTTGAATTCCTCAGCAATGCAATCATCACTCAGTATAAAGACAAATGAACAATGGGTGCTACTTTTTTTAATCTGTTGGTGAAACTGATATTTTCTAATTGGCTTATGACAATTCGATATATGCGTAGTAAATTACAATGCTTATGATACCACGGGGATTCGAAATTTCTTCGATAAAGCCGAGTTTTCGATATATAAATTGCGATGGTTAATTATAGTTTTCAAGCAGGAATTAAAAAGGCTAGCAATATATCGACTTCCAAATATAATGAAGCAAAGACAAAGATGAAACACCCTTCAGATATGCCCACGCTGAGATAAGAACTCACGTGGTAGTGATCTGTGATCCAACGGGCTACCAAATAGACCACAGAGGCGCTTCTGGATGATGTGCGGAACAACGATTTTAATGTAACCTTAAATGTAGTATAAATACTGCATTGAATAACAAATACAGTTACGTGAATTTCAGTGATAACACAATTGTGTGTGAAATAAAAAGAGATGTAACCAATATTTCAGGTGAAGTTGAGGGGACAGGGAAGTGGCTGTACACCGTCTGTGAGAAGGATGTTAGAACTAACTCAGTGCAGTGTGCATGATGTGGTGGATGAGTCTATAAGTGTTGCTAAGGTGTAAAAGGTTCACATAGTATAATTGGGTATGCATTTGTGTAAACGATATGCGAGAGGAAAGTGTATGCAACATGGGTGATGAGGGCAGTGGGGTATAGATGCGAAACTTGCGTGTTGAATGCTGAGCAGATAAGACAGTTTGAGCAAACAGTGACGAGACTGCTGCGATGGACGTGCAGTTTTTCTCTGAGGGATAAGGTATCCGAGGGAGAGAATAGGACTGAACTGGTGACTGAAGTTGTTAATAGCAATTGGCTGATTATGGAAAGATTGTGGCAACTACATGAATAGAAGCATAGTGTACAAGGTGGACTGTGTAAGAGGTATAGGAAGATCGAGAATGAATAAGGGAGATGCACAAGATCAGGTAAAATGGAAAAGACTAGTGTAGGAAAAAACCAGCCAACTCCCCAGTAAGTTCGGAAAATGGCCATAAAACAAATTGTTGTTGTGTTATTGTTCAGATCAAAGCTTCTTGCAAAATCATGCTTTGTTCACCGTTAGTCAAAATGGGAACGTCTCCATATTCTAACTAGTAGTGTCATAAGCCATATATCTCTGCCACCATTAGTTCAAGTTATTGCTAAGCTGTATTCATTAGGTTACCGAGCTTCTTTAAACGGATCGTCCATCTTCGTTTCAAAATTTTATGACTAATACAGCTATGCTCACAAATATCATAAGTAATGTCAAAATGTGTAAACGTTCATCCACACATTAAATAATCCACTTCAAAGTGCTGATTAATCCACTTTTAATGGCTTGAGGGTGCCGCCATTTTGAAGCTATACAAAGACCAGAAGCTCCTGAATGCTGACATCATTTGAACGCTGCAGTTTGACCGAAAGTCCGTAGAAACCATACAAAATCATGTAAACAAGTCTGAGCAAAGAATAATTCCAGAACAAAACGCAAATATCTGGTTAAAATTACGTCATGAATGACATACAACCATATAATTTTGAGCCAGAAGGAAACTTACAAGAGGGAGATGATTCAAAATGGCTGAGATATTAACGCTCAAGAGACACTGTAATCCCCGCCTTCCGGTGCAACAGTAATGGAGCCTTCCACTAATTTGGATTAGTTCCCTATATCTATGATATCAAGTATATTTCATGATTATTATTGTGGAATTTGTTGTACTTTTCTAACCATTCCATATTTAAGAAATATTTTCTGGGGATGAATTGTCCCTTTAACCCATGACATGAGAAAATATACTCCTAAGCTGTTTTCACACATCAGGATGATGTTTCATTGTAATTATATCATTGATCTCTTCATGGATTGCCATTCCAATAAATTCAAATGAAGATAGATAATATCAATATGTAATTTCAAATATGGTTATATTTGTAAATGAGGTCATAGGATGCTTTTCAATCACCATAAATATGATCTTTTGAATTAATCTTAGGAATTCAGTCTGCATATTGCTCAATAACATTTACATCTACATGCCAATAATCAATTAGAACATTTGTCTAAAGAAATAACAATTATGCTCAAGGAAATACTCTCTTGCTTACTAGTGGATGCACATAGAAATGTATATTATACAATTGTGTAGATGGTAACAAACACCATAAAAGTACAGATTCATTTGCTTCACCAGGGGTTTTATCAAGGAAATTCATTTGGAAAAATTGGATGCAGGTATTCCCATTTACCTTCAACAGAATACCGTCATATATAAAAGACTTGCAAAGAGAAACGTATTAACAAAGATTGAATTAATTCACCCTCATATATATATATATATATATATATATATAAACTTAGCTAATCTTAGAATTAATTTAGTGGAGTTTATTGGTTAGTGATAAAAGACTTGTAAAGAGAAACTTATTAACTACGGTTAAATTATGTTTCTCCGAAATGTTGATCCTGATTCTATCATATTCGTGAATTTCGCCGTATTCGGCGCTATATTTCTCTTTTAAGTTGCCAAAACCATGGCTACAGCACTCTTTACTAGAGGGTTGGTTGCTGCAACTCTCTTCTTTATAACATTACATCTAAGGATACTTCAGTATGTTCAGAACTGCTTAGCTAGGGTTGTCACACGGTCTCCTCAGTTTTCTCATTCTGTCCTACTTCTTAAATCTCTTCACTGGCTCCCTGTTTATTCTTACATAATTTCCAAAATAAGCACTATTGCCTATCAAACTCTTTCTTCTGGAGAACCTTCATATCTATTTTCCATGCTTTCTTTAGCACCCAAGTGTATCTGGTTTTCACTTGTTGTCTGTTCCCAGGATTAAAACTCATACTCGGACTCGTGCTTTTCCAGTTGCTGTTCCTACTCTTTGGAATTCACTCTCTGAACATGTTAAGTCATCAAATAGCATAATTTCTTTCTGTCACCATTTGAAAACTCACCTTTTCAGACGTGCTTATCTTTCCTAAGATTCCACTCCATCTGATCATTTGTTAATGAACTTTGCATTGCACCTGGACTATGAGTTAGACCAACCCCTGTACTCGGTGCGCCACTGAGCTTGATTCTTTCTGAGGATATTGGCGCTATAGACGTTTTGTCATTATTATTATTATAATTCAGTGAGAAATTGGAGAAAAAGGACAAATATGAAGAACGCCTTATGAAAACTGAATGATGAGAGAATAATATTAATAACTCCCTGTGGCAGTGATGAGTGTAAAACGATCCCAATAGTTTGACCAAATTCATCTTTTAAACCAAAACATCTAAACTTGTATAAAAAAATCAACAGTGTTAATGGTAATCTATTATAATATATACAATATAACATCTTGCACCTGGTAACTTGAATTGATTTTATGTATATTAAAATGTTGAGATTGGCACTCACATGCCTATAAGGAGGGCTTAAATTCTACAAATCAGTTCGCACTTTAAAAACCTGGACCATAAGGAGGTTCTTTCAAAGATGCAGTCCACCTTTTGGCTCTGAGGCAAATCTCATAGTTGTTACCTAAAATAACATCTACGACATACTAGAAACATTAGTCTATGAGGTATACTATACTATTATTATTCAGCTTTAAATTCAACATGACTAATTCTATATATTACGGTTAAGCCAGGAGTTTAAACAAAGTGTGGTAGAACACCTAGCACAACGCTAGATGTCTCAATACTTCAAAACAATTACCGAAGTCCAGCTTTTGGTTTCTTTCCAGCTTTGAGATCATTAATTATTTCCACTATATCCTTTTCTGTCAGATCCTCCTAAAATCAGAGAAACAGATAATTAAATAAACGGTAACATTAAAATTATGTTGAAACATCTCTTACTTAGAGTGCTGAATTGTGTAAAATTCATATCACGATATCTAGGGTTAATCGTTTTGGTATTATTAGACATTGAGATAACAACTTACATAATAATCATCATTAATCTGCACCATCGGAGCATTGACACAGGCTCCAAGACATTCCACCTCTGACAGTGTAAACATCTTATCTGGTGTAGTCTGGCCAACTCCAATACCTAGAAAACATATATAGCAAAATCTGATATTCATCATGTGTTGACAAAACTGTCATGAAATAAAGTCCATGATATAAATACTATATATTTTTCTACAAATTCCTATATCCATTTACATTTCTAAATACATTTCTAAACAAAGCAAATGTACAAGATTTTTACAAAATTAAAATGTATTTCTCAAATTACACAACAGCTACACCCACCCAGTCAAAACTGACTACCTGAGAACAAGTAGTCTAGTTATAGCTATTTCACTGGCTTCTGTCTCTGAACATCCATGCTGTTTCAGTTGATGTAAGCCCCTGTAATAACGCAGTCGTTCGGGTCCACAACTTGTTGTATGCATTATAGGTGAATCGCGAAGCCAGACAGAGCACTTTTGGGTTGAAGATAACGGGGAGTCCATGCGTTCACCTAGTTTTGCACCATCCTTGAAGATTCTATACAACTGTTTATTTCATAAATGTTTCCAGTAATTGTTTAATCATTTGTTGACTTAAACATAAATATTACCTTAGTGTTTGTGTGGAAAATAAAATTTTTCTGCAAAATTGCAGATAAATAAGGGTTTTGAGTGGGATGTTTGTTTGACTGATTGAGCCGAAGTAGTGTGTAATTAAGTTTGTGATAAATAAACCTACCTGTGGGTAAGTTGTGGCCATTGGCTATGTTTTAGGCTATGTTTTACGTGTGAATTACAAACTGTGAAACGCGTTCAAATTATTTTGAAAAATGTTATCGTTCAGTAGTGGATTTCATGCCATTTCGTGTAAAAATGCTCTGTCATGGATTCCACGAATCGGGGTTCAAGATCTCACTGTTTTATATCCGATTTTTGTTATAGTGGACTGCGGTATAATGGGTGCCTACTGTAGTTGGAACTTCCCAACTTCTTTATAGCTTCTACTATTGGTCCACAGCCAACTCCATTTAACTTACATGGTGTTGTTGTACACACCTGTACATGATACTTTCCTACAGGTTCACTGTAAAAAATCAAACTGATGAACAAAGTATTCTTTTGGCTGAATTGTGTGCTTGGACTTGCCCAGATCAACTGAATAATGGGCTATTTCCCATTACGCAGGGATGATATAATGAATGATGACGATAAATCAATCTTGTACAATAAACAATGTAACATGTATTTTACACATGATTGCTACAGAAAATGACAATAAACAGATAATTCAACGATAATTCAATAATTATTGTCATCTGTCGTGACTTTTCACTTATGACGGAAACAAGAAAAGTAGTATGATGTCCGAATTGATATACACTTTTAATTTCAATTATAATAAATATAACTCTTCATACTTCGAATTAACTACAGTATATACTCGCGTATAATAAGTACTTTTCATACTCCGAATTCGACGCCAAAATCGAGTGCGTCTTATACGCGGGTCATGCTAAAAGGGAAAGTAATATTTGATATAATTTAGGGTGAAATACAATAATATTGAATATATGAACAATAAACAAATTTATTAGGTGTATTTTCTCTGTTGTCTTTAAAATCCAAACTTAATTGTGATAACCGCGATGAACGGAATGGTAAATGAGGCCACGCAAAGAATGACCATATAGAAGCTACTTCAAGGGAAAACGATTACAGCAAACAATGTGTTAATTACATCCAAAATTGGCACATAGGATCTACTAATAAACTACATCAAACAGCATTACAGGAACGAACGCACAGCAGCAGGCAACCTGACTCGGCCAGCGTTACCTGTCATCACTTGGGATTAAATCGACCCCACCATCATTACCAAATCATTCAAGAAGTGTTCTATCAGCAATGATTTAGATGGCACAGAAGATGGTGTATTGTGGGCTGAACAGTATGACAAACCCGACACTGACTCTGAGGAAGAAGGTGACGACATGTTTGAAATGGTGACACACGAACAGATACACAGATGTTCAGTGAAGAGAGTGACGATGATGACTTTTAGGGTTTTGAATCAATATTTTTTATTTCATCCCGTCACCATCGAAAATTGTTCAGTCTGTCACACGTAAAACATAGCCGTAAAATACCCGCAACATTTCTAAATACTATGACTATGACTGATCACTAAACCCAAAGACTGGTATCTGAACACGTAAAACATTCTTTTTCTAACATCGTTGTGTAAGAGTGAGTGATTGCTCTATTTAGGCCAATAATTGGTCTCACCAGAGAAAAATAACCAAGGAAAATTTGATGATTGGCCCACTGTCTTATACTGATAGACCAAATAATCCAGAGACACAGGCCTATACCATTGTATTATAGAATGAATTTGACGCTGCTAAAGCCTGGATCAAATACAACAAGAACTTTAACGTTCTGATAACTTGTTGAACATAGTGTAGAAAGTGGCCACCTCATAGACCCTCATTTTAGGCATCTTCAACATATCGGCCACATAGTGCATTGCTGCGATTGATACCCAACCTAAAGTATAATGGTCAGACATTTAGTTTATTAATCAATAAACAAAATACCAATAATATACATATATTTGAATGAGATTAATATTTACAAATGATTAGTTTGGAATTCTGAAATAATTAATAGAAATCAGTTTAGATAGAAGTGCAATTTTTCAGCACATAATAATCACTACAATCAGGAGTTTCTTTTATCAGAATATTTCAGATGCTTTCAAAAACACATGAAAAATTAAACCAAAACTACCACAAAGGTTTACTGTTACATTTTAGTGATATATATTTTGAGGGAGCACATCAAATTAATTTATTTTATCAATTATTTTTAAATGGTTTCAAAAACACATGAAAAAGGATATGAAAAATGTCACTTTAATTACCACTGTTTTCAGGAAACTATATTGGATATTTTTTTCTAAACACAGAATACATTATCAATATCACTAAAATTACTAATTCAAATAGCCAGTTGTTCAATATTCAATCATAACAAAACATTTCTCGGCATCGTTAGAAAGAAAGTAGTATTTTTTTTCTTAACACAAATATTTACTTACTGCAATCAGTCAGAACACTTAGTCAGATTAATATACCTTTTCATATCAAAATGTTTTGTAAAATCAGATGTCCTCTAACAACTGACACTGTTGCCTTTGTGCCAAATCAAGAAGAGGTAGAACAGCTGCTGCTTGGTGACCTTCAGGATAATTTCCAGTTATAGCCTTGGCACGCTAAAAGAATTGAGAATGCAAAACATTCAGAATATGGATTTGAAAAGTGAAATACTTTCATTTAATTCATAAAATACCTTTAACTTTGATGACATACAGTAAATATCCTTAATGTCAAAGTACTTCATCAATAATAATTAATTTCTATTTATTTGCTAATGTTATATTACACATCAAACTACCATGCCATGGGCCACTGTTTTAATTCATGGACAAAACGCCCAGAGGGGGCCACTGGTTCTGCAACCGGTGGGTCACTTGTGACATATTTGCTATCTGGGTTATCACTATACAGTGCTTAATATGTTAATATTTGTTTTCCAGATAATTCACCTTCTCGAAGCACCTAGAGAAAACCAAACTCGTAGATAACATTATGAACATATTTTAATACCATTAGCATAATCTTATGATAGCGCTATATTAACATTACGATGACCTTTTGAAATAACGTTTTAAAATGTCGACAATGGAACCGATAATTAGGTGACAACTTCGCTAATAGTTCCTACACAGTTTGGCTAACATAGTCTAAGCTTAACAACTTCAGAATTGATCTACGTACAATCAATATCTTGGAATAGCTTTAACTGATTGTAATATCCAGATTGTCACCTGGTTTATCAACTAGTCCAAGAACTTTTGAAGTCCTACTTCAACGACAATGGTACTCGCTAAATCTGCCGAAGACAACACAATAAGCTAGGTCTTCTCCGAAATAATAAGTTATTATATTAATTAAATAAGATTAAAAAAATATTATTAGCGGCTTAATTGGCACCACTTTCTGGAACATATACGACTTTATATCATATTAATATAAGGATTAACGGATCCTAATAAAGGTTTACAATCAATTAATAATGGTCGCTGGTTGGCTGACCCTCCATGCGAACGATGGTACATGGCTGATCGAGTAAAGAGAATTGAAGTGCGGGAAGGCCGGCTTGTTGGAACATCGTTAATCATTCCATCAGGTATTTATATAGACAGAAAATGATAGCAATTGATCTACTGTGAATACCTTAAATACTCATTGTAGAGTGTACAGATTTATATGGAAATTTCACTTCTAAAAGGATTGTTATTAAATGTATTAAAATAAATTATAGTCAGCGAATTAGCGAAGTAGCAGAAAGTTAAAATTAGTGGCACCAATCTTTCTCTGCTTTTTCAGTGGTATACTGTCAATCATTATTTGTTTTGTTAAGAGCAAGGACTTCATCCAGGTGTGATAGATTTATTTGGCATCAGAGGAAGGTTTCCTGTGCATAGGTCAGCCTTATTAGCAAGCCGAGGGATAGCCCCTTTAGCCTTATGCTACTTCACACCTGGCAGTGGGGATGATCTTGTAACTGATATTGAAAGTTTTCAGGTATATATATATATATATATATATATATATATATATATATTCCATAAACTATAATCTCCATAATGAGAGGGTCATAATCATATACAATATACCGGATCTCACATTTGTATTATTATATGAACAACATCTGGTTTTGCCGTATATCTCAAGCCGATTTTTATTAACTAATCTTCAGCTACAATAACAATGTATCTGGGGTGACTTATGTGGCAATATCTATAAAAGTAACTTTCCTATTATCAATACACCTTCCCTTATTTTAAATATTAACTGGTTAGCTGTTGCTAATTACTCTATTTGTTGTAGCAAAATCTACAATTTATAATCATCTTAATTAGGAAAGATTTCAGTAATTTCATCATAATATAGAGACCAAAGTTTATCCATAGCAATGCTAAAATTGTAAAAATGTATGCAAGATACTGAATGATGAATGGCTAAATAATTTGCTACCAGATAAACTATGAAAATCTATTCTTACATCTAATTCACAACATTCATATATATCTATATAATGTCAGATAATTGGATATCATGCAATGTAATCAATCAATAAAATACATAGTAAATAAACCAATTAACATGTGATTTTCAATGTCATTGTCAACATTGTTCAATAACAAGTCTCTGTGGCACTTTCACTGGACGGGAGCTACGTCTCTGTCCTACAGGCTGCTCTACAGTCTCTGGACCAGCAGTGTGAGTGACTGCAGGCATAATAGGATCTGCTGCTTGGAATGTTGGTTGTGTTATACTTGTAATGTGCTCATCTGAGTGACAGGCATAATCATCTTTGTCATGAAATTGCTCCTGGGTCTTCCTGAGATGTCTCCTATTCCCACGGAAACCGTGCCCATCCTCAGTAATAACATTATATGATCTTGGGCTTTCAGAAGAACTGACCACTTGTGCCAATCTACTCCAACACTTGTTGTTATCATCCTGGATAATATCACCATGCTTCAGGGGTTTAAACTCCTTAGCACCTTTATTATAATAGCTACGAGTGCTATTTTGAAATTTTGAATTAACAACACTACCACCACATACATTAATGTGGTTCGATAATCTGGGAATCCTGTTGCTGGGTTTTCTTCCCATAAGTAACTCAGCAGGCGAGTATCCACATGCCAGTGAACTGGATCTGTAACTAAGTAGTGCTATATATGGGTCGTTTCCTGATTCTATGGCCTTAGTAAACAGATTTATTACAATTCCTACACCCTTTTCTACCATACCATTAGACTGGGGATATCTTGGGCTTGATGTTGTGTGACTAAAACCATATTCTCTTGCAAACAAACGAAAGCATTCCGAGCTGAATTGGGGACCATTGTCACTGATCACTTGTTCTGGAATTCCATGACGTGCAAACATGGATTTAACATGTGTAATTACAGTGTCTGATGTTGTGTTTGTGAGCAATGCGATTTCTGGGTGTTTTGAGTAGTAATCAATTGCTAATAAATATATATTGTTTCCTAGCTGGAATAGATCCATACCAATCTTCTCCCATGGTTTTGTCTGGTCATGTTGTATGATCGGCTCCTTCTGCTGGGACCTCTGATGTCGCTGACATGGAGTACAGGACATGATCATGTTCGATATATTATTGTTCATGTTTTGCCAATACATGACCTCGTGGGCGGTAGGTCTTGTCTTCTCAATACCCATATGTCCATCATGCAAACGACTTAGCATGAATGATTGCATAGACGAAGGTACTATTATCCTCTGGCCCTTCGGGAGTACACCATTCACTAAAGATATTTTTCACTAAAACTAGTGTGGTTGACATAAACGAGCACATTGGCCAGGCCATCCATCTAGAACATGTTTCAGCACTTGTGAAAGTTTGTAGTCTGTTTTAGTTTCACAAGATATTTCCTCCCACTTCTGTTTGCTGACAGGAAGTGAGTTGACAATCATGTCTCCGTGTACTTTTACATCTACTTCAGTTGAACTCTCACGATTCGGGTTTGATGCACGGGACAATAGACCAGCCCATATTAAATGTTTGCAAGGCGTGAAGATCAGTTCAAATGTGTATGGCTGACGTTTTAGTAATAATCTTTGGATCCTGGGTGGACAGTCTGTTAAGTTACGTCTTGCAATACTGATGAGCGGCTTGTGGTCTGTCTCTAGTATTATTTATTTGCCATAAATATATTGGTGAAATGTTTCACATCCAAATGCAATTCCAATGGTTTCTTTTTCTATTTGTGCATAACGCGTTTCTGCACTTGTTAGTGTGCGCGATGCAAATGATACTGTGTGCCAACGAGAATCATGTTCTTGTAGGAGGACAGTTCCAATGCCGTCTTTGGACGCATCTGAAGATGTCATTGTCGGTAGCGATGGATCGGAAAATTTAAGAACTAGCTCAGACACGATCACTTGTTTAACATAATTCCACTCGGCTTCACGTGTAGATGTCCACCGGAATTCCACATCTGTTTCTAGTAAATGACGTATGTTTGCTGTTTCAGCTGACAAGTTAGGGATAAACTTGCCTAGATACTTTATCAAACCAAGGCGTGTTTGGAGTTCATCAAAACAAATTTTGGTGCTGGCATAGCCCTGATATCTGCTACCTTGTTATTATATTGTTGTATTCCCTCAGCTGTAAGCTTGCCTCCAAGATAGCTGATGCTTTGTACTTGAAATTGGCATTTGTTTCTGTTTAGTTTCAGTCCTGATTTTCGTATACGATCCAGGACGATTTTGACATGTTGATCTTTGTTTCATCCCCCAGATAATTATGTCATCTATGAACACTTGCAGGCCATCTATCCCTGCACACATTTGCGAGACTGTTTTATGTAATACCTCAGGACTTGAGCATATTACAAACGGTAGTCGGTTGAAACAGTACCGTCCAAATGGTGTAGTGAATGTACATAATCTGGCACTGGGCTTGTCCAGCTCAATCTGCCAGGATCCATTTGAAGCATCTAGCTTAGTGAACCACTTAGCTCCAGCCAGCTCAGCTGTAATCTCTGTCTTTGTTGGTAGATGAAAATGTTCACGTTTAATGTTCTTGTTTAGGTCACGTGGATCAATACACAATCTAAGTTGACCAGTTTTCTTCTCTACGGTCACCATTGAATTTACCCAATCTGTAGGCTGATCCATTTTAGACACAATGTTTAGTTTTTCAAGTTTGTTCAACTCTTTGTGCATAACTTAATATGTCTTGTGTTTCAGTGTATGGGTAAGCCTTGTCATTCCTACACACGGTATTGACTGGTTGTTATATGATTCTAATTTGACACTGTTTTTTGTTATTCTTTTCTTTGCTCGTATGTTTTCATAGTCTTTCAATGGCAGTATATCCATTTGGGAGCCAGTGTCCAGTTTGTATGGGATGATAACATCTTCCGTTTCAATTGGCGTAATCCGATTATCGTCATTTTCTGCTTCAATTGCATCGATCAAAAGTGGCATTTCATCACTCTCTGTGTTTAACGTTTCATTTGGCAGTGATATATTGTTGATGGCTCAAACAAATAACGTGTCTGTATATAATTCCTGTTCATCATGTTCATCAAGAGCATGGACCTTCTTGATCTTGTTTGTTTTGTGGGGGCTGTAGGCCTTGCAGACAGTTGCAAAGTGATTTAACTTCCCACATTTATGACATGTTTTACCATGCGCTGGGCAGTTACGAGCTTCATGTACTTTCCCACAGCTGTAACATTTGACTTGTGTCACGGTTCCACCACGCGCACCAACTTGAATCTGCCCTCGACCACGATAGATACCGTTTCTGTGTGCAGGTCTAAGCAGAGCACCTGCGCGGAATGTTGTATTATTTTGATTAACACGTTTTAACTGTTTACTTGCCGTTTCTGCAGCTTTGCATATCTGAATAGCATTGGGGAGGTCTAATTCAGCTTCACGGAGCAATCATCCCTGAACTGTTGGATCGTTAGTTCCAATAACTATTTGATCACGAATTAAACTATCCCTCGTTGTTCCAAAATGACAGTTCTTTGTCAAGTTTGTAATCTCTGTCACCCAAATTGTCAAACAGTTCATCCGTTTTTTGCATTCTCATTCTAAACACAAATCTTTCATACGTTTCATTTATCTTGGGCTTACAATACGCCTCAAATTTAGCCCGAACTGAATCATATTTATCCTTCTCTTCATCCGTAAAAGTGAAGGTATTGTAGATTTCCAGAGCCTCCTGTCCTGCCACAGTCAGAAAGATGGCAATGCGCTTTTATCACTTTTAGAATCTGCCGCAATCGCCATCAGATACAGTTCAAATGCTTGTATAAAACGTCTCCAGCTTTCCCCAACATTCCCTGTACATTGTAAATGACTGGGGGCTTGATCTGATCCATATTTCGTGGGTTATTTTTTGTTTGTTTCTGGTACCATATATTATTATATCAACAACATCTGCTTTTGCCGTATATCTCCAGTCGATTTTTATTAACTAAACTTCACCTACAATAACAATGTATCTGAGGTGACTTATGTGGCAATACATATAAAGTAACTTTCCTATTATCAATACAACATTGGACATTATAGTTTATGACAATGCTTCAATATGTATTAATGAAGTAAATGTACATTTTCAGGAAGGTATTCAGTATCTATTAGGCCATCCAAGAGTGAGAAAGCCTTTTGTTGGTATTATTGGTGTGTCTAAAGGTGGAGAACTAGCTTTGCTGATCAGTTCATTGTGTCATCAGGTAACTCTGTTACTTGTTTCTACTAAGTCTTTAGTTTATTATATGTCTATGCTAGTGAAAAAGATACTGTACATTATACAGAGTATTTATCCGTGAATATCTTATATATCCATATGCAGTATTTATTTAAAAAACTAAGTTTGTGTGACATCTTTTGGTACTGCTGTTTCTATTAATAACGTTGATCGGTTTTTTACATTTAGTGCTATAAATATACATCATTTTACAGAAAACAAAATATAATTTCTTAATATAATATTATGCCAACTGAAATTTATGATTGTCAGAAAAATGATTATGCCAATCTATACATTGATGATGTATGTTTGTGTCTATTTGCACACATGCTTATGTAATCAGTCTTGCACTAATACTAGATTGTCCTGCAGTTATTATTATTATTAACAGGGGATCATAGTTGAAAAAACCTTTCAGCTAGTAATATAATTCTATTTCTGACTGTTGTAAATAGCATTCAGTAAGAGCTAACATATAATATTAAATATAAATAATATTCCTAGTAGTTTCACATTCTAAATAATTAAACCAATTTCTAGATATTTAACTCAAATATACCTCAATATTTAATATTGCCAACTGTTGAAGTTATTATCATTTGGCTATTGAAAACCTATTTGGAAATTTCAGTTTAAATCTTTTTTTAATATCATGCACATATTTGGTAATATGCAGCTGTACTTTGTATAGATTCAAAATAGCTGCTAGCTGACCATCTATAAATTGTTTACATGCTTTGTTTCTCTCACTATTTCAGCATTTTCAAACATGATTAATTATTATTCTTTCACAGTCTGTTTATAGTTATGACACACGTTTTATTTAGGAACTTCAATCAAATATAATCTTATATACCATGACTGAGATGTAGCCAGGGGAAACATCCTAGGGAAGTGAACTAATGAGACAAAAATATTTATCTCTGAATGATCATATTTGTGAATTTATTCATGTCATAAGTTGTCATATTGACATGGACGCTGTCAAAAATAATGAAATATGTATAAAAAAAACTTTAGCTGACAATTGAAAAGCACAATTTGTTTCGAGTGTTCTATTAATATTTCCATTAAGGTGAACTACTAATGACATAATTAACCTACTTCCAGGTTGAACGTGGTCAGTGTGATTATTTACTAATCCATGCTGGTGATGATCAGCAGTTGCCTCCTACATTGACCGAGAGACTCTGCAAACGTCTCCGGGATCATCACAAATCAAACTATCGCTTACTGGTGTATCCTGGAGCTGGACACCTGTTGGAGCCAGCACACACTCCACATTTCTATGCTACATATCAGGCATTATTATGTAAGTGTTGTCCATTCTGCTCTGATTTACAGAAGAAGATGAATTGACCGAATGACTTACACTTCATCATCTACGTACATGGGAAATGATATGATCAGTCCTCAGTCTCCTAGTGATAGATTTGAATTTGTGATATTGTTTATGAATGGCAGATACTACCCAGCAAACATGCATATGTTGGCCCAACGTTGGATATTGTTATGGGTAATTTCGACATTTGGCCAACGTTGGACCAACTATTAAATTTCATTGTATTTCGGTTGGTATACAACAGGAATCAATCGATGTTGGGCCAACTCTGAGGCGGTACCCAACATGAATAAGTAAATAAGAACAATTAAAATTATAATTAATTTCTCTAGAAAATAAGTAAAATATGTATGTTTGTTTCATTTTGAGGGGTCCCAGGCATAAATGCCAAATTATCATGTTTTGCCTATCTTTTTCTCTTCTAATTTTGCAATCCTGTAATTCAATTTTGTGATACAAAACATGGAAAGTATGCATATAACAAACTAACAAGCTTACCCCCACTCAGGGGAATTATGTGACAGTGTCTTTAAAAAAGAAAACAATGGAAGCTCACTGTTGCTTAACTATAAAATAAAGCCAAAAAAGAAACACAATTAAGTTACCAAAAACTGCATATAATTTCTTCAGCAAAGTATTACAACAGTTAATATGATATATGAAATCCATATTTATATCATAATATTAACTTTAAATAAAATTTTTATTAAAGTGATCAAACAAATAAAAAGGAAAGGGAGACAGAATCCACCATATAAACAAGACCACGTGCTTTCACTTACTCTATACAAAGACAACTGGCCAATCAGGAGAGTATTTGAGTCACGTGACCACCATATTTGCAAATGGACGTTTACCAGACAAGATCACCAGCTCACCAAAATCTCTCTCATCCTTCAAGCATGGTTCTTATATTCAGTAAATACTTATAAATGTGACATCTGAAATGGTTACAGCAGTAGATTTGGGCATTATTTCAGATCAAGAAACTATCGGCTGATAAATATTTGTCGCTTATTCTATTCTAAAATCCAGTCTACAGTCGGGAACAGTGCTTTTTTTAGTAACGGTTGGTAAGGTATATACCCGGGTGTTTTAAACTATGATACCTTTTCCACCACGAATTGCTCCAAAACAGCGGAAATCATTATACTAAAAACGAACTTCATACTACCGCATATCTTGCGTCAAAATGGCAGCAGCCCGATCCAGCTAGTGTTTTAGACTACTCACTAGCCTGAAGACAGAACCAACACGCCCCGGGCGTCCGGGCTATGCCAATTTTTCCCGGCCATCTTTCAGATAACTACTATAAGTATAAAATCAGCTAAAAATACCAGTCAGTTTCGCCCTTTCCAGTGGCCCCCATGGCACGTAGCATACTTGCCATACCTTAGTTACCCCACTGGAGGAATATGCATACATGATACAGTACAATTGTAACAATATCAAGACCTACTTGTAATTGATATCGAATAAAAAGTATAAACACCTAGTGTCGCCTATCATACAACGACATTGCATTTGTGTTCTAAACGACTATGACTATAGTATAAACAGTGATAATTACCTATATTTGACGAATAACACGTGCCAGTCCGCCTTCGTATGCTGCTGAAACTGGCAGCATTTGAATACCGCACTAAATATTAAATGAAATTTTAATTAATTCAAAACAATGTTGCGCACAATATTATTATGCAATTCGTCTTTTAAAACAAATATACATATTTTACTTAGTTTCTAGAGAAATTAATTATAATTTTAATTGTTCTTATTTACCGATGCATGTTGGGTACCGCCTCAGAGTGGATGGTTGGCCGAACCATGGCCCAACATCGATGGATTCATGTTGCATACCAAATGAAATACAATAGTTGATACAACGTTGGCCCAACATCGTTGGGTTCATGTTGCATACCAGCCGAAATTCAATGAATTTCAATGGTTGGAATTACCCATAACAATATCCAACGTTGGACCAACATATGCATGTTTGCTGGGTTTAGCACTCAGTCCTATGATCTAGATGTGTTCAGTATAGTGTTTTAGCTACTGCACTACAGAAGTGTTGTACATAATAAATTATAGATTGTTTTGCAATACTTTAGACCATGATAACTAACTACCGCATATACTCGTGTATAGGCCGCACTTTGATACCACGAAATCGCCGTCAAAAAGGGAAGTTAATATTTGGCATAATTTAGGGGAAAATACCATAATATTGCTTTTCAACATTAATAATGAATATATAAACAAAAAACAAATTAAATAGGTGTGTTTTCACTATTGTCTTTCGAAGCCAAACTTAATCGTGATAACCACCATGATTATTTAATCCGATGCTCTAATAAGTGACGTGACCACAAAGTGTAAAATTCACAGGCCTCCAAGGTCGCCGGCTTAACGGGCGACAATATGGGCCTATGAGTTTTAGGTGTTCGGATTGATAACGTGTATTCGGTTTTTGTACCAACACGGAACTGGTTATTCATCCATTGCGGAGGCGTGACTACAGAAACTACACGACGATTACAATTCCTACATAGTTGCTAAGATTATTCAACCAGGCTATCTTTCACGCTAATAAGTCCCAGCCACTGTATATTTTAGAATTTAGCGGACAATTTCATGTTGAGTTGTTGCACGTTGGAAGTCTAAAGATGTAATCATCACTAAAATGGACATTTTCGCACACCCAGTGAGTAGCGTGGCGTCGGCCTGTTGTCAAGTAATAATTTGTGGGAACGTAATCAGGGTAAGACTGTCGTTGGTACTAAGGCCGTATTATTTGCCAAGTGATATGCATTTGGTTTTGTGCGGTTTAAATCACAGATGCTTTGTACCATAACAAAATGAACGTCTTTGGTACGACAGTTCAAGAATCAAATTTGATCAAACTCTTTATTTATTGGAACAATTATAATTCTCAGGTTGATCTAGTTTCTTACCAAAAAAAGGTGAAATCATATTCTGTGTCCACAATTTAAAGTGGATGATGTGTGGATGATGATGATTATGATTGATGTTTTATGGAAACCTTTGTGCATATGTAGGTTAAATCGTCCGAGCGACCTCCAAAGGTAATAAAGCGAAGTCAAAGATGAAACACTTCAGAAATGCCATTGCCCAGATTCGAACTCAGGTGGTAGTGATCTGTCATCCAACGCACTATACCAACTAGACCACAGAGGCGCCCCTGGGTGATGTGCGGATTTCAATGTAACCTTAAATGTAGTATAAATACTGCATTGAATAGCAAATACTTTTTTGTGAATTTCAGTGGGAAAATATTTCTCTTTCAGGTAACGTTGAGAGGACTGGGAACTGACCAGTGTGGACTGTCTATGGGAAAGGTGTTAGAACTAATTCAGTGCATTATTCATGGTGTGTTGTACGGGTCTGTAAGTGTTGCTAAGGTGTAAAAGGTTGACAAAGTATAATTGGGGATGCATTTGTGTAAAATTTCGGTTGATCCAGATGCAATAAATGGAACATCTATGGCCAGATTTGACGAGATTGTTCGAAACATTTTCCAAATGCCGTGATCACGAGTTGAACACTTTTTTACGATTTATGATAACAAGATTTGGCTGTATCGTGATATAATTAAAACGATCTATTGTACTAGATCTGACCCAGATTACTTTCACAAATATATTGCTCTGTGATCAGCTAAAAGGAATAGTCCACCTACATTTCAAATATACAGGACTAATACGTACAGTATGCTCACAAATATCATAAATGATGTCAAAATGTGTAAACGATCACCCACACATTAAGAAATACAGTTCAAAGTGCTGATTAATCGACTTTTAATGGCCTGTGGGTGCCGCCATTTTGAAGCTAGACCTCTAGAGACCAGAAGCTCCTAAATGATGACGTCACTTGAACGCTGCAATTTGACCGGAAGTCGGTAGAAACCGTGCAAAAGCATGTAAACAAGTGTGAGCAAAGAATTATTCCAGAACAAAACGCATTTATCTTGTTAAAATTACATCATAAATGATATACAACCATATCAATTTGAGCCAGAGGGAACCTTAGAAGAGGAAGATGATTAAAAATGGCTGAGATAATAACGCTTAAGAGTACCTATAATCAGAGCATTTGAGTTTTCTCCTTCCCGCCTTCCGGTGCAGCCGTAATGGCGGCCCTCTAGTTATTTGGATTATTTCCCTGTATCTATGATATCAAGTATATTTCGTGATTATTATTGTGAAATTTTTGGTTACTGTTCTAAGCATTACATTTTTAAGAATTTTTTTCAGGGGGTGAATTGTCCCTTTAACCCATGACATGAGAAAATATACTCCTAAACTGTTTTCACACATCAGGATGATGTTTCATGGTAACTATATCGTTGATCTCTTCACGGATTGCCATTCCAATAAATTCAAATGCAGATAGATAATATCAATATGTAATTTCAAATATGGTTATATTTGTAAATGAGGTCATAGGATGCTTTTCAATCACCATAAATATGACCTTTTGAATTAATCTTAGGAATTCAGTCTGCTGATTTTCTATGCAAGCCCAAGCTACATCAGTTACGCTAATTGCATAATGCTCATTAACATTTACATCTACATGCCAGTATTCAATTAGAACATTTGTCTAAAGAAATAACATTAATACTCAAGGAAATACTCCCTTGCTTACTAGTAAATGCACATAGAAATTTATATTATATAACGATGTAAATGTTAACAAACACCATAAAAGTACAGATTCTAGCTTTTGTTTTACCAGGTTTTTTAATGGACATTCATTTTGGGAATATTGGACGCAGGTATTCCCATTAAACTTCAATATAAAACCATCATATGCCGTATATACTCATGTATAAGTCGATTTTTTTTTGGTAGAGAAAAGCGGGTTCCCAGAAGCACCTCGTCTTATACGCGCGTCATATTTCCTACCAGTTGAAGGAAAAATGCTTTCTAAATAAATCATCACATCGATGTCTATTAATCCATTATTATTCAATAAATAACAATTACTTTCCACCAAACTGGTATTTGGATTTCCCAAACATCCCAGTCTTTATGTAACAATACTTGATCGTCACGTGCTGTTAACAACCGGAAACTTCGGATTATTAGCGATAATATAGACATCGCTGTTCACATTGCAAATTTTGCTCGCCACTTGCCATGAAACAAATAATTAATAATGCTTGCCAGTTGAAGTTACAATCGGGCATATCTGGTGTGACATGTTTGTTTATTAGTTATAACATCAAAGCGAAATCCGTGTGTGTGTCGCTGCCAGTGAAGAAATTAATATTGATATACTATATACGCACTTGCTGACACCATGAGTTTGAAACGACTGGGTCAGCTTTTTCATGAATGACGACAATGATTTGTATTTTAAGCCAATGCGTGATCTCGACTTATACGGTGAACATATGCCTGAGGAAAGAATTACAGGGTCTTATCGGCCGGGTCGACTTATACGCGAGTATATACGGTATATAAAAACTTAGATAATCATAGAAATAATTTGAAAGAGTTTATTGGGTAGTGATAAAAGACTTGTAAAGAGAAACTTATTAACCTGTGGCAGTGATAAATGTAAAATGATCCCAATAGTTTTATCAAATTCATCTTGTAAACCAAAACTGCACAAGACCAGGCATCTAAACTTGTATCAAAAAAATCAACACTGTTAATGGTAATCTATTTTATTATATACAATGTAACATCTTGCACCTGGTAACTTGAATTGATTTTATGTAGATTCCAAGGGTGAGATTGGGCACTCACATGCCTACAAGAAGGGTTTCAAAATCCTACAAATCTGCTCGCACTTTAAAACCTGGACCATAAGGAGGTTCTTTCAAAGAGGTCAATCCACCTTTTGGCTCTGAGGCAAATCTTCCATTCTGGCCACTTCTGAAAACAACACAATCTCATAGTTGTTACTTAAAAATAACATCTAAAACATACCAGATAAACATTATACTATGAAGCATACTATACCGATCAGACATGGGTCAATTCAATTTCGGAATTGGAATTGACGATCAATTCCAATTCCGGAATTGATTATTTTAAAAAAGTGGAATTAGAATTGAGAAATCTTCCTACAAAAAAAAATAATCCACAAATTAATTTACAATTTTTATAACGTTAACACTTACATGTAGTGTTACCAATATACTAGAACCAAAATTATCCAGAACTTTGGTTGGTTAGCTTGTTTTTTATCATCTCACCGGAAATGCTAATCTGGAGCAAAAACGGCCACTCCTCTCCTAAGACTTTGACTACTATAGCCATACCCAGATCTAACTGTTTTAATAACCATTTGTGATCTTTTGTAAACTTACCATATGTAGGTGGTTTAGTACCCAGCAGGGTTGTGAAAGTAAACACAGGATCTGACCCCGACTGGGTGAAACTAAGCAAAACCATCTGTTTCAAGGCTCCTACTGGACAGTGGAATATAAACACATCTTTGAAGATTACAAAATACAGTCTTATATGGGGATGCACCCAAGACTATGATCCACCACTTGATATCATCTTATGGTTAGGCTTTTGCACTTTGTTACCATGTTAACACTTACGTGTAGTGTAACCAATATACTGGAACCAAATTGATGCAGAACTTTGGTTCCTTTTATATATATATATATATATATATATATCAGATATGCACACTGACTGTGGCACCCCATGTCAGCATTTAACCAATTAAAATGTGACTGTGACACCACCACATAGCATGCCTGTAATCTATATAGGGATATTGCTATTTAGAAATTTACCCCCATTCAATGTTTAGAACAGGCAAAACAAATTTAAATCCACAAATTAATTTACCATTTAATTTTTTAATTCACAAATATTTATTCCATGACAATTTTACTTGGACTATAAACTACTTGGATAGGTATTCCAAGTAAGTACTCGGAGTACCTACTCAATACTCATGGTAAAACGTATTAGGCAGAAAGCGGAATCGTAATTGATAAATTTGGAATTGATTTGGAATAGATAAATTTGATGTGGAATTGGAATTGACCAAATGGAATTGAGTGGAACTGGAATTGACAAAATGGAATTGACCCCATGTCTGATAAGAATATACAATTATTTCATTGAATTCTAAGATAATTTGTTCTGTAACATTGTTACCAGCTAAAGGATTTCAATCAAGCATTGAATCTCTAATGTTAAACCTAAGATTTTAATCCTTGCTATGCTGACCATAGAACAGTTAATAAAATGTATTTATATTGAGTGCAAAATATAATACTATGCCTTTACTCTGTGTGGAAGATACACATTGGTAACTTTTATTATTATTCAGCTTTAAATTCAACATGACTAATTCTATATATTACGGTTAAGCCAGGAGTTTAAACAAAGTGTGGTAGAACACCTAGCACAACGCTAGATGTCTCAATACTTCAAAACAATTACCGAGGTCCAGCTTTTGGTTTTTTTCCAGCTTTGAGATCATTAATTATTTCCACTATATCCTTTTCTGTCAGATCCTCCTAAAATCAGAGAAACAGATAATTAAATAAATGGTAACATTAAAATTATGTTGAAACATCTCTTACTTAGAGTGCTCAATTGTGTAAAATTCATATCACGATATCTAGGGTTAATCGTTTTGGTATAATTAAACATTGAGATAACAACTTACATAATAATCATCATTAATCTGCACCATCGGAGCATTGACACAGGCTCCAAGACATTCCACCTCTGACAGTGTAAACATCTTATCTGGTGTAGTCTGGCCAACTCCAATACCTAGAAAACATATATAGCAAAATCTGATATTCATCATGTGTTGACAAAACTGTCAGGAAATAAAGTCCATGACATAAATACTATATCTCTGTCTACCCACTTCCTATATCCACTTACATTTCTAAATACATTTCTAAACAAAGCAAATGTACAAGATTTTACTACTGTATATAATCGTGTATAAGATGCAATTTTGAAACTCCAAAATCGCCGCCAAAAGCGAGTGCATCTTATACGTGGTCATACTAAAAGGGAAGGTAATATTTGGCATGATTTGGGGGAAATACAATAATATTGTTTTTCAACATTAATAATGAATATATGAACAATAAACAAATTAATTAGGTGTGTTTTCACTGTTGTCTTTCGAAGCCAAACTTAATCATGATAACTGGCATGATTATTTAATCCAATGCTCTAATTAGTGACATGACTACAAAGGTGTAGGTCCAAATCGGCTGCGATACGAAAACGGCCACACTATGACCAATACGGCTGCCTCCATAAACTATTAGAGGCAGATGTTATTTTTGGAGTGTATCTAATTGGTCTATCTAAGACGTGTCATTACTATTGAAATGTGTGAGCGTGTGTAATTGAACGGAATGGTAAATGAGGCCACACAAAATTGACCATAGAATACCACATCAAAGGAAAATGATTACAGCAAACACTCTGTTAATTACTTCCAAAGCTGGCACTTGGAAATTACTAATAAACTACTTCAAACAACATTACGGAAATGAACGCACAGCAGCAGGCAACCTGGAGCGGCCTTCATTACTTGATGGCATGGAAGATGATGTATTGTGTGCTGAACATTGTGACAAATCCCACACCAACTCTGATGAAGAAGGCGAACAGATACAACAGATGTTCAGTGAATAGCGATAATGATGAATTTTTTGGTTTTTAATAAATATTGCTGATTTTAGTGCATCTCATATGCAGGTTCGACTCCAGGGGGTTTATTGGTCCAAAAAGCAGGTGCGTCTTATATATGAATGCGACTTATACGTGAGTGCAGTCGGTTTGGCAATAACCTCATTCATTCCTACAGTAACTGATGTTTGGTGGCTCAGGTCGATCTGTGAAATTAAAATTTATTTCTCAAACTACACAACAGCTACACCCACCCAGTCAAAATTGACTACCTGCTACAATTTCTTTTCAAACTTTTTCTCATGGAATCTATATCATACTTCTTAAATAGTGATTCAAATGATGAGACTGTGAAGAGAGTTGTGAGAACAAGTAATCTAGTTATAGCTATTTCACTGGCTTCTGTCTCTGAACATCCATGCTGTTTCAGTTGATGTAAACAGATACAGTAGGCCCCCGTTATAACGCAGTCATTTGGGTCCACAACTTGTTGAATGCATTATAGGTGAACCGCGAAGCGAGACAGAGCACTGTTGGGTGGAAGATAATAGGGAGTACATGTGTTCACCTAGTTTTGCACCATCCTTGAAGATTCTATACAACTGTTTATTTCATAAATGTTTCCAGTAATTGTTTATCATTTGTTGACTTAAACATAAATATTACTTCAGTGTTTGTGTGGAAAATAAACTGCTTCGGCAAAATTGTAGATAAATAAGGGTTTTGATTGGGATGTTTGTTTGGTGGATTGAGCTGAGGTAGTGTGTAATTAAGTTTGTGATCAATAAACCTATCTGTGGGTAAGTTGTGGCCATTGACTATGTTTCCTGGTTCAAGATCTGATCGTGTTATATCCGATTTTGTGTTATAGTGGACTGCGGTTAATGGGGGCCTACTGTAGTTGGAACTCCCCAAAAGTAAAGTACTCTCCAACTTACCTAATTGTTTCTTTAGAGCTTCTACTATTGGTCCACAGCCAACCCCATTTAACATACATGGTGTTGTTGTACACACCTGTACATGATACTTTCCTACGGGTTCCCTGTAAAAAAATCAAACTGATGAACAAGGAATTCTTTTGGCTGAACTTTGTGTCTTGCCCAGATTAACTGAATAATGGACTATTTCCCATTACACATGGATGAAATAATTAATGTTGATGATAAATCTATCTTGGACAATAAACAACGTAACATGCATTTATACATGATTGCTACAGGAAATGACAATAAAAACTATTTTTCTATGATAAATCAATAATTATTGTCATCTGTCGTGACTTTTCATTTATAACGGAAACAATGAAAGTAGTATCATGTCTGAATTAGTTAACACTTATAATTTCAATTAAATAAATTTAAGTAAGTCTTTATATAACAGACTTCATACTTCGAATTAGATAAATTGCAAGCTGTACAACTTTTATACGATACATTTAGAGATGGTGTAGTAGTAATGAAATTTACATGAGAACTGATAAAGATATAGTTATCTCAGCATAGGCATCATAATGGGACATCATTCACAAAGTGTGAGAAATAATTGTTATGTTTCTGACATAGCAATATGTTAAATACCACCTATTCTAAAATATCTTTAAGCCACCTTCCAGGCCTAACAGTGAGGGTGGCCACAGACATCTAGGATCCAAATTCAAATCTCATTCAACCCTGTGTCTCAAGATTCATTTTTCATTTTATCCCATCACCTTCGAAAATTGTTCAGTCTGTCACTTGTAGAAACATAGCCTAAAATACCAGCAACATTTGTAAATACTATGACTATGACTGATTACTGAAATCAAAGACAGGTATCTGAATGGGTAAATCATTCTTCTACTAACATTGTTTGTGTAAGAGTGGGTGATTGCTCTATTTAGGCCAAGCATTGGTCTCACCAGAGACAAAAAGCCAAGGGAAATATGAAGATTGGTCTACTGATGGACGAAATACTCCACAGACACAGGTCTATACCATTGTATTACACAACAGCTAGAATGAAGATTTCATTACTAGTGTCTAGATTAAATACAACAAGAACTCAAAGCTTTAACATTCTGGTTACCTGTTGAACATAGTGTAAAAAGTGGCCACCTCATAGACCCTCATTTTAGGCATCTTCAACATATCGGCCACATAGTGCATTGCTGCGATTGGTAACCAGCCTAAAGGATAATGGTCAGATGTTTAGTTTATTAATCAATAAACAACATACCAATAATATACATATATTTGAACTAGATTAACATTTACAAATGATTAGTTTGGAAATCTGAGATAATCCATAGAAATCAGTTTAGACGGAAGTGCAATTTTCAGCACATTGTAATGACTCACTACAATCAGAAGTTTCTTTTATCAGAATGTTTCAGATGCTTTCAAAAACACATGAAAAATTAAACCAAAACTACCACAAAGGTTTATTTTAATGATAGATATTTCGAGGGAGCTATTGTTGGATGTATGTTCTCCACACATCACATTAATTTATTATATCAATTATTTTTAAATGCTTTGAAAAACACATTCAAAAGGATATGAAAAATATCACATCAATTTACTGGTGAAATTTAATTAGTACTGTTTCCAGGAAACTATATTGGATATTTGTTCTAAACACAGAATACGTTCATAAATAAAATTAGTAATTTAAATAGCCAATTGTTCAATATTTAATTATAACTAAACATTTCTTGGCACCGTTGAAAGAAAGTAGTTATTTATCCTTAACACAAATATTTACTTACTGCAATCAGTCAGAACACTTAAGTCAGATTAATATACTTTTTCATATCACAATGTTTTATAATATCAGATGTCCTCTAACAACTGACCATGTTGCCTTTGTGCCAAATCAAGAAGAGGTAAAACAGCTGCTGCTTGGTGACCTTCAGGATAATTCCCAACTATAGCCTTGGCACGCTAAAAGAATTGAAAATGCAAAATATTCAGAATACAGATCTGAGAAGTGAAATACTTTCATTTAATTCATAAAATACTCTTGGCTTTGGTGAATACAGTAAACATCCTTAATGTCCAAGTACTTCATCAATAATAACTAATTTATATTTATTGACTACTGTTATATTACACATCAATCTACAAACATCAGTGAAGCCACCCGAACTTAACAGCCACCTACTTTAATAACAATAATGTGTATTTAATAATGTGCCCTTACCAGTAGGAGCCATTAAAAGGCAGTGTACAGTGAAAGGCAGAATGTGAAACAATCAAGTCCAAATTAGACATGTTTAATGATGGGCAGATACACAACGTACAACAAAAACTTGAAAAGATAACTTATAAGATATGATACGTTTATGATCTCTTATGAACTCCCATTGCACAAAGCAGGGGATGGTGCAATACAATCAAAATTTGTCATATAACATCAGCCTAGACATAAGTATGATTATCTGAAATAATATCTGAATGAATGACCCAAGATTTCAAAATCATTTGCTGATGGATAAGAAGTCATATAGATATACAGGTACACTGCTGTCACAGACAGATTTATAAGTTTCTCATAAAATCTTGACATGAATGCATTGTTTTTTCATTCACCCATGGTGGATGTGAATAATCTCTTTATGGTTGTTTTCAAAAGATGTTCAGGTTCATTTTCCACATTTCACAATGTTAACAAAATCCTAACAACAACAATGCATAAATACCAATTTCACAGAACTCCTGATCAAATACAACATAATAAGTGTCATAATATATTATGTTTTCCAGTTTGTCAGTGATGAGCAAGTAATCAAAACACGACAAACTATGTAACCATTAAGTTACTAAACATCTGTACATTCAAGTGCTTGCCCATACATCAAAATTATCTGTGAGCTATTAGTTACAGTGGTAGTCTTTTTTTTTACTGAGTTTACTGAGTAACAAGAAACCAAATTAGTGAATGGCAGATCTCTACTTACAGTGACTCTCCATTCAATGAATTTGGATTGTTTATTATATGATGTGAAGCAAAATGATGCTTTATGAATATGTTCTTTCAATATATATATATATATATATATATATAAGTTAATAAATACTTATCACTTAGTAGTGATAAGTCACTAATACTTAGCAGGTCATGCCTTTCTTTAATGATAACCTGTGAAAGTGTATTTGAAATGGATGTTATGTATTTGTATATAGTAATTATTGACATGCTTTCAAAAATAGAACACTACTATTACTTTAATAATAAAACATGTTTCATCTGATGAGATTATGAAGCAATAAAAAAGCATAACTATTATGGTCAACTGCATTAGGTTAATTGATTAGTACATGATTTTTAGATTCCTCATGGAAGGGATGTGGAATATAAACTGTGATACTGATACACACGTGCACAGCAGGGGATAACAAAAACAAAACAACCGAATTGTGTATTTTGGATACAAAGTTTAACAGGACACACTTACCTTAAGATTTTCAGCACTGAATTCAAAGGGAATAGCTGGGTTATTTTCTGGGGTGTCTCTGTGCTACATCAGAAATAAATATACAGAAGATTATTGCCTATCTACCATAAGAAAGATAAATGTATAACACGAAATGAATAGGTCATAGTGAAAATATTGATTAAAGCTCTTAAAGAGAATGACCAATTTAATGTTGCTTTTAATAATACCACTGAGCTCAAACTGTTGTATTTTGTACTTTTAAAGGGACAGTTCACCCTCAGATAATATTACTTAAATATGTACTGAGTTATAGTTATAACAATAAACATAAATTCCACAATAATAATCCAGATTACTGGCACGCCACCATTACAGCTGCACCGGATGCCAGATTCGAAGGCGGGAAAGAAAAAAGTCAAGCGCTCCGACATCACCTGACCAGGGAGGGAGTCCATTGGTGCACAGATTTCGCATAAACACTGGTTAGTGTTTTTGGTTCTCCATGTCTGTTCTTTGACTAATCCGCTTTCTTTGAAACAATCAGAATCATCTCCATCCGGTAATGTTCCTTCTGGCTCAAACTGATATGGCTGAATGTCAGTCATGAGGTAAATTTAGCGAGATTAATACGTTTAGGGATTGATGATTGGTGCTTTATGGCCACTTTTGCGCACATTGTAGGCTAAATGGGACGTATTTTGTTAGGGAATAATTCTTTTTTACATGCTTTTAAATGGGTTATACAGACTTATCAAAACGGCGGTGTACACAGGCCATTACATTAATACTCAATTAATTAGCATTTTGAAATGGGTTATTTAATATGTGGGTGAACATTTTCACATTTTTACACCATTTATGATATTTGTGAACTGTATTATCAGAAATGAAGGTGAACTGTTCTTTTAAGTCAGAACTATCAAAAATAAACAAATAAATAAGCAGGCACTAGTTGAAGACATTAAGTCATAACCCAGGAATTTTACAGAATGAAGCTGAAATTTAAGTGGGATACAAACCACAAAGATCTTGTCACTGAGTACAGTTGATGAGCGACAGACATTACGCACTTGGGTCCTCTGTTAAATGAAAATAAGAGAAATGATTAAAGTCACAGACAAATAGCTGACCCATAAAATATATTGTAATTGTTAGCTACTATGGTGACACAGTTATAATTTGATATGTCCAATATGTAACCTTATTTAAGGTAATGGATTCTGCATGGGCAGATGCACATACAGACAAACAAGATAACAGAGACAGTACATCCACAATACTTGTCAATCATGTTTCCACAAATCACTATCTGAACAGTCTCACTCATGTATACAAATTTATTAATGATGATCATTAAGTGTAGAGTTCCTTTGCTTTCCACTAATCACATAATAATAGGTGTAAGATCCAGGGTTGAAAAAAATCATGATTTGTTTTTTAAATAAAAAATCTTTTTTTTACATTTTTACTCTAATCTGGAGCTTCTGAATTGAATACTTGCTCCCTATTAAATACATGATTTGAAAGTTTCACTGCATTCTGAAAGGAAATACCCTGAACATCTAGAAATGAGGCAACAATAGTATTTTAATACTTTTATTGAGCAAAAACAATGTGTTCTCAGTGTCGCAAATGGTATGTCCGTAAGTGTTTACTTGACTATGTCCAAAACAGTGTGCCAAGATTGACAGGTAGGTAAACTGCATAACATGTCACAAGTGTCTACAAACATTGCTTGTTGCTGTTCAACATTTTGTACATGAAGACAAGTTTCCCTGCTTTTTAGGTGCTGAGTCGGTTTAGTATTTTCGACTACAAGTCTGAATGTCAAAAACACAGGTTTCTACTCCTGCACTGGCAGCAACTGCAGTTAGTAGTGATTTCTGGTACATATTCAGCATGAGATAACTATCAATAGTGAACCTATCTGAATGCTCACCTTATTATAAATACCCTTGCTGGCTAGACACCAAGTGCTTAAACATTAAATCAATAATCCCTTGAATGCAAGATTTAATTTCATGTGTCGGATAATCTGACACGTGAAGGCACATCTTTTCTATGCATTTTTGGGATTATTGAGTTAATGTTTATTTACACCGACTCTAGATGCTGCTGATGGGGATGTGGCTTCTGTGCTAGCTGAATCTTGCTTGGGAAATTTTGACATATTTTGACCTACTACAACCTCAGAGGTCAAATGCAAAGTGCCTAATGTCATTCAGGATAAAAAATTACCTGTACTGAATTTCCTTGAATATTTCTAGAGTGCTTTATATTTGTTTACATCGAGAACAGATAAGTAACATGTATTAGATAAGTAATGGGTTTGTTATGAATAAATTGTCATTAAATGCACACATCATAATCAACGTTTTCAATAGCAGCCGACATACGACACTATACGTCATCTATTTTACAGTCCCTTGTCACCTATTTTACCGGCAGAAAATCAGTCGGTTACTTTGGTTTGGCGAAGTGGCCTAGAATGCACCAAATACTACTGTGTTAGTGTGACTACCACTACCCCACAGCCAGCCCTTCACTACACCCTCCTTAACATAGGATACATAGCTGCCAACATTTGAAAATTGGAAAGACTAATAATTTTCGCATGAAACACACGACCTATGACTCACATGACACCAAAAATCGTAAAACCATGTAATTTACCATAGTTATTGATACTAAAACAATTTAACATCATAGGTATTCTTTTGAGAAAAGTTCAACTGCTTTTTTCATTTAATCAGATGTTCCCACATTTTATTTTAATAACAATTAAGCCATCACAATTACCCTACATATTCCACATTATACTAAAATCTTCCTAGGATTGCTGTATTATTTATCAGTTGATTCAGTTAAAAAATCAAATCACATTGTATATAATGTTATTTCAGTTCTAACATTGTAAAATATGAAGTGTCACTTTTTCCTTCAGCAAAGTATAACTACAGTTAATATGATATATGAAATCCATATTTATATCAATATTAACATAAAATGCAACAACCACAGTGATCAAACAAATAAACAGGAAAGGGACAGAGAAATCCACCATATAAACAAGACCATGTGCTTTTATTTTTATAAACAAAGACAACTAGCCAATCAGGAGAGAGTATTTGAGTCAAGTGAGCATCATAATGCAAAACAGACGTTTACCAGCAAAAATTACCAGCCATCAAAATCTGTTCCATCTTTCAAGAATGGTTCTTATATTCAGTAAATATTTATAAATATGACATTTGAAATGGCCACAGCAGTAGATTTTGGCATTATTTCAGATCAGGAAACTATCGGATGATAAAAATGTGTCGTTTATCATGACCCATTTTCTGCAGATAATGCCATACCAATGGTATAGCATTATTAAAGCAAACGTGATGAGGAGACTATTAATGTGCAGAACACTTACAATATTGCGTGATAGGATTTTATTCTGTGCCATGTGGTGCCCAGGGATTTATTTATGTTGTGCCATACGTAAAGATATTGTGGGAATACCGCAAAAACGCATCCTAGAAGCAACACTGCAAACATACATCTCCAGGTATTATCAATGATGCATACAGATTCTTCTATGAATTTTAGAAAGAAAAGAACAGCAGCAAGGAGAAGTAGACCTATCACTGGTATTTTGGTTCAGTTCCTAAAATCGCACATTATCGCTGATGTAAAAAAGTTAGGTAAATAAAATAAATCTATCCAACAGTCACTGGATATAGCTTTATGTTGTCCATTTCATTGGATCCATCGGTAGCTACACCGAATGGTTGGTTCTGCATCTGACTGGCAATGTAATTTGAATCATCACTGACTAACGTTTCCACAAGAATATTTGTTTTAGCGTGACCACTCACTGCCATATTTTTTCGCTATCTCTGTATCAGGAAACATTGAACAAAAGAGAGGATCTCCTGCATAGGTAAAACCCATCACCCCCACAAAATTCTAAGCCCTCCTGGAAGTAATGCATCATTCCGATTCGACAGTGACATAATTATTACGGGAAAGGGCAGATTTATCGCAGTTTTCAGAGTACGGGCGTAATGGCTTAATGAAGAACAGAAAATTATAATGATTCCGCAGCAATCGTGACAGTTGGCAGCTATGAGGATATGTACAGTACTTTGTAATTCAATTTCCATTTATCCATTAGTATACATTTACAAATATATTAGTATCTACCCATTTACGCCCTAGATCTAGTCTATTTAGAGCAAACAGGAAGTACCAAAACCTTCATGCAGACACTGCTGAAAATATTAATTCTTAAATTGCATATAACCCTAATGACATGTTAACCATGGCTGGACAACTATAGCGGACAACTATAGCTCATATATGAATCCATTATTGTATTATTACTTTTCTTACTGAATTATAAAATATAGATGATCAAATGCCTGTACTTATTATTTATGTGTGAGGGTGATGTGTCAGTTGGGGTCAAGTACTTACAGGGGCAAATTATCTGGTTACCATTTTTAAAGTCACCCTTTATTTATTTACAAATCTGAAATCATTTACATTTTGGAATCAAACCAATTAATGTCATTCTCATTCATTTATGTCACACGTAGTGAAAAATATTTGTTTAGAAACACCACCTTGACAACCAGGACCATTTAGAAATGTTTTGCAACTGGTATGGTTTTAAGAATGTCTGCCTGTTTAGCAACCAAGCGGCAATGAAATGTCGCACTGTTATTTCAAAATTTTCTGTATTACTGGCCAATTATCTAGCAAAATGATATGTTGCTGCAAAAATTAAATTGAATATAAATTATATAGACCTCTGTATATAAATATATGAACAAACAAATTCTGAAAACAGTAAACTATATCAAGTTGCTGGAATGGTCCACTTCCCGTTTTGAAATGGGAAGCGGATTGATTCAACAACGGCAAAATTATACGGTTTTCAGAAATTATTTTAAAGGTCATTTTATATATACATATATAAATGCACACAAACACGTGTGAAAATTTTAAATTCATATTTTACAAAATGGTACATGATCATATTTATCATGATCTGATCGTGCTGATGCTGTGCTGGATCAAGTAGTTGTGTGGCTGGCTGATCATGTTAAATGGTGCTGCTGTCTCCACTGAATTGATTAAAAAGGTGGACATTATTGACCCCTGAGGATGTAACACTCTTGCAGTGACCACCCTTGTGGTATTTCAACTCTATCTTTCTGTACTGCTCCCCTGTAAGTAATGGAATAATGGGGATGATTGATGTTTTACGACCACTTTTGTGCACATGATACAGCGTTCCAGATAACAGACGGGTCTCAGGTCAATGACCCGACAGTGGCAGCCCTGTCACCCGACAGTCGTTGGCTAAGCCAGAGATATTTGTTAATTTTCCATGTACATGGCAATCTTTCCCAGGTCATAACTGCTGCTGCTTCACATAGTGTTCTCAGCCTTATGCACTGGAATCAATTTATGAATGAACTTTAATTATGTCAATTTGATCATCCAATTTGCCTCACATAGCAGCCAATCAGCTGTCGTGGTTTTACACGCATGGCAGCCAAAGCCAGCCACACCATGAGGGGGAGACTGCATTTATAGTTGGCCTACGACACAGGGGTGGCACAGCTTGTTGTCTCTAATCTTGCCTGGTGAATGTGTCCACATGAGAGCTGCAGTGTGTGTGTGTGTGCACAAGAGGAAAATGTCCAGTTTCAGACACAGTTATAATTGTAAATGTAAACATGAAGCGACAAATTTCTTTATTGGGGGCCAGGTAATTGAATGCTTTTAGTAAAAAAATTGTTACTTAAATAATGAAGCGAAGTCAAAGATGAAACACCCTTCAGTTCAGATATGCCCAAAAACGGGTCGGTACAACTGTACCAGTAACTAGACTAGTCCAATGGCACGTACAAATATCAGAACAATTACTAACAACCAACAAATGGACTATAATGTATCCTTATACCATATTATTATAAGATAAGTTAAAAAACTTACAACGCTGGACATAGCAGCCTTGGCTACTGAAGACAACATTTTACAGCATAAATGCTAACGACCAGCAAAGTTGCAGTTAACCTCCGGTGCCGATGAAGGTCAAGGCCGTAACAGGCGACGTAATGTGAGATTATTTTCGTTTTAATTATACATTAGTTTATAGTTCAAAACTTTAAAGAAATTCTTTTATAAATTTTATTCGAAATTGTATGGAGAATACTTATGGCATATGTAAAAAAAAAGTCGTCGATTGTAATCGAAACTAAATTGGAAACCGGTTGTCATTGCGACACAAAAGCGTCAAAAATGGCCACTTGGATTACTTTGAAAACTCCTAACTAGAGAATAAGTAATGGATGGAAATTAATGACAGTCGTTGTTAAGTAATGTATCTATTCATGTAGTTAATCGATTGTTTGAATTTCACATATTTCTAGCTTGTCGACTAAATTATTTTATTGTAAATTGGGAAAACAATTTGAATTTGAAAAATTCTTAAAACATAATTCTTGATACCGGATATACGGAATATAGTCTAGAGCAGTAGAGGCATTGCCTCATTCTTTATTCCGGTCTTGACTGGTAAATATACACTTTATTTACATAGCGCTCATGGCAAATTGTATCGCTCTAGACGCCAAAATGTATCCAACCTGGACTTCAGACTGTTTATTGACTGGCTTTCAATGACTTCAGCTGGGAGTGGGAGCGAGTTCCAATCGTTCACAACTCTCTGGCTGAAAACTGACGGCCGACTTCCCAATCTTGCATGCTTTTTTTACTGTCTTCTGGTTGTGATATCGAGTCACTGATGCACCACTTAGTTCAAACAATATTGCACTATCTATTCTGTCAATTCCATTTATTGATTTAATATCTTGTAAGTCTGAATCATGTCCCATCTTCTCCTACGGCACGGTGTTGTAATGATGGCAATTTTAGGACTCTTAGTCGCTTATCATATGGTAGATGGCTTATCTCTGGAATGAGTTTGGTAGCCCTTCTCTGAACTTTTTCTATTTCAACACTGTCACGTCTAAACCTTAGCTGCCAGATTACATTCCCATATTCTAAATGTGGTCGGACCATAGTTGTGAAGAGTCTAGGCATGGTGACATTATCCAGGCATGTGAAAGTGGCTCATATTAGTCCTAACAGGCGTGACGCTTTTGCTACTGCTTTAGATACATGATCGTGGAATTTTAGTTCCTCGTCAATATATACCCCCAAGTCCCTCTCATTTCTGGTGTCTTCTAATATCTGTGAGTTCATATGGTAATTTAGTCTCTGGTTTGAACTGCCTAGATGGAGACCCTTACACTTGGTTTCATTGAGCCCCAGTTGCCACTTGTTCGACCATTCCATGAGGTTGTCAAGATCCTGCTGCATGACATCATGATCTTCTATTATCCTAATAGTCCAGAACAACCTTGTGTCATCAGCAAAGATTTTGTTGTACTGCTGACTACATCTGGCAGGTCATTTATAAAAATGATGAACAAGATTGGACCTAACATGCTTCCTTGATGTATTCCACTCAGGATATCTACCCATGATGACAGCTTTCCATTTACAATTACTCTTTGTCTTTGTCCAGATAAAAAAATAGGTTGTTGTCCATCATGTGTTTCACCAGTGAATCCCTAATTACGGGCTCCCATAATTTTTCCTAACACTGATGTGAGACTGACCAGATGATAATTTCCAGGAACCAATTTTGAACCCTTCTTGTGTATTGGTGTGATGTGGGAATTTTTCCAATCACTTGGTAGGCGTCCCTTGTCATATGATTGCCTGCATATGTTGCTCAATGGCAGTTTAATGGAGGGAGAGATCTCACTCAACACTCATGGATGGAAGCCATCGGGTCCAGCAGATTTGGTTATTTTCAGTTTCTTGAGTTTCTTTTCAATGATATCAGTGGTGAAGCTTATGTTAACACTATCTTTGATCTGATGTTTGTCTTCCAAGACCGGGATATCTGTATTTTCATGTGTGAATACACTTAACAAAGAAGGAATTTAGTAAGTCAGCTTTTGTTTCATCATCACCAGTGAGTTTGCCATCTGCCATTTTCAGGTCACCAAGTTTACTTCTGTTTTTTATTTTTGACTTACAATACCTCCAAAATGCCTTAGGGTTTTGTTTTACATTTCTAGCCAAATTGTATTCATATTGACATATATATCTAAATGAGACATGATAATTAGATCTACAATGTGATTGTAAATCTCTATATAATACTGTATATATTATATTCTGTCATATACATTAACAATACTATTAAATACGATTGTCTGGGCTCTGATGTAATCTACAACATTGACTCCATGATGGAGAAAACAATTGTTTATATACAATTTGTGTAAGTTGTTTCCGGGGAAGTTTGCCCATGGTCACATGTCACATGTGTGACTAGTGTCAAGACTAAACAAATTACTTATTCACATGATCACTCTCTCAGGGTCAGCCTAAAAACTGCAAAGGACTGGAAAAAATATTTTAACATGTATTTCTCGAGGTAGATCTATGAGAATTATATACTTAGATTCCATATATGCTGTTTAAGCTGAGGGCCGTTTTTAGGCCTAAAATATCATGATTTATGGTGTTACCGTCCAATAAGCCAACCTAAAAATCTTAACTTTCCCCTGTACTGTTTCCAGCCCAGGTGATGTTTTGAACACAGAAAATAATTTTGTTTTCATTATTCATAACAATGTATTTTGTATTCTGTCAATAGATCAAGGCAAATTATAACCATCATTTAGGCAAACTGTTAGCGCATACATAGGACCTAAAACTTAAATTAATGGTGTGATTAAACATTCAATGAACCATATATGAAGTCAATGACTTAGAAGTAATTAAATTTATTGTCAATTACTACTGAGACTTTGATGGTCACTAATGCGGCAATAACCAAGACAATGTAATTGTAAATTACCGCTATATGAGGTCAGTTAGTAATTGTAACTCTCCATTGAAAATAAATTAATTAATCAGTAATTATCCTGTTATTAATATAGATATGCCCATACAAAATATGTATATGGGGACACCCTAATGTCTATGCTGCCAAACAAATGAGATACGATGCTCTTGCGTACGGGATGTCTTAGGTATGAGTTGTCTTGTTACCGACGCTGCCTTCATGAAATGTGCTACTGAGTCAAACAATGTTTATCCATAATTACAAAAATCAGATAATTCTACATATAAATATTGATTTTCATTATAAAACCATGTATAATTATCATCAACTTGTCTCGCATCTATTTTCACTCCATGACTGCAGTTTAAATCAAAATAACGATTGATGTCCGTTTGCATCTAGATCTAGACTAGGACCTAAGTCACTAGCGTCTAGATGGCTGCTAACACACTGAAAATCTTTTTCTCGATGACTGGATTTCTTGACACTGAAATAGCACCGGCCATTAAGCCGACCCCCCAAAATAAAGGTCAAAATGTTGACACAAAGTCTCGGCTTAATGGCTGGGACCTATGGTACATGAGATCGGAATGATAGACTATGAAATTTAAGATGCACTAATACTAGCAATATTTAGTAATTAAACAATTTATGCTGTTGAGCACACAGAATGTGGTATTATTCTATTTATATTTCATAGGTGGCAGCACTCATACAAAACACATTGGTATGAATTATGAAAACAAAACTATTTCCTGCGTTCAAGACGTCGCCTGGAAATACTGCAGGGAAAAGTTCAAATTTTTATGTCGGCTTAATAGACCGTACTACCATAAATCATAATATTTTAGGCCTAAAAATTACCTCGGCTTAATGGCGTGGTTGGCTTAATGGCCGGGACCTATGGTATCTGGGGATGTCTTCAATACAAGTTTAGGAAAAGGTATAATTGTATGATGTACTTATATATGTATGTTTCTATCTATTGTCTTTATCTGATGTCCTATTATTTTTATGAACATTCCTTAAACTTTATTGTACAAATGTGTAAACTGAAATAACTGTTGAACATGTCTTGCAATGGAATAAATGAAGGAAATGTGACTTCCTCTCAATGTCATTTACAGGTGTATGTACATATGCTTATTGTTCATGCAAACTGAAAAGTAAATTGCTGGAACTGGAACCAATTAAAGGTTTATAAACTATATTAGTATCTGCTTACACAGATTATTACTTGGTTGCAGATAAAGTAGTTTGATACATTGTAATGTCATTTCATAAAGTTCCTGCAAATTACCATCACAAACTAGAAATAACACCCATAATTTGGCTTTATCCTCAGTTTTGATTAATGACAGCATATTAAAATTTATTTATTCAACTTTTGTTTAAAACTTATGCTCGTACTTTATCAGATTGTATTTTTTATGTTGATATTATCATGCAACACCTTTTTATATTTTAAAATTAATTGATATAAAACATAACTCTGAAATTAATCTCCACAAGGTGGAAAACAAAACAAAATTCTTGTATTAAACAAATAATTATCAGCAAGGTCCATCATATTTAAAACACACCGACAATTGCAGTTCTTGATAATAAAATTAACAAATGGCTTTGTTATTTGTGCTATGCTTCTTTTCTGTTTAGTTAATATTCAGTTTATATTTGTAATGATAATTATTCCAAAATGGCATTTGCTTTAAAAGCCGTGATGGGGCAGTTAGTTAGAGCATAAGACTCATTGCCGAAGGGTCATGGGTTAGAGGCTCTGGGAGCTGCAATATACCGTCATGTGGCAACTGATTCACTGATCCATAATAATGAGAACCTGACAGGACGTGATGGCTGTGTGTTTGAGTAACGGTTGGCACCTTTAATGGCATCATGCGTTGTATGCTCCCTTGGGGGCTGAGATGTGTGATGGGTAGAAATATGTCTGAGCCAGGGATAATAATAATGGTGCTATATAAACATGATTATTGTTATTATATTCTATAAAGGATTTACCAGTAATATTTAAATTGCCATGTAGACATGCTAATTGTTCTATGGGTTTATATAACATTTAGATGAATTCATCATGTTGAAAGCAACAGCAAAACATGCAGGTAGAGATCCAAAGTTAAGAACATCATCGTGGGGAAGAAGCAGCACCACTGCTGGAATGGCTAAAGACAGATACTTTAATATATTCTGTAAACTCGAGTCTACTGATGAGAAATTCACTATGAAAAATGTCTATCTGGAGATGAAAATCAAAGACCTGAAAGCTTATTCTGAGTTTATTACTGGCATACCTGTCAATCTGCAACGTTTATGTTACTTAGATAAAGGTAAATAGCATTTACATGGAATAATTTAGATGTAGGCTCTCATGCATAAATATGTTATGGGTGTATTTACTTCATTGTATTTTTTTAATTATGATTAATCATAAACTAAAATATTTTAGCAAATACTTTTTATGGCATTTTATTTTAATAGATGTATTGCTGTTCCTCTTTTGTATTAAAAATAGTTATAGTTGTGATTGTAAACCATCAAATGGTATCCTTGATTTATCATATATTATTTTGTTAATGAATAAGTATTTAGGTATATATATATATATATATATATATATATATATATATATATATTTTTGTACTGGTAGGTCTAAAAGTATATAATAATTAAAGTTTTGACAAATTTGTTTAGATTCTTTGATCCATTTACAATAGTTTTTCAGTATTTTATATGATTTCACTTTGTATTTATCACATTAGTGTATGTCTTTCTTGTCAAATAGGCTTTTTCAATTTCAAGGATAGCTTACAATAAACTACTCTAAATATCCTTTTTTGCACTCTCTGTTAATGACTTTGAATAATATTTTGTCAGCTGATTTATAAATTACAATTTTGTTAACATATTATTTTCAATATCTGGTGATCCTATTAAATTAATTAATTACAGGAGATCTGATTGAACACACTGATATCAGACATAATGACATTGTACCAGGTGCTCTTCTTCACATGAAGGTTTGGAAAACATGGCATAGTCTCATAGAGGCCGTTGTAGCTGGCGATACTGATTGGGTAAGAACTATGCATGTTTGTGTCATATTTAACTGAGTTCTGTGTTGCTTAATAAAATATTTGTATGGTTATGTAATTTGATAAATAATATTTTTGTAAACCATTAATTCCAAAGTACTGTTATTTGGTCTAGGCATAAATACTTATGGGGGATTTGTCTGGACATCTTTTTCACAATAGTTTTCTCGTTTTGGTCTTTAGGTCAGCATTTACTGTGAATATTTATGTTTCAAATCCATTAGAAAGAAAGCCATATTTATGCAAATGAAACACTGAATAATATTTCCAGCACACATGCTGTGCACAGTCCATGTACCTCATTCACACCATTCTCTCTCCTATTAGCTAAATAAAATTTATGGAAACAAAAGAGATATTAAATATAGATGCCTGTGTAGGTTAAATATTGTCAAAGTTATTGAATACAACTATATTGATCTGCCCTTAAGATTCTTGTTCTTATAGGCCTATTTTCCAAATATTAGAAATTACAATGTATATATGATCAACAGTGAATTTCAAATACCTGAGGAAAGATGATCATGGTAGAATAGTATTTCAGTTTTGGGCTGATATATTAGTGTAAATGTGCAGTTTTGGCTTTTATAATATATAGTTCACCGGTTCATATATTCATAAATACTGAATATTTAATTAATATAGAAGTTAAACTAAACAAAATAATAGCTAACCTAATATACATTATACATAGAACAATAATATTTGAAGGAAATTAAATAATAACATAAATTGTAACATTACACGCACACACTTTATTTATATATATATATATATATATATATATTTCAGATCTTTTCTCTTGGCGTAACGGCGACCAGTACGTTTAGAAGTCCCAATTCTGATTATATGGCCTACCAGCTTCCTAAGATAAGACAAAACTGGCTTGAGGAGCGAGGCTTTGTAGCACTTTTTATTGCCTCTCATAGAGGCAACCAGAAACTCTGTGCCAAACTGATGGAATCAGGTATGTACTAAACGTAAACATTTATGCTTATGCTGAGTATTTCTTCGAGGAAGAGTATCTGACCCATACAGATTACAAAATTTGGTTTGAGTATATTATATTTTTTGTAATGTAATTAAAATATAATTGCATACGTTACAGGCATAATTGTTGTATTGTCCTATATTATATGTTATATTTTGTCCAATATTATATTACAGTGAAAACTCATTCAAAGTTAATGGAAATAATAGACCTTTTAAATTAAAGAGACCAGTTGGTTTGAGTCATAGTCCTTTAAACAGTACTCGAACTATGGATGTGTGGTGATTAAATTATATGAGTCAAATTTGGTTTCCCTTAACTTTGTCCTCGGTGTTTATAAGTGCAGGCAAGTGATCTACAAATGACAGCCACAGGCATTACAAAGGATTGATATAAATAGTTTGTTGTTGATGCTGAGCAAATATGTTTTATAACGACTGATAAGAATATTTCCTGGAATAAAGTGATTTAACATATGTCTCCTTTTGCATAAACAGATCTAAATATTTGTTACTGGATATAAAAGTCAGAGGCCTATTATTTAGACAAATAAACCATTCCCAACAAATATGGGCTTGAAATGCATATTCTTTGTCTCTTTCTCACTAAAACAAATTTGTAGCAGTAAAGTCAGCACATATATGATTATATCACACAATTTCTACAGACCTGAAGGTCTGGGAGCTGTGATACAAGTATCATCCACATACAATAAATGATTACTACTATGCAAGTCATACTACAACCGAAATAAATTTGGCTCACATTGTTATTAAACTCTTACATGTAAATTTAAACAACACAGGTGCCATAATTCCAGCCTGTCATACACTATTAGACAGAGTAACAAATTATTATTATTCGTTTCTGAAATCTTAAATAACTACAAGTGATTGTGTAGGTGTCTTGGTTAACAAAAAGTTGATAAACAAAAAAAAAACTTATTTAAAGCTGTTACAATAGGGACTGCTGTGTATGCCAAATTACATTAATTTGAATTATAACCTTTTGATGTAAGTGCCGTATGATAACAAGCTATGGTGATTGACATACAGTGTTAATATTCTGGAGTAACAATGCAAAGGCACATAATCTTCTGCAGTCAAACTGGCAAACTATTGCCAAGACATCTCATCAGGCCAGCACTGTTTTGGATTTAGAGTACAGTTTCTATTTTAAATGCTGACATATGAGACATCAATGCATATACTATATTATGAGTTTACTATTGTTACTAATGAATCAGTATGTATAAGTGGATAACAATAAGATCACTCAACAGTTATAAATATTTAAGCTGACAACAAATTATTGATGTATATAATTATACTAAATAAAGAAATTTCAGTTCTTGTTCAGTTTAATATATTTCTAATTATTGAAGCTGTTTCATGTTCTGATGGCAACATTTCTAAGCATCATGACAAACAGTTTATAGATATATATATATATATATATATATATATATATATTTACTGTTTATATGAAAAAATAGTTTATATACATGTATATTTCAGTGTCTGTGAAAATAGTGTGATCTATCAGACAAAGGCTATTAAAAAAATGAAAACTAAAGCAGTTACGAAGGTCCCATTGATACTGTTTACATTAGTTAGCTACCTCAAATGAGGGAGATGCATATGGTCTGTAATTTACTGCTTCACCACGGGGACTAATTAAAAATAAATCTAGAATTTACATTAGATGGCATATTTGGCAGAGAAAACCTTGCTACTATAGTGCCATGGCTGGGATTCGAACCTCCGACCTCCTGCACAGCATGTCCATGAGTAAGAAATCCAACGCTCTAACCTTACTAGGTCATAGAAGTAATGAGTTTTCACTGTACTTGACATATTATAATTATACCATGTACTGTATGTGGCAGCCTGCTTAATGTTGTAACATTTTACAGTTTTAATATTTTGGCTTAAAGATTAATGTTTGTGTTATTTCCAGTCAGATATTTAGAAAGACAACCATATCTTCTCGAATAAAATAACCTTCCTTTTATTGTAAATAAATTTGTAAGATTCCTGATATTGTTCAGATCACAAATATATTTACCTGTTTTTTTTCCTTCTAATTATGAATGTGTTGAAAATCTTTGCGTGTTGGTTACTATTTGTGCTTGTTGGCAAAATATTACTGTCACAGAACTGAGCAGCTTTGAAGATGGTACCAGTGTTGTGGTTTGTTGGTTCTTGTAATTATTGCAATATGACATGTTATTGTTAACATTTTAGGGATTATAATGCAACACATAGAATAATTGCATCGCATTATTAACTACTGACTCATATATATAGGTATAAATATATATACTTGTGACATGCTTCTGCAAGATATTTGCATGAGCAGATAAACTCTGTATTAACATAATTTGTAAACAACTGGCTATAGGCTTATATTTTTCTTATATTTATTTTATTATTACAGTTCAGTTTTAGACAGTATTTAGCACTTAATATTAGATATTGCACTAACAGAATTACCAAACTGCCTTTTCGTAGAGTTTTATTCAGACAGCAGCATCTGTTCTAAGTAGTAGGCTTATAATGATGTGAAAGAAAACATAGTTTTTTGCAAAATTTCACCCATCGTAAATTAACATAGGCATAATGCATTTACCTGGATGATTACCTAAACATAAGCTTTAACAATTTAGGGATATCCCAGTAATATATTGTTCTATAAATAACACTATTAGTAATAATATATTTGTTATAAATTTCTTACACTGTGTATTGATAACTGAGTAATAGAGATAAAAGTAGTAATGTTTTATTGGTCACAAAAAAAGTAATTATCATTCTTTTAAATATTTATAGCGGCTTTGTTTAATTAAGTCATGAAATTAAAATCTCATCTATCAATCATCTCAGGTGCCAATGTGAATGCAAGAACACCATGTGGACGATCGCCATTACATGTTGCGGCTGCTATGGGACATGGAAGCATTGTAGACTTACTGCTGGAAAAAGGTTAGCTGATAGTGTTTTTGTTAATAATATATTAATTGGTTGATATTACCGCTTTCAGTGGTAATGAAATGCTGGGTGCATATTAAATAGCACTAATATGTTTGGTGCAAATTAAGAACCTTCAACAAGGAAACAAATTTTAAGAGAAACATCCATGAAATGAGTGAATATATGCCATGTAGCAATAGTCATGACGATAAAGAAAAATCCTTTAAATTCCTAGGCATCCATATAGATGAAGCACTTTCCTGGAAATACCACACCAAAAAAATCTGTTCCAAAATATCTACCAAAATCATCCATGAGAACTTTGTATTCAGCCTTAGTACAGAGTGACTTCAATTATGGGTTATTGATATGGGGAAGTAGTTGTTATATTGGCAAAGTTCACATACTACAAAAGAAAGCTATTCGAATAATAAATGACAAACATTTTAACTATCATACAGAACCCCTCTTCAGATCTTGCAAAATAAAAAAAATCCAAGATCAATACACTTACAACGTTCCTACATTCATGCACCAATTAAAATACAATAAACTTCCTTGCTCTTTGAAACAAAACGTAAGCATGTTGTACTACAGATCACTACCACCCGTGTTCGAATCTTGGGGTGGGCATATCTGAAGGTTGTTTCATCTTTGACTTCGCCTCATTACCTTTGGAGGTCGCTCGGCCCAATTAGCCTACCTTGGGCACAAAAGTGGCCATAAAACATCAATCATCATGTTACCCATGTAAACACAAGGTGTCATTAATGTTTTCCAATATAACATTTAGTATATTGGAATTATAATTTGCATGAGTCAACGTCCATGTTTGGTTGAATTAGATATGTGAATTGTGACTACTTTGCAAATAGACATTATGATATAATAATGGACCCTAGTCGAGTGTGTATGTACCAGTATGTATGCATGCTTGTTTATGTATCTATAATTATGTATGTGTATATGTACGTGTGTTTGTATATATATATATATATATATATATATATATATATATATATGCATGTATATATGTATGTGTGTGCATGTATATATGTGTGTATACGTATGTGTGTGTGTATATATATGCACATTATGATGTCTCCTATGCATGCTGGTCCAGCAAAACCGTTTTTTATTTATAGTATAAAACTGAAAAACAAAAACAACAATAACCAGCTTTGTTCCACTAGTTCCCACTGACTCAAACCAGCATCATCGCTGGTGTTATTAGAAGACAGCCAATTGGCCAAATAACACCCCAAGCAACATATATACATAATGTAATTTTATAAAAAGATATTTATGTTTATCCTGTATTATGTATCTGTTGCCAAATAAAATATTTATTATATTATTACTTATTGTTGATGATGCCTGAACCGTTGATGAATATTCTAATTATTATCCATCATGTTTGTTTTATGAAAGTTTGATTGTAATTATATCTGCCATAATGAATTGTTTGTACAGTGTTATTTGTAGAGTTGAACTGTTGTGGGGGAAGTAATATATCCCAATCCAGTTGCCAATAAAAGGCAGGATTCTTCTGATTGACATTGTACCAGTATGTTCATAACATATGTAAATCCTGATGTCAGTCTTCCACATCTATCTTCATCTGGATTAGGTTAAACAAATATGCATGTGCATGTATATGTTCACACATCTTAACAAACGATATATTTGTATACATGCTTGTGTAGAAGTAAGCTTTTTACAACAAACCAGAACGATTGCAAACATACCATTTGCTATCTTAGCTACTGTAAATCCCATGCATTTTCAATAATCATGCAAGATGACATACTGGCAACTCAGAATCTGGCTACATTGTTTTGACCAAATGTTAAGTTGTCTGTAACATATGTGCTTATTGGTTGATAACCGCGGGTTCTCCGGTCTCTTTTTTTCTCCAAATTACAAGCTGTGTTTAAAACCAATCAAGGCATCAACAATTAAAGTAAACATTTATATGCGTGACAGCCAGAGAACATTGGAATAGGCATATTGTTTGTCCTGTATCAGCCACACAAGAGATTTCTATATATTGGCAACACCAGATCATCCAAATACATCATAATCCTTCAAACCCATATGTTATATGGAAGCAACTCTGTTGTAAGCATAACAGATGCGTATATGCCTTCAGATGTTTGCAGCGTTTAGTGGGGATGAAGTATATATCTGTCTATCTCATTTTCACCGTAGGTTCTCATTTGAAGAACTTATTTAATTTACTTTTAGTGGTGTTTAATTGACTAAATTGTATTTGTTACTTTATTAGTTCTGTCATAATGAAATGTGGATTTTACTCCGTTGTTCATAGTTTATTGGCATTGTACATAATTATTTACTTGTAGGTGCCAATATTGATGCTGCTGATAACAATGGTGACACTCCACTGACGGTAGCAGAGAAATTCGGCAACAAGGTCTGCGAACGACATTTGTTTCTGTTTCGCTGGCAGCAGCGCGCCAAACAGACCCTTCGGAATAAGCTGCGCATTGACCGGTTTGCGCACCAATATTTTGACTCGGCAAATCCAGTCTGGCTGAGGGGCAAACAGGCACAGATGTACCTATCACAGATACTGCCACCTGGCGAATTTGAGGGCACTTCGATCAACGCTCCACTGAGACGTCCCCGATCCATGTTTGTCAGCGGAGAGAGGATGCTGACATCGTGTTCGGACAGTGATAGTGAGATCAGTATTGATGATGAACCTGCTGATGTTAGAAAAGGCCACAGTAGATGTAAGTCATTAAATTCTGTCACCGATACTGTGGTCAAGGGGTAGATTTTCGGCAGATGCTTATTAATTTTGAAGAACTATTTCTTAATTATTAACAGTATTCCTACTGTATAATTTCATATCTATTTCTGTACCGTTTTTTTATTTTATTTTGAAATTATTTTATTATGTATTAATATTTAATAATAATAAAAACGCTGTCTTCATAGGTTTTTCACTGAAATTGATATTAGGTTAAGCAAACTAATTCTGAATTACTACTTGTTATGAAAATCAACTCATGAATTTAAAATATTTAGATGTGTATCATGACAGGATCTCATTAATGTTTTGTTAAAATGCCATGCGTCACTGACATATTGCAGATCTAATGCCTGCAATTAAAGAAGAAGGTTCCATAGCATCACGTGTGAGCAGTGGGATCACTAAGACAAGAGTAAAAAACAGGTAAATGTATTTGGTTGTTCGGATGTCTAGATAATTGACATACAGAGACTCTATTCAATACTCTCATATTAGATCTGTAACTTGATCACATTCACAGTAAATATACTGCTACTGCCAAGGAATTGTTAATAAAACCATCACAAAGATAATATAAATATAGAATTTTTATACATAGTTCTCACTGTCTGTCTGTCTGTCTGTCTGTCTCTGTCTGTCTGTCTGTCTGTCTGTCTGTCTCTCTCTCTGTGTGTGTGTGTTAGCCTGGTAAACCTACATCCCTTTTAAACAATACTGATAACAAATCATGTGGATTTGTAATGACATGGATGCTTGTTGTTAATAAGTGATTTTTTTTTACACAGAACAAAGACAATAGTGTTATGAACTGAACTTTATTTGCATTTACATATGCATGAATACCATAGATATAATGCAATAATAGAACATAATATTCAGCACTTTCAACAGTAGCTGACATCCGATGCTATACGTCATCTATTTTTCAGTCCATCGCCACCTATTTTATCAGCAGAAAATTGGTCGGCTACTTTGATTTTGGCGAAAAAGTGGCCTAGAATGCACCAATTACTCCATTTTTCCAAACTTTTCTAACCCACCCTTCCAGTGGAGAGGAGTCACTACTCTGTTAGTTTGACTACCACTACCCCATGGCCAGCCCTTCACTATCCCCCTCCCACCCCTCCCTGCATCCATACCTCCCTCCAGCAATGCCGCAGCAATAGCATCACTGTGTTTTTACAGCGAAAGAGGCTGAATGAAATAGTTTGGGACATACCAAAGGAAGATTGATAGGGTGATGGGACAATAACCGTTTCATTATTTGTTCAGGTCAGGTAATGTTGTGGGGAAAAAATACTGTACAGTGTTAAGTTGAATGTTTCAGTTTTGATAAGGATTTCTTATATAAATTTGGAAAGCAACCTAATTTCCAAAACAATCTCTGGATTTTTTATTAGAGCATGTCACTGAATTTGATAATAATATGAAATGGTTCAATTGTTTCTTGAAATGGCTTCTTGAGGTAACATTTGAGATGATATTACACCACCTATTTGATATAATTTATAGAGTGGAAACTTTCCTGCAAAGGTGGAGTTGCATCGCTCAATATACATTTGATTAGAATGTCTGGTCTGGTGATCTTCCTGGATTTCTTGTAAGTTTTGCCAAAGGACAAGAAACATAGTCATGCATAAAAATACTACTTGGGATTCAGACAGATCATTTAGGTAGCTAGGTAGCTTTTCCAGGAAAGTATATCATCTATATAAAAGGCAAGACATTTTTTAGATTTTTCATGAAAATTTGATCCTATTTCAGTTAATGGTGTTCCATTAATATACAGGTTTTGTTGATTTGAGTTTGAATGAATGGGATTATTTTAGTTACGTATGAATAAAAACTTTATTTTTATTGGAATTAAGGATAGTCTATTTGCACGGAACAAATTGAATAATTTGTTTACCTCTGTGTTTGCATTTGAGAATAACTTGCCTAAATTGCAATCAGATAAATACAGAGATGTGTCATCAACAAAGGAGAGACTAAGAAGTGTGTAATTTGCAATGTCATTGACAGATATTAGATATAGTAGTCACCAGGCCCTAGGATCATTCCCTGAGGAATGCCACATTCTATCTTTTGCATACTAAATGTGTTGTTTTCGAGATCGACATATGGCTTCCTGTTCGACAGATAATTCACAAATCCATTTTTTGACAATTCCACATATCCCATAAAAATCAAGCTTTTTCACAAGGCTCTCATGATTCATGTTGTTGATACTCATTCAGATGATGACAATAATACAAACTTTTCTTCTGTTTCATTTCACATTCAGATCATCCGCACACATCTTTGTTGTCATCTGCATAACAATAGTAGAGTGATCTATTTATGTTATTATGTCTTGGTTTTGAATATAAACAATACCCGGGTGATCATAGTACCAGTCCTAATGACATTCAGTAACTTGAACTCATCTCCTGAATTGGTTGTTACTACAACATCATACAGAGATCTATCACCGAGGTAGAATTGATATGTTACAGCTATGAAGGATGCCCATGGGGGATTACATAATGACTGGCATTAGAAAAACAGCCCATAAGTCAATCAGGATGCTATTTTTATTGGGCATATTTAAATTATTACCTGAAAATGATAAATATTTATTTCACATTACAGAGCTAGTTGTCTTATAGAGTATGTGCAGTTAATTTGTCTTTTTCATTTGCATCTCTATAATGTGCCTTAATTAGATGACTGATTCATTTATTTAAAGAAATGGGAAACAGAAGAGAATCCAGAGTGGGAAGACATACGATGATTGGCTCAGAGAGAAGAAGAATCTGGAGCAATATAAAGTGAGAAGCCGTAAAGAATTTGAGCAGAAAGAAGAAGCGGTCATTGAAGACAGGTTAATATAATGTGTTACCAACCCAATTTAGGATGACTCGGCCGAATTTGGAGGGTATCACATTTCTGGCACATTTCCAAATGACAATAACAATAGTCACTTTCTTGTGTTTTGTTCATAATATGATTCCTCTTTTGTTGGATGCTCTGCTGTGTGGCCGATTTAATTATGTGTATATGGCTCATAAACATATAATGACATTATTACTCTTCAATTATAACAAGTATGATGGAGATATGATTTGATATGCACCCAGTTTTCTCATCCATTCTGATCCCTTATACATTTAACATTCGGCATTGATAATGTTTTTCGTTTCTCATTTATGGCTCATTCACTGATATTGAATCATTCTAACTGCAATAAAATTAACTGTTGGTGTGGTTTACATTAATTCAGCGTGACAATTGTTTAACATCTGTGTACCAACCAACGTGCAAACGTTTTGTAAAATAATATGTTCATAAATGTTTATTAAAATTTACGTCCACCACCTGTTGTTTTCAGCGCTCAGCATAACATAACAAAAATTAATAAGCCGACTTAACACACAAGTGTTGTGCCAATGCTTAGGTAAGGAATAGGACTTATAAAGGTATGTTTTTCATGATGCATGCATATTTTGTGTGTGTGTGTGTGTGCGTGCACGCACACTTGGAAATGGGTACCACGCCCTATGCTTGATGTATATTTTGAGCTGTTGATTCCTGAATCATGCCTAATTCCGCCATTTAATAAAATAAAAGATGTTTTCTATTATTTATGTTCCATTCACAGGATTCGTTTACTCATCAGTGTAACATCTGTACATAATATCATCTGGTGTCTGTTTACATTTATTGATTTTTATCGTCTGGTGTCTACATTATGCATCTGTGGTGGGCTTGCTTTACGGATGATAGTAAAATGGCTTAATAGATAAATCAGCCGGCGTATCAATATTTCAGATTATGAATAGGTGTGTGGTTTGCTTGTTTTTAGAGGATATGCACATTTGTTTCAAAATGAGGCCGTAGCTTTTGTAGTAGTTTCAATATTTCCTTATAATAAGGCGTTGGTGTCTTGTGCAGGAGACTGGAATTGGCAAGGAAGCAGTCATTCGATGCACTGCTCTGCAGACAAGAAATACGACTGCCACCTCCTGCCGGCAGTCCGACTTCTGTGCCTTTTAGCATCGAGAGATTTACCAACGCGACCACAACAGAAGAAATCATACAGAACATCATCGAACGACGGCAGGAGCAGTTCAGTAACGATGAAAGGCCAAACCTGTGGCTCTCCATTGGTGACGATAATTTATACGAGAAAATAAAAAGGCGTGGAAGTCTTCTAGCTAAACGTTACATATGATCTGTGAATGTGGTAGATCATTGTTAGTTGCTTTACCGGAATCATTGGTCAGACAGATGATTGCAGAGCTTGTTATTTTATAGTTGTGATTCTGTTACCGAATGTTACTGTTCTCCGCAAATAACCTTTGATAAGTAACAATAAACTATCCTGTGCGTTGATAATTGACCTATGAATCACCAGGTTGTGTGCAATATGTTTACCTGATCCAGATGATCGATGCTGAAACTGATTTGGTGCTGTACGTGTCCATTCTATGTGGATGGTTATTTACCCATGTTGCTGCACAATTGACGTTTTAGATTAAACATATTTTTGATAGTCAGCAGTTTTTTTCTTCCGTTCTCTTTATTTATGAAGGAAGATAAATATAATCGTAGCTCCAATGGCCAGCATCAGAATTTAGTGTTCTGTGCTTTGTATGGCAAGCCTTGTTACTGTGTACCTAGTGCATTGCTTCTTTCTGTTATTACTTTAATGGAATAAATTTGTGATCAGCTACAGGTGAAGATGCAAATTATTTTGGTGACTGACATGTTACAAATAATTAGGTTAAAGAAATAAGTGTAAATAAATATGACATTTATATGTAGACAGCAAAATACTGTTAATTAAATTTATACAATATTTTTAACTGATGTCTTAGAAATTGCTTTCCCCCCCCCCCCCACACACACATACAATCTCACTCAACGGTTAAAATAAAACCACTCTGTGTTGTGCCACCAATTTATCTGACAATATTATTAAGATGTGATATGTGTTTCATTTAATACAGATACAGAACAATTTATTACCCAAACCTACGTATGAGCCTAGAATAATACTATATTATGTACCTTACACCAGAATTAATCAATGTAAATAGAAGTATCCCACACACAACCTGAGAAACCAAATGCTCTACAAACATCTGACACACAAAACTACTCAAAACAAAACGCAGCTGAATCACAACGCCACAAGTTTGTAGCGAGAGACAATGGACCCATTTGAAGTTATTTGAAAACATTCTTGAAACAGGACAATATTTCAAATAACTGGAGATCAGAAAAAAGTTAAGCTTCAGGTGACACCTTACTAACAAAGCACAGAAGCAAACATTAAATGGAGATATTCTGCAGTTTGAATTGCAGCTATCTGGTCACACGAGTCTATAAATAAATCACAGTTTTAACCTGTTATTTAATAGCTAAATACCTTGGAGATCATGCAAACAGTTTAATTCATCAAGCCAGTAATATACTGGACACGTACAATTGGTATGAACAATAACAACCATTTAGCAGATCGGCGGTATGGATGACTAAACACACATCAATACAATAACATGGCACATGCAGAGTTAACAAACAAATGCAAACAAAATAACACAAACAGAATAATGAAGAAAAATCCCAGCATGGCACAATTAGGATACAAAATTTGTTGTATTATTAATAATGTATACATTCCACATTGCATCACTACTCCACTAGTATAAACAACACTTTGGTATCACTATGCCATAATACTGAAACTACGAGTTTCTTTCAATAACCAGTGATTAAAAATAGTAGATCACCTTTGTAATACAGTTAATTATTCACATATGCAGATGGCTTTATCTGAGGACATCATGCACATTAAAGCCATCTTTATCATGCCAACATCACTATAACGGACATTTGGCAATTATTACGTGCAGTGATTTGCTGCTAATAATACACACTAAAGTTTATCACCGAATACAAGTGAATACCCAACACTCACCTTGAAATATCTGAAAATAAAACAATCATACAAAACACACAGTACTATCAAACAAGACTCGCATATACATTTCGACAAATATATTTAAATCGATGCCAATTATTTTTTCATCTCACTACAGGTTCTCAAATTTATAATTAGTTCAGAAAGTAATTCAATGTTTAAAGGAGTTGTCTTAACTGAATTTGTAAAGATATTAGTAGGCACTACGAAGTGTTAAACATTCGTGGCAACATCTTATATCTGAGGTATAGCCTTGGCTAAAGCCTGTTCAATATCAGCAATCAGATCTTCAGTATCTTCAATGCCAACCGATAAACGAATCAAGCTGTCAGATATGCCTAGCTTCACCCGCTGAGCTTCAGGGACGGACGAGTGCGTCATGATACCTGGGTGTTCTGCAAGACTCTCATAGCCACCTAGACTCTCTGCCAATGTAAAAACCTTAACACTCTTCAGGAAGGTCTTCGCCTCTTCAATGCCACCCTTGATACAAAATGAGACGATGCCACTGAACCCACGCATCTGCTTCTTGGCAACCTCATAGTTAGGATGGGATAGCAAGCCTGGGTGTATCACCTTCTGAATCCGAGGACTGGCTTCCAGGAATCTGGCCACAGCAAAGCCATTTTTGTGGTGCTGCTGCATACGCAGATGCAGCGTCTTGAGGCCACGGTTCATCAGATAGCAGTCAAATGGCGAGGGAACAGGGCCCATGGCATTCTGCAAGAAACGGACTCTCTCTGCCAACTGGTCGCTGTTGGTGACAACGGCACCCATCACCACATCTGAGTGTCCATTTAGATACTTGGTGACTGAATGGAACACCATGTCGGATCCAAGATCCAGAGGTCGCTGAAAATAGGAGCTGGCAAAAGTGTTATCAGTTACCATGAATATGTCTGGGTGCTCTTTGAGGATGGCAGACACTGCCTGAAGGTCGACCACCTTCATCGTTGGATTGGTTGGCGTCTCGATCCAAACCATTCGTGTATTCGGCTTGATTGCTTTGCGGACGTTTTCTGGGTTGGTGGCATCGACGAAGCTTGCTTCGACTCCATTCTTGGATGCAATCTGGCGGAAGAACCTGTTTGTTCCACCATACAGGTCGTCCATGGCTATCAGGTGGTCACCCTGGGACAACAGCTGGGTGATACAGGTCGTGGCAGCCAGGCCACTGGAAAACAACATGCAGTGTTTACCATTCTCCAGCTTCGCCAAACACTTCTCGGCAACATGGCGAGTTGGATTGCCGCTGCGACTATACTCGTACCCCAACACATTGACTCCTGGCTCTTCTTGCTTAAAGGTTGATGAGAGCGATATTAGGGGAACCACGGCTCTACTGCTCCATTGTTCCGGTTCCTGACCAGCATGTAAGGCGTCGGTAGCAAAGTGTGCGAATGGCTCGATTTCATCCATACTCTTCGTTAAAATGGCAGACGGCAATAGTTAAAATAGCTAAATCAACAACTTACACAATCACCAAAGACCATATGCGATCTTTGGTATCACCAGCTTTTAGCCTCGATATCAATTTTGGCTCAATCGAAATACGTGTCGTGTCGTGTCTTAACACGCATATATTGAAACTACTACTACTAAAACTAACATTACTAGACTACTACTACTACTACCCAGTGGCGAAGCCTTTATAGGAACGTAAATTTCGAGCTGAAATGTATTTCTACTACACCAATAAGGGCGCCCATATATATTTGTCCTCGGGCGGCAATACCCCTGATCCACCACTGCTACTACCATCATATTATCATGTCGTTTACTAGATACTGCTTTGCGCGGATTCCTGTGGAGAGCTATTTGGTGCTTCGGGCCATATAACTGTAAGGGTTTAAAGTAATACAAAATATTTTAATGAGTATTTTGTACTTTATTTATTTTGTACACTAATGCAAATTAATACATATAATAGCACTAAAAGATATAGATAATATATTAAAGTACCAGGATATAGCACAAGAAAGTGAAAACACTTATTTCCATTGTGGTCCTGAGGAGAAAAATCACAGATATTATTATTGTATATAGCAGATATGATAGATTTGAAAAAAATTCAAATGAATAAATTCCTGTAATAATTAGATAAATGGTTGCTAAACACAAGTGTGTGTGTGTGTGTAACTTGAAAAATATATGACAAGGTTAAAAAGAAATGTAAGAACTTGCTTCCTGGTCATTAAGATTGTCAAATAAAATTAGTTTTACACCTTTTTAAAAGGAACTTACTCGTTAAACACTTAATTTCAGTTGGTAATTCATTCCAAGCCAAAATTCCTGTATAATTAAAAGTATTTTGTCTAAAAGATTTTAACCTGGAGTATCTGAATAGAAATTGTACTGGACCTTGTATTAATATTATGTTAGGATGTTGTTAATTTGAATTCAGTATTTAAATAAACTGAGGCTGTGCCGGTTAGAATATTATGGAGTTGATTTAGTTCGAATTTTTTGGCACCGAGTTCCACCGGAACATATAAACAACTTTACAGTAAACATCAAAGTCCCAATCATGTTCCAACCAATCTAATTTTAACCGCCATTTAAGACTCTTTTGTCAGGGATTTTGTGAATACACAGATAAACAAACAAACAAACATTCGTGAGTGAGTGTGCTCATTAAAAAGAGACTGCTGAGAGCTATGAGGTGGAATTACGCAGTTAGCTACCATAAGGTGCTGCCACCTGGCGAATGTATTTGTCGCGATTACCTCACATTCCCTTTAATGTATCAATATGATATAATATAGCCTATAGGGGTGTACTGACGTGTGTGTGTGTGGTTGTGTGTGCGCGCGAGCGCGTTATTCATCGTTATAACGTAAGACAATTATATTAACTCCCCATTGTGGATAGTCCACGTTTGTTTTTCGCAATAATAAAGGAAAGCCTGCCTTCATTTTGGCCCAATTTTTTATTTGCCGACTTAAAAGATTCCTACATTCATGTTGCATGGTGTGCGTGTGTGTGTGTGTGTTCTAGGATACATCTATATGGTGGCACTGGCTTAGAACATCAAAATATATACATTCTTTAAAACCTGTACCTCCATTAATATCTATATACATAATTAAATCAACACATAGTTGAATTTATGCATACACAAAATTACACATCTATACATACGTAGACCTATACATGTAGATGTAGGCTACGCACAAAAGCGAAAGCAAATAAAAGTACTATTTGACACCACAGCTAGCTCACAGTTAACGACACGTGCATGTAGTTCAATAGCATGTTATTATATATACAAGACAAATACTTTGACACCACAATTTACATTCGGCGGTGATCGATTTGATGTGGCTCAAAGGTAACCTACACATAAAGCCATTTTGATACCACAGATCGATGCTGATCCCAGCTCCATTCCGAGTTCGAATAGTTCAACAAATCCCACCTATATCAGCCATACGGATACAGGTCCGACAAGTTCGCCGTCGCCAAGCTGTTGCTCGATCGGGGCCAAAATGTATGCCTTTTGTGGGGTCTCGGCGCGCCAACTAACATAACAGTTTAAGTTGAACACACGACCAAATTGTGTGGTGTAGACTACCGGCGTTACCAAGTTGTTAGCCGATCAAGATGAAAATGTGTATCTTTCGGAGCACTAACAACATAACAGTTTCAGTTGAACGCCAAGTTTTTACCCGATCAGGATGAAAGGTAGGCCTATTATCAGCTATCGGCGCACTAACCAACACAACAGTTTCAGTTCAACACATGATAACGTTATGTGGTGCATGTACACTACCTATATATGGAAGCAGTGAAGTGACTTAATTAGCTAAAAAATTAAGTAGCAATACTGTACAATGGATTATTACTGGACTAGAACAAAGTATTGTCTCAATCCTGAGTAAATACTATGATTTTCATGAACCTAACAGCTATCTTCATACGTTTCCGTCCATCACTTAATTAGTGAATGTTCAACCACGCCTAATTTACCGTCCCTTAGTATAATATGCAGTTAGGTGTGGTGGGCTAGATATATATATATATATATATATATATATATATAAAACAATATAATATAACAGTATAATATATATATATATATATATATATATATATTGTTTACAGTCAAAATACTTGAAATGATTTATATTTGCATCTGGTTGTAGATAATTATTATATAAATCAAAAATATTATTTTTAATCTACCGGTTGCTTCTGTACTATTCTGAATACCTCTATGCCCAGCAAACAAGCATATGTTGGGCCAACGTTGGTCCAACATCAATTAGCACGTTAATTAATTGGTACTACGTTGAAAACCAACATTGGAACAACGTAGTTCTACTCATAGGGGTGATGTTGGCCCAACGAATGCCAATGTTGTGCCAATGATATAGTATGTTGGCCCAACATTGTGCCAATGAGTGTTCCTACATTGATGCAACGTTTTGCCAATATTAATTGTCATTAGTTGTCCACGCTGTAAATTGTGTTGTCCATATATCATCAAAAACAAATATAATATGAATTTTGTTTTATTCTATCATGCACGGTGCATATATTCCACCAAAGATATACGTGTATATACATGCATATACCTGATTGATGTATTTCACAAACAATTATAACTTATACTTCCATTTATTCATAATTATACAGTCTGGAACAATTTAAATTACAATAAAACACATTACGTCAAAACCCGGTTTACGTCAAGGCTTTTGGAACCTAGATTGGTATGCGTACGCTGTAATGGAAGGATTGTGGGCGGGTGTGTATGTGAAAATAGTACGGATGCTATATGCATCATCCTCACCCACATGCATTGTTTTTGAACGATTTTTAAATACAATTTTATAACAACATATAAATATTTACAATTGTTAATAATTATTATATTTATATACTGCGATTAAAATAAATGACGAATCACATTAAACAAGCGAATTCATCAAAAACATTTAAGAACTACATAATTAAGTATATATCTTGAATACGTAGTCTATAGTTATAAATACCAGGCTGTGCTGAATAAGCGACAGCCAGGGGACTCTCCCCGAAAAACCAATCAATCAATCAGTTATATGATTTACCCAGAGTGGATTCCAGGGTGGGTGGGATTTCTTCTTTTTGCGGGGGGGGGGTTAAATATATAAAAATTGTTTATTTACATTGAATTATATGTAACGTGCACATTTGTATAGCTGATTTATTTTAAATGTATGCACTACATATATATGCATAGTCTATATCCGGCTTCTCAATCTTGTAAATTAAATGTATTTATCGACACAAATTCTATGAACACTATATAATTTCTGTCTGGGAGCACACAGAAATTTATTTCTTAGGCATAACCATGAGATGGTTCGAAATGTACATACCTTTGTTTTGCTAAACCATAACTGTATAATATGTATGTTTGTTATATGTACCATCTCGAAATAAACATCTATATATCTATCTCTGATTTATTTGAGAAATATATTATATAATTTATGAGTACTAGGGGATTAATCGTAATTAGTATTATTTGTAGATTAGGGATGTTGAAACAAATACTGGTAAATGATCTGAAAGTGTGGCAGTTATTAATTCAGCATCCACATACAAATAAATTTCTATGAAAGTTATTTAGTTTCATCATTCATGACAGTAAATTGAATAACAGCAGGTTAGTTTGGTTTTGGCAAAGACTATATATAACAAGACGTGTTACTTCGCGTTTTAACATGGGACGCCATTTTGAATTCATGGAGCGCCAGGGCCCTAGTGACCGGAGGTAGATTGTCACGGCAGCTCCCTTGGTTAACATGGCGTTTAATGGCACTGGTTCATTCTGCGCCGCTTTCGGCTGCAGTAACAGAAAAAGTATGCACAAATAAAGACATCCCCGAAAGGAAATGAAAGCTAGTGTAAAAATTTGATATGATCTGGCTTTTTAAAAATAAAGGATATTTAAAAAAGGAGCATAACAATTTGAAGTAGACACGCCCGTACTTGACATGACCCAAGCAGGATCTATCTAGATCTATATTTGTTTCAGACAAAATCTGATTAATTTTTATTGAACAATATCACCCTATTAATCACGAAATAGGTATGTAAGATATACATAAGCTTACAGTTACATGTATGGAGCCACTGAAGATGTTATGGGCGGGAGGTATATTTTACTTTATTATTGTTAATAATATAATTGGACTTTTAAAATTACATTACTATAATCAGATAATTTTTCCCTAATTCAATAATTATAAGTAGCTGAGTATTTACATGATCACCTGCATCCATATTTATTTTTAAACGTAATCAATTGGTACTTATTGATATATATGGACTTCTATTTATAATTTAAATGTTATGAAATTAATTATTAAATACCTCAACTAGTGGTAGAAACATTCATTTTGTAATTTTTTCTATTGACAGAAGTAAAAGATGGGTTATTTATTGTTGTCGTTCAGATATATGATGAGGAAAGATTTAAATTACTTGAATACTAATTGTAGAATGTATGATATGCATTTCACTGAAACGGAATTCATGAATCAGACAACTTATCTAGAATGCTATTCCAACTATTTTTGATGTACCAAATCCACCGCATGCATCCACTGAAATCAAAGAGGAAGGTATTAACAGATAGGAGACCTGTACAGGAGACAGGGCCAGCTGTGATGGTAATTAATATTTATAAATATTAATGGTGAAAATTGGTATTATAAAATTAATTAAATAAGAAACAAGGCATCAAACACATGAAATTTTGTCAGCCCATCTCATATCTTAATACAAAAAAAAAGGATTACCAGCACCTGAATTAGTACTTGAATGTTCAGCTCATGTGGTTTACTTGGTATACTTCTCTTCATAACTTAAATGCATATCAAATCAAATAACCAACTTGAAAAAAAGGAAAACATATGTTTACACATTGTGTATGCACTTGGTTCAAGTTATTATTTTACAAGGTATTGTTTTGTTTCAGTCCTTGAAGTTCTGTGAAGATGAGATACCATGTAAACAGGCCAATCTCTTGGTTACAGATTTACTGGTGTTATCTGTTACAGTAGTCAATGCATGTGTCTATTACATCTCTGTGTATATTCTGTCTAACTTTAAACAGTTCACTGATCTGGACTGTCATATTTTTGTAGTAGTGGTTGTTTAGAGCTGGAAGCAATTTGGGTTATTCTGTCCATTTGATAACAAATGACTGATTGTAACTATAGATAAACCCGTGGTACAAGAGATTTGATGCCGCTTATTGCATGAAAGTATTAATTTATCTATATCTAACATGTTAACGCAAACATACACGTTGTTAATATTCCATGTATATTCTTTGTTCTCAGCTGGGCAGGCCTATATTGCATGGTCTATATTATTGATAGACTTTAAATGAACTTATAATTTTTTTAGTTAATATATGATAAATGGACATGATGAATATATGGTGAATTGTGTAATGGTTGCGTTATAATAGCTGTTTATATCATTATATGTCTATATCCAAATAAATAAAAATATATGGACTATGATAAACTGACATGATGAAAGTATGTTTGTATGCATTTAACTCATATACCTAACTGTTTTCATTTAAAAAACTACGCCTTCCACACACAAAGCTATGAAATAACCTAAACCACGTTCAATTATTTTCTAATCAGCTGTCAAGTGATCGCAAATTGTAGGCTATGAATTAATTAAGTGACTGGGCTGTGAAATCACTTAATTATTTATTTACAGTTTCAGAGCTTCGTTTCCTTCAATATCATGTGTGCACAATTAAAGTGTTTATTAACAAAAGAGTATGTGATCATGTAACATATAGTACTAGTATTGGCAATTCATTTCAACCATCGCACACATGTACGCGATCACATGTGGACATCCAGAGAGCTTTTGTTTAGCTGAGAAATACCTCCGGTCGCTGGAGGCGCCACTGGTTCAAAATTCAACATGTCGCGGCAAGAGTAATGCCTCTATATTTAAGCTCTCTAGTTTTGGTATAGATTTATATATATATATATATATATATATATATATATCATTATGCTTACTAATTGATTTGTTTTCATATAGTTTTATTAATTTCTAGCCACTACGAGCTAAAACGTTGATGCGATATAATTAACGATAGTAAGATATAGAAAATTATAACTGAAACTGTCGTTATTTTGCACACGTGCTTGTATTATCGCCCAGAAGTTTACTTTTCGCCAATCATCATCCTATCTTGGACTTATGCTGTGGAAAGGTGTGTGTCTGTCAACTAGTCAATGACATGTAATTTTCTTTGAGGGAAGACCTCAGATAACTTCCTACACCACCTCTTTCTTTCTCTCTCTCTAGACTCTCTCTCTATATATTATTATTATATATTTTTATTATATATTATTATTATATATTTTTATTATATATATTATTATATATAATAAAGAGATTAGATAGGATTTACTTAAGCCAAGGATACTTAACTTCTTAAGCCTTTAAGTTTAATGATGTTTCTGGAGCTGACTGCCACTGTTCTTCATAAATACGGCCGTTCGCACTCTGTTTATGTTAAGCTTGGCTTTGTAATTGAAGATAATATCCTGGTCGCTCCAGTATTTGTCTAGCCGATTCTTGAAAGAATTAATACTGGGGGCTTTAGCTATATATAATTTGTATTTGTTGCCTGTTGGACTTGTTCGATCTGCTGATTCTAATCTGGTTTTGAGGAATGGTGTAACGTTTTTGTCATAGATTTCATTCATTATTTTGTATACCTCAATCATATCCCCTCTTATTCTTCTATAGGCTAGGGTTGGTATTTTAAGTTGAATTAATCGTTCTTCATATGATAATTTTGCTAATGTGGGTAATTGTCTGGTTGCTTGTCTTTGTACATTTTCCAAGGCATCAATATGTTTCTGTGTATATAGGGGCTCCAGACTGAGCTTGCATAATCCAGATGGCTACGTACTAATGATTTGTGTAGGAGGATAAAATTTTGAGGAGATAGAAATTGAAAAGATCGTCGGATTATGGAGAACATGGAGTTTGCTTTATTTATTTTGGTATTTATATGTTTGTCAAATTCTAGATTAGAGTCAGTTATAACCCCAATATCCTTTTCTTGGTCAATATTTTCTAGTTGGTGAATAGTGTCTCCTTTGTTTAATGTATATGTAACTTTCGTGTTTTCAGTTTGTCTTCCAAAGGTCATTCGTTTACATTTGTCTGGATGAAATTTTAAGAGCCATGTATTCCTCCATTCCTTGTATTTTTGTATCCTCTGGGTTATTTATACTTCTGAATATTTTTGTATCATCCGCAAAATTATATATGGCTGATTTCACTATTTTGGGTAATTCATTTATATAAATAACAAATAGTAACAGACCCAGGACTGACCCTTGGGGAATCCCAGAGAGAACAAGTATCCACTCTGAAAAAGTACATTGTACAGAGACCCGTTGTTTCCTGCCAATTAAAATTGTTTATGCCATAACCCTGTAATTTGTGTAATAATCTTCTGTGTGGAACAGTATCAAAGCATTTTTGGAAATCCATGTATATGCAGTCTACTGACCTTCCTTCTTCTAAATCTTTAGTCCATTGATCAAGAACATTTAATAGCTGTAGTGAGGTTGATCTCCCACTTAGGAAACCATACTGTTTGTTTGTAAAAAGGTTATTGTCTGTAAAATATATTATTGTGTGTTCCCTTATTATTTTTTCCATACATTTTGCCACAACACTTGTTAGTTAGACTAAAATTGTTGTTCTTTAACCATTTTTCCATTCAGTGGGTAATTTTCCTAGTTTCAAACTATTATTAAATATTAATGCGAGATTTGGTTATAGAATATATCATATGTCCACACCACCACAGTCTGACGGCAAAGTGCTGAGTATGTGAGAGTTGCTATCGGCAGTATCGCGTCACACACACATTTAGTTGCTTAGCTGAGCATCAGCATCTTTTCCACGTTCCTCAGCATTAAGACTCCCACCAGCAGCTTGTCATCCTTATCATTTATGTTGCTGCAGCTCAATCTCTGGTGTCTCCATGGTTTAATTGGTAGTGTAGTTGGCCACAGATCTATAGCACCAGGGTTTAAACCCTAGCCGAGCTATGTCAGAAGTGTGTTTATTCTATCACTTTGCCTCATTAACTTTTGAGGTCACTCTAGCCTACCTTGTGCACAAATGTGGCCGTAACACATTCTGGAGTCTTAAGACCAGACTCCACAGCTGCCTTCTAAGATAAGCCAGGTCACAGCACCATGTATATAGTCATCCACCCTGCACAACACAAGTTTGTGTAGTCATGACCATGCCAGCACTCTCACTAGACACATACAGTATGCAATATTCAAGTTTGAATGTTGTACTTCAGTAGAAAGAAAACTGTGACCACTCAACTGGCAACATGCTTCACATTTCGAGGGTTAGATCTATATATAACCAGACAGTCACATATACTTATATTATAAGCATATGTGACTGACTGGAAAAAGAAGAGTAAAGATTTTGTTTAATAAAATGTCCCAACTTATTTATATATATATATATATATATATATATTCAGTCCTCCACATATGAAAAATGCAGGGAGCTAAAAATCGCTCACCTGGGCTGGCCTTTGTCACAATGTATAGTATTTAACAGATAATATTAATATATGACAGTTACAACAAAAAGCACAGTACAATGCAGTTGGTTTTGTTACTAAAGAGGTTTCCCTGCATTATTGTTCTTGAGCAAAATGTGGCTGATTAACAATACAGTAGGCAAGGGTATTTATATGGCAATGTATAAGCATTGGCAGTGGCTGAATAAAGGTGGCAGATAGCGGGGTTAGACTTTATTTTAATTTTTTTAAACTAAACCACATACTAAATGCTAGGCCATATTAAACAATTTAAATGTGACTGTCAGTTTTATGTTTAATTGATAAATTTTAATCACAGCAAATACAGTAAATATATCATGACCATTAATAGCATCTTGTAAATGGTAATGTTTGAGCAAGAAATTTTCCATTCAGTATTTCCCGTTAATGTTCTGGGATAAATAGGCTAGGTTAATTAAACTGAACAGTAACTATGATAATAAATATTATAAAACACCTGTCTTCTGTTTTGAAACATATGTACAGTCATACCTGAAATATCTCCTGGTTGATATAAACATATTTCTGAAATGTAAAATGCTAAGATATTTGCATGGTGAAGAGTCATAGGTTTGATTCCTCTTTGTGACTCTATCTTTCAGAACATTTCAGAGAGAATAAACAATGAAATAATAATAATGATGTGTTTTTTTAAGAGACCAGCCCTTTATTGAATGGATGAGGAAAAAAGTGCAAGCCATAATATTTATATTGCCATAACCCTAAAATCTCATTCATATCCAAAAATATTGGCATAACATTCTTGTTTGGCATACTTCCTAAAATGTTTTCAGTATGGCACTAATAGATTACCTATAGATGCTATCTTAATGATTATTATTATCAGTAGCCAAATATATATACCGTACATACTTGATTATAGGCCCCACATGTGTATAAGATGCACCAGGTTTTTGGAGGACCAATAACACCCCCCCCCCCCAGGCAAACGTATAAGATGCACTAAAATCAGCAAATTTATTCAAAGCCCAAAAATTCATCATCATCACCATCTTCATTGAATATCTGTTGTATCTGTTCATGTGTCATCATACATGTCGTCAGTGTCACATTTATCATGCTGTTCATCCCACTATATATCATTTTCTGTGCCATCTAAATCATTGCTGATAGAGCACTTCTTGAATGATTTGGTAATAATGCCGGGGTCGATTTAATCCCAGGCTGTTTTCACTCACTGTGTGATGATAGGTAACAACGGCCGCTTCAGGTTGTCTGCTGCTGTGCGTTCGTTTCAGTAATGATGTTTGAAGTAGTTTATTAGTAATTCCCATGTGCCAGCTTTGGAAGTAATTAACGCATTGTTTGCTGTAATCGTTTTCCTTTGATGTGGCTTCTATGGTCATTCTTTGCATGGCCTCATTTGCCATTCCGTTCAATTACACATGCTCACACATTTCGATAGTAATGACACATCTTAGATAGACCAAAAATAAAATCTGCCTCTAATAGTTTATGGAGGCGGCTGGGCCGTATTGGTCATAGTGCAGCCGGCCGTTTTGGTATTGCAGCCGATTTGGACCTACACCTTTTGCAGGATCAGATTGTCATACTTTACTGGACTCCTGCGCTTTCTGGATCCCTGTGCATCAAACAGATTAATTGTGATCCGGATCATTTGACACCTCTAGATAATAAATCATGTGCTGGTCGTTCCCAGACGGCCTTGGTACCAGCAACAGTCTGACCGTGACTACATTACCCATAAATTATTACTTGACAACAGGCTGACACCATGCTACTCACTGGCGGTTCTTAAGATTAAGTTTGGCTTCGAAAGACAACAGCTGAAAACACAACTAATTAATTTGTTTGTTGTTCATATATTCATTATTAATGTTGAAAAACAATATTATTGTATTTCCCCCTAAATTATGCCAAATATTACCTTCTCTTTTAGTCTGACCCATGTATAAGACCGCCTTTGACGGTGGTTTCGTTGTATCAAAAGTGCTGCCTTGTTACCTTTCTGAAGAGCTCATGATATGATATGTTTTTGGTCCATCATTTCATGTATCTGCTGATACCACAGTTATCGTTGCTTAATTTAACTTAATAGTAATGCATGGTTCACATCAGTGACGTATGCATAGTGATTCAACTTCTGTTTTGTTGTGACATATCTTTTTCTCAAAATCTAATTTTTTGGCACTGCCAGTAAGTTGCTTCGCCCAGTTTTTTTACATAAAATATTTTCTTTAGTAATAATTGGACATGTTGATCGTTGTTGTGTAAATTAATTGGCTATGTCACCCTAATAGACAATCTCTTTAACAAAACTGTATTTGTAATAACAATAATATTAATAATAAATAAGAGTAGAAGAAGAAGAAAAAACATAGAGCACCTGTGTTAAGATTGTTGATCATTGATTGTTTGATAGGAGCTTTGAAGTCTGATTCTTTTCAGTGGTAAAGTAATCAGGAAAATGTTTACTGCTTCTGGGAAAAGGACCGAAAAAGACTGGACCGGTTATACGCTAATTCTGGTAAGTCTGCCTGGCTATGTACTGACTCTTATCTGATCTGATGTATATAGTTTTATCAATTAGCTATTAATATATTTTCCCTTGATTGTCTGATACAGCTAAGAAAAAGGATTTGTCACCTACTTTGTCGTGCTTTGTATTTAGGTGACTGACTGACTACAGTTAACTTTTGTTAATGATTGGCAACAAAGATTGACATATGAATACCTATGTTATTGTCTCAGTTCAGAACTAAGATTAACAAATAGATATCTTTCTGTTCATAGAATTGTGGTCATAAGTGTTTGGATTTGATTTAAATGACATAAAACAAATTATGTTAATAAAACAGGTGTTCGCATTTAAAATATTGTGTCAAGAGTACTCGGATTAAAACTAACTTTTTGTTCCTGGTATCGTAACTCACCATAGCTAAAAATAAATTGTGATCCGATCAACTTGAACAGAAAGGTTGAGAGTATGAGCACTCTGTCAGCTTGAATAAACCAAAATAAATCACTTGAAAAGATTTAGGTATACCACCTGTACTCTCATCAAATAAATGCTGGTATTCAGCGAAACATGCAGATGTGGAAGTAGTGTTACTGTTAGTGGTATGATGTAGACATGCACATCTTAAGAACTTTATGGATACCGGTACTCAGATGATCTAAGGAATATGACTTTCAGTTCACTGTCCATTACCATTTTCAGCTTTGAAATTACATTTAAGTCGACGTGATGGACATCTTTATCATATAATCAAATACACCTTATATAAACTAGATACATTATTTTGGAGTGGACCATTATAGGTCACACAGTTATGTTATGTTTTGATCACTGCTTTTACATATGAGTTAACAAGCTAGCTTTCAATGTATATATTTCAGGTGTATATCGTAAATCACTGGTGGAAACCACTGTTTCATAATGGCTGTCATTTATGTAATAAGTATTCTCTTAATCTTATACTATGTTGCCTCAATGTATTTTACAGCCTTGTATATCAGTCGGCAATGTGGGCCAGTTGGCAGTGGATTTGATCATATCAACATTATGTCTCGATAAGACTGGCCATCTGTACAATGACAGTATCATACCTGTGATTGGTAATGATCCTTTTGCTACTGGAGATCTGACAAAAGTTTGTCGGCTGATGACTGCAGCTGAAGGTAGGTCAGTGTGATTAACTCAGACCTGAATAGGTGTTTGATTGGATCAGATTCGTTAATGCATTTCCATTTAATGATCTTGTTAAAAACTTATATATGATGATTGGGCGCCTGATACAAATATCTGTGTAATTTCTCATTCATTGGAAAGTTAACCTGACTTTTCTCCATATCCAGTCAGATGTTATCAGAATCACTTCCCAGGCAATATGATAATTGAGCACTTAGAACAAAATTTTTGAAATGCACTGTCTTATGAAAAACAAATTTAAATAGGCCCTTCACAACTATTGTGGGGAAGCGTCATTCAGTCCTTGTATATATAGCTTCTGGATGATTTAGTGTGTCCTTTGATATTATCCATGTTGTGTTCAATTCTTCTATAATGAGCTGAATAACAATTATAACGTTCTGTAACCAGGCCAGAGTCGAAATATGTCAGCTTCAGCCTCTTAGCTACAACCGGAATATAGGCTGTTACAAAACGTCAGCTTAGAAAAGTGGCATCTTATCTCAATTTTTGTATAGCACCATCGGTTGATGAATTAGATGGCTGGTCACGTCTTAACCTGGTTGCTTATGGTGATATCACTGTTTACATCGTTGCATGTACAACAGCCTGACATTTACTCAGCAATTTCTTCATAATAAATATTTTGAGATTAGATTTTTTTTTCATTTCATATTCTTCTTGACAATTGTTGCCAATATGAATTCTGAATGATTTGGATATATAGTTATTGAGAGCTATGATAAAGAGAATGATCTGACAACCATCTAAAGCTACTGGGTACATTTGTACTGTGATAATAATAAAACTGAATTTGTTACTTCTGTTATTAAGACAGTTTTAATCGTATATGTCTTTATTTTAAGCAGATCATACTTGTAAGAAACAAAATAAAGATCAAAGGATACTATATATATATATATATATATATATATATATTCGTGTATCTTGTGTAAAGATATCACGGAGTGACTGTTATCACATATTCCAGATTCTACTCTACTCGGTGAAGTAACAAAACAGCCAAGGATATATTTATATGTATTTTTCTTAATTATTGACAAATGCCAAAAGCATTTAAAATAAAATTCTTAGCTAAATTGTCAGTAAGTTGGGAATAGTTTGGTTGGTTTTCTCTACTAAAATTGTGGGGGGGTCTCCTTGGTCTAGCGGTAGCATGTTGGAACACAGATCACTACCACCCGTGTTCTAATCTTGGCTTTGCCATATCTGAAGGTTGTTTCATCTTTGACTTTGCTTCATTACCTTGTACCTTTAGCAGTCGCTTGGCCCACTTAGCCGACCATGTGCACAAAAGTGGCTGTAAAACACCAATTAGTAAGGCAGCTCCAGCAGTGCCACAAAAGCAAGCCTATGCAAGCTTCACAATGCATGGACCCCACCTCTTTAACATAATGCCAATGAGCAGATGAAAAGGTAACTCAATAAATTCCTGGCAACTGTTCTAGATGAGCCACAGATTCATGGCTACACCACACAAAGGGGAGCTGAAACCAACGGTCTTCTAGACTTGGTCTGAATTGCAGATGCCCTGCATAGATAGGAAGGTGATGGCTGTGAATCCATCACAGTGTGGTGGCCTTCCTGGGACTGATCCCAAAACCATCACAATTATCAAAATTAATTATATTCTAGTCTTGACACTTTCCGTTCTGGACAAGTTGCTACTTGTATATAAAATAGAGATGTTTTTATTCCCTTTTCCTGTTGCAATGTTTTTCTTGCCTATCTATAAAGGATATCGCTTTAATAGGGAGTCTTGCCTTCAAAATGATACCCTCATTGGTGATGACACAGCTTTCTTCCATCTGTTTCAGTGTTTGAAAGTGCACAGCACAAACTGATTATGGTACAGCTACGTTCATCTCTTGTTCCTGTAAGTGATTTAATTACTATTAGCACAGATCAATGATAGTCTAATGCATGTGTAATTATGTGTAATTTATAGATAATTTACCTTTAATCCAAGAAAGTATATGTATGTGTGTGTGTGTATATATATATATATATATATATATATATATATATATATATATACAATTAGCCAATAATAGATTATAAGAAAAGGCTTAAAACATTTGTTTTAAACAAGTATTTGTTTCATGATTACCGATATTTTAATTGCCAATACTGTGCCATTTCTTTCCAGCATACCAGTAGTCAGCTGTCTTAGTGTGTCACTGGCTACTGTTTAATTTTAGCAGCTAATAAGCCACACTTGTTGCCTAACACTGACAGGTAGAGCATTTGGCCATGGATCTATAACATCCGTCTTCAAACCTCAGCTAGGCTATGTCAGAAAGGATGTTTTATCTTTCACTTTGTTTCATTATCCTAGTAGGTCACTCGGCCCATTTAGCGTACTATGTGCAGAAAATGGCCATAAAATAGACACACTATTTTTGTTTAACTAGCTATACTTATGTTTCTTATATTCTGTAATAATATTAAAATGTGACATTTTTATATTGCCCTAGTCAGCTAGATAAGGCACTTTACAGTATTATTATCCATAACTCAGACCTGTTTCAATCTTGCGCCTACCTCAACTCCCAATGGAGCACACAACACATGCTGTCATTATAAGTGCAAGGCATTACTCGTACACACAGCCATCGCATCCTGTCATTTCTGACTGAGAGAACCAGTCACCACATGACAGCATTGCATCTTCAGAGAGACTAACCCACAACCATTTGGTTATGAGTCTTACGCTCTAACTAACTGTGACATCACAGTTAATTAATTATTTGTTTGTTATTATTATTATTATTGCTGGTTAATATTTTGTATCTGTTTAGAGTAAACGAGAGCAGTTCTTGTTAAAGCTGATGTCGTGGATCAAATCATGTCAGTTCTGCCAAGTGATAATGTTGACAAGTAGCTTTGCCCATGAACGAAGAGACACCCAACTTGAAGGGTTAGTATTTCCCAAACAACACAAATAATGACATGAACAGCTCTAATGAGTCTGCATTTATTACTGGGAGCATAGAATGAGGTACACTCGCAGAGGGTAGGGGGGCACTCTGAGAGGGAAGTGAATTAAGCAATGTGCTGTAAATTTCCAGGCCATGGTTTGAATGCCGGTGATGCCTATGTTTGTGGGATGGTTTTCTAGGGAGTCCGGCCTTGGCCATAATTATATCTCAGGTCTGACCAGCAACAGGTTTAAAGAAAGCACTTACTTACAGATAGAGAATATCCTAACATAGATCTAATTCAAGGTTGAAGTTGAAGTAAATTGCTGGGGAAAGCCAAAGATCAAGAGACACTGTTCATGTACATATATTGCTTGTAGGTTTGAAGGTGATCACTTTTTAAATAACGTGGGTTGTCAACAAAGACAAACTTGTATACAGTTTCCTTGTTACCCAATAAGTCAATCACACATTGCTTAAAATCTGCTGAACATGGTGTGGATCCTCAAATAAAGATCTGTAGAAGTCTATACTGTAATCTTCAGTGTAAAACCTGCACTCCAGAAAAAGGTCTGGAAAAACCTAGTTTTGGGGTATAATGCGCAGGAGAAACCAGAAAAATTTGCAGCCGAACTTTCACACCATTTTTTTTGTAATTACGTACACCCTCCATGTCTGATGGCCTGATACAGATTTTGCTTCTAAGGTTCGCAAAAACATCAAAAGCTGTTTCTCACAACCTTTGATTTCCATTCATAATTGCTTTGATCTTATAATTAATAAACTTGTCTCAATTGTGAGCAGTGATTATTGTTTCGCTAATCAGTGAAATATGACATACATATAAGTCTAGATGTTTTGCGGTAGTTTATTTATCTTAACACCTTGTATAATGATCCTTTTGATCATTTGATAATTAAAGGTGATAAAATATAAAATTAGACACAAGGAAATTATGTGATTTATTATAATAACCGTGAACACAGTTTGATTAAGTTTACAGTATTATAAATAACAATGCACATATTCTTTTATCAGTGCTAGCCTTATCACAGCAATATTTTCTATGGCAATTTTAAGTAGTTCTCCACAAAGTTCAAACTATTTATGTGTTTCTCAATGAGGGGGGGTTATAATTAGTTTAAATTTACAAGATTTCTAGGCTTGAAGAGCGATTTTCTGTAGAAATAACTGAAATAATTTTGAAGTGGAACTGATCTATCACCATCTTGGATTAGGCCACATGGTAGCCAAATCCACTTCCACATGGTGTTCAGGCAGGTTGGAAGGAAAAGAATACAAGTCGATTTTATTTCCCGGCGGTAGGTTTTAGCTGTGATCAGCGGCTTTGTAAAACATGTATTAAAAAAGCAATGGCCTTAGCAATAAAATATATCAGTCTGTCAAAAGAAAATTCTTTTAAAAAAATATGACAAATTTAGTTATAACGTGCACCTCCAAAAAACTACAGAAAACAGTGAAAAAATTGTGCGTTATGCACGCGAGATTACAGTATTTAGTTTAGTTATTAGCAAACAATTAATACATTTAGGAGCAATTGTGCGGTAAATCTAACATTCAGCCATATAGGTCAGAAACTGTTCAGAAAAGACAAATTCCAGTTTTCCCAAAACAATGCTAAAAGTAAATGATTGCAGCAAATTTGGGATGAGAGGTCTTCACCAGTTCAGACAACATTCCATTATTCAAATATTATAGTATCAAGAGGTTTTACTGTATGTGTCTTTATATAACACACGCACGCACACAATGTATATAGTTACAGGTTAATCACCTAAATTGAGAATGTTGACATTTTACAGGACCCAGCTCAGATATGTGGCTTCTTCTCACTTCACTAAGACAGAAGCAGCGAATATTATCAGAAACACTCGGAACTGGCAAGGATTAGAGGAGCGAGGTTCACCTCCAGCATTTAAAAGTTCAGATGATGATCACAATGGCAGTGATGTACGTCATGTTAATGTCAGTGAGACAGCTGAAGAAACAGCAGCAAAGGAGGAATGCTCTAAAGTATACATTCCAGGGGGTGGATTTGCCAAAAGCTTGCTGCAAAAATGGTATGCATGAAAACATTCTGAATCTTTGTGGAAACACATATATTATACATATATACATACACATATATATATATATATGTGTGTGTGTGTGAGTGTGTGTGTGTGAAAAACTTTCAATTTCTTCTATGCATAAATAAGAAACAAATAGTTTCTATTGGTAGAGAATTTTGTTTATTGCTGAAATTAAATGTAACATTTTAACATTCCTTTATGAGTTTATAATCTGAAATATGTAACCACTTTTAAATATTTAGATGGTTATCAAAATATTGTCTCCATTTTCTAAAATACTGCATTCTTCAAAATTCTGTTGCAAATTTTGATCAATTTCTTGACGCAATATTATTTTCAATTACTAAATTTAGTTATTTTTGTAAGTATAGTATAAATTATAATATGTTATCCTTTTTTTAATAGTATATTTTTTTAATTATATTTCTTCAGTTAGTTGGTGTACTATTTATACGAATGAATTATTCTAAGAAATTGACGTTTATCTAATATTTTATGTAGTCATTGTTATTATGGTGTGGTGTGTATATGACACACCTTTTCATATGAATTTTCCAGTTATTTTTATATGCAAATCGAACCACATGTTGTTGTTGTTGTTTTAGATTTTTGTATTGATATTATGTATTATGACATAGTTTGTTTGATTTGTAATCAGTAGTGTATTACTGTCTCATGTGTCTGTCATGATTCCACGTATCTGTCTTTTCTGATAAATACACAATTTTGGCAACTATATGGATAAATTACAAGTCATAGAAGTATGCAGTATATTGCTGAAAGAGGTTCTAGAATGCTTTCGTATGTGTCTAAAATAAGCTCTTACCGTTTGTTAATTGCTTTTAGTGACTTTAAATGGTTTATCCTCAGATAATATCATTTAAATGTGTAATGCTTGTAAAAGTCAACCAAAATGACAGTCCTGAACTCTACCTAGTATCATACTCATAGATATAAGATAATAATCCCAATTACTGGAAATTGACTCACGTATTCTGACCTCAGATGGCACAAGATGTAGCCATTTTGGTCCTGATCAAGTCTGGTCACAGATGCTCTTGCCTTAACTGTCCTTGTGACCCTACCTGCCCCCGTGCTCAACCTAACTAATACTAACTGACGCCATTGTTGGTTCATTTACATAAATCTGATAGCTCTGTATATGCTTCTTATTACCAAAGTATAAAACAGTAGTCTTGAGGAACTTTACTATACATTTTTCTTTAATCATTTCAGTAACATACAAGGCTGTTTGGTCCAAAAAATGCGTTTGCCTGACTCCTGTTTACATTGTTATAACTGGGTCATACAAATAGTTTGTTTTAAGTGACATCAGATTTCAGGAGCATCCAGCCTGTCTCTGGCTTCAAAATGGTGACAACTACACCAGCAGTTTGAACTGACTTATTTAATAAGTGGTTGATTGTGTTCATATTTTGACATCATTTATAATTTGTGTAAGCATATTTGTATTGCCATACTCCTGAATTGAAGGTGAATCATTCCTTTTAATTCATGTTATTAACACTTTAGGGCTGGTGAGACATTACACATGTTTTTTTGTAGTTACTTCTCTGGATTCAGTCCAGAGATGAATTATCCAGAATCACACACACACACACAAAATTGGTATCACCATATTCACAAATAAGACGGTTGTTGATTATATCAAGTAATATTAGTTGCTGTTCATAATCTTTCACTAATTTATTTACTGATAATATTATATTTTCAGCATAGCTAATGGCATTCCAGCAGTGATACTTCTCAGATTCTGTTCGGAAGGAGACAATATATGTGATGCCGTAGAGCTGGTGACCATGCTTAACAGTTGGTTGGTTTGGTTAGATTTAGAGGCGAGTTGCTTCAGCATAATTTTTTCTCTGATTTGTGATTATATATATATATATATATATATATATATATATATATATAATCATCTAACCTGAGAGTATTCCTGTGGTGCATGTGGTACAGCACTGCACTGTAGATCTCTGGATCATGGGATAGAAACCCAGCATGTTACCTGTGGCTGTGGGATGTTTGTTTCTTCCATTGGTTCAAACCTTCTGGTTGTTTATTTAAATCCATTATTTGAAATAGATGGCTATTTAACACATTGCTTACCCTTTGAGGGAATAGTAATGTATACCCCCTTTTTTCCCCTTTGTTTATGAAATAATACTGTATCTGGAATGGTTACTACCAAGTATGGCTGGAGACCATACCCGGTAGATATTAGTTATTTACTGTGATCAGTTTATGTGATATAACATAGAATTACTTGAAGTTCAAGCTGAAAGATCACTTCTTATAAATTAGTAGCTTTTCTAATTATATCAAATCATATTTTGATGATTCTGTCATCTCACCTGCTGTGATGCGTGTCATTTTCATGGATGAACAATCGACAAATGATTAATAGTTGACTGTATAATAGATAATACAGATTCCATGTTACATTCCAAATATCAACTGAAAAATACATTGCTGCTCGTTAAATTTGCTGCCATTTCATTTGGCCTTTGTACACTGGTTAATTATTTGAATAATAAGAACACAACTCTTTTAAGTATGGCTTCACTTTAAGACATTTAGCCAAGAAATTAGTTACAGAATTTGTACAAAGCTAGAGATGTCATGATCTTGACAGTTAAGCACCTTAAATGACACGTGCTATTATTCATTAACAATGCTCCATGCTGACAGTAAATCAAGACCATTTCCTTTTTGCAGAAATCATCGGAGCAGAGCCAAAGCCATCAGAGTGGTGGCTGGAAGATACCTTCATCTTGGCGTTTACAGTATGGAAGTGGTTTCCAACAGATGCTCTTCCAGTGACAAGCAGACAGCCTGGCTAGTTGTAGGAGGTTCATAGTCTGTCAGGACCTCCCTTCTGACACATATAAATAGCGTGTATTGTGCGTTATCTACTCATGTCTGGCACATGTTTGTACATTATTAATAAATGGGGAAAATATAATGTTTGCCTTTGGTTAAAACTTGTTTTATTTTTCAAATTCAGAACATTGCTTTAAAAGATTAACATGTTCTTGTTATTATCACGCAATATTATATTAGTAATAATAATTAGAATGTGGATTTTGTGCCCTTTCTATGTTAATACTAACTCAGATTAAGTGTAGTCCACATTTACAAATTTGCCATCAAGTATGGACTTGGTCTTCATCTCTTTGAGGAGCAGACTATGTTTCAGGCTCATAATTACAGGTATGTAACATAATCTACACTAACCTGTCTCGTCCAACCGGGTAATTCTGTGTTACTGGGCCAGCTAGTGAGAGGTATGAAGAATTTGTAGCTGGTTGGTGGAACAGAACAGTGAACTGCTGATTTCATGTTTACCACACTATCTACTTAGATGATTTGTCTCTGTAACTATTGTTTTCTTTTATTATGTCAGTATAATGTGGTAATCAGCTGCAGACTACATTATGACTATGACTTCACTCTGACTATGACTGGTTTGTGTTTTTTTCTTCAACAATATCTTCTGCAGATGACTGATTTATTTGCTGCCATTTTAAGGAAATCGAGACATTTTTAAATAAATCATTTAGATTAATTTCAACGAAACTGTGATTACCCAGATGATAATAAATTACACTGACAAGCCACAGTATGTTACTGTTAAGTTATACCTGGCCAAATTTAAGAATAATAATGTTATTGTTTGCTTAAGCATTATAATACTACTATTATTACCACAACTGATTAATAGAAAAGGAAATAAAACGACGATGGTAAAAATGAACCCTGCAGATAAAAATTATGAATGAAATTTCTGTATGTTGTTTATTATTCATTGAAGTTTAACAGCAACATTCTGGCATATACAGATGAATGTGTCTAAACCGGCCCCCCTATGGGATGACTAATAATGGCTGGTTTAGACAGTTGACTGATTTATTCAAATAGCCAGTCCAATGTTAGACCTACAACTGCTAGTTGGGTGTCCCATGAAAATATCTCGATGGGCTGAATAATAGCAAGATGTGGGTCATACAGTGGAAAGATGGACTTGTGCCTGTCTGTAATACAGCTTCAATCACAATATAAAATACCAAAAAATTAAAACGAACAAAGGTAATGGAATATGAGGCTACATTTTGGGTTTAGAAATATGATCTCGAGAGAAATATTCTTATCAGAAATCACAGCATTACAATTTTGCATGTATTATATTAGCAACTGTGTTATGTAATAGGCTCATTAAAAACCAAACAGTCATTTCTACCGCTGAATGTTTGTTTATTTGTTCTCTGTGGCTCACAATGTAAATGATGCGTGTAAACGTATCCACACGTAAACAACATTGCTCTTGTACATTAAAACAACCAACATGAACACTGTTAACAATTATACTAGGTTAACATATTGTACCCTTTTGTACTTTAAACACCAGTGAATGTTGCGAAAAAAGGTAAAATTATACCCAAATATGTCGTGCAATTAAAGCCCTGTCTCTTTTTTTAAAACTAATAATCCAGATAAAACTAATATATTAAACTAGAATGGTGTGATTATTATTTACAGAAGTGAACAAAGCTGGTAAATAGAGTGTGTCATCTGATTATGACAAACCCTTGACTGACAAACTGTGGACTTTATTGGAAGTGCCAACCTTAATAGCAAGATCTGACATTTTTTGTGTTCCACATTATAGGTGTCATTAAATGTAGTGTTCTTTGTGTATGGGATTTTATTTTATAACAATATTTAACAGAATTTTGATCACTGACTGACAGTTATTCCCATGTCATCGTCTAGACTAGAAAATACTTAACAAACAGACCTCATTGTATCACATTCTATCCTGGCTGATCTCAATAATATCTGCTTAACATAATGTGAACATTTACTAATTCAGCCGCAACAACATAATTTTGCAGCACAGAAAAAGCCGTAATACAGGCGGATGATCTGTTTATGGATGTCCACAATACCTATCCTGAACGGAGCAAAATTACTTTCACAAATTACATTATGACATATTTTGTATGCCGACACAAGTTAATTGTGATAACACCCAAACACAAAATAACCAATCATTTACGTGGTAACATCAATTACAAATATTTCACTGGTGAGATCCTGCCAACAAACTAGATCTGGATCTAGTTTTATGTGTAAAACTGACCAAATCACCTTAATTATACAATGCACATATAAAAATATTAACATGAGGATCTGTAATCAAGCAGTTTGTTTACTAGATGTAGTCACGATGACTAGTGTTTACGCATTGGCACAATTTTATCATATTCGGGAATGTTTCTTTCTAAACCCATAAAATGCACAATACACAGACAGTCAAAGAAAACATTGAATAGTTCTTAATACAAACATTTAGTCCACTATCAAATAATTGCACTCCGTTGGATTGAAGACTAGCAGCTAATTAAAAACTATGACTGGTTAAGTCGAGAGTCAACTATTAAGTATTTTTTTCACCAACCATCAGCACTTTGACATTGTCAACAATGTGCACATGGATAAAATCATGGCTGACATTAAATATGAAGCCATTTATTTGGAAAGTTTTCTCAGTACTGTCCTATTCGGCAGTACATATTATGATATCAGGTTGATACTTATAATTCTACATGGATGAAAATCAAAAACTCTCGGATGAGTACCTAGGTCATAGTCACAAGCTTTCCATGCACTGCCTACAACGAATTGTAAATGCATACACATAAATAAAGTATCCATCAATATATTATGAACATTTTTTTAAGTGTCGCCTACTAAATCATAATATTCATAACCATTATTTCATTTTAACAAAATTTGGTTCAATATGAAAAATCTATAGCAAAAAACCAACATATTTCTCATAAAACACAATTAGAAAAATGAAACATCAATATTGTGATCTATTTACTGATGACAATGTATTATTTTAAGTGAATTCCAACAAACTCTAATACAACCTTGACAAAAAACAAATAACACAACTGATTATTCAGGAATTAATCCCATTTTTACAATTGTCGTATACTGTAGAGTGGCCAATAATCGCATTAAAAGAACATTGTTGGATTAGCCGACAATATGACTGTTCTGAAACCCTAGGTTATTTCTATCCTTTTTATTGTATAATGTTTGCAATTTGAAAATAACTTGTAAATTTAAGAGGACATCAAATAACGCCTGTTTGCCAGTATATGTCCCTAAAACTGTAAATGTTTACGTTGTAAAAAAGGTCACTTATCTTGGTGAAAATGTGGCAAAATCACAATAAACAAAATGGATTTTCGAATTATTCCGGAATTACATTATATCACCACTAACTAGTTCCCATCTAACCCCCTCCTAGTATAATTTTTTAAATATAGTATTTCACATCAATGAGTGTTGTGGATTAAATAATATGCTTATCAAACTGGCTGATAATTTTGAAAAGCTGTAGAAGCTTCAAAACAATATATTAATCTATAAGATCTGAATATTTATCAAATAAAACAGATGTGAAATTCTCCATATCACAAAAATTTTAACATTTAAGTAACATGAAAAATAAAGGGTTTATAATATATATATCTTACGGAATACAGTATTAAATACTTTATGGATCACCAGTCTTCAGAAATTTCAGCAACCTATTGTTTCCTAAATTTAATAGTTCAGAGAAAACCAAATAAAATAAACTGATAAATTAATACAAACTGTATCCAATTGTGGCTAATTTATCTACATATAAATACTTATTGTAGCTGACAAACAAATTTGTATGTATTCAGTGGAAATAAATTGATATTGTCAAATGATATTGGGCACCGTACAGTCTGTAGTAATGACAGATCTCCCAATTTTACTGATGAAAGCACCCAGCAGAACATTTATAATTATAAAGAAATTGAACTTTGTATCATGACTTACCATATTGTACATATATTCAAAGCAGCATTACTGACCACCCAGTAGGTTGTGTTAAATATTTACCACTCACTCTCTCTCTCTCTCTCTCTCTCTCTCGGTATGTGTGCATGTGTACAAAGGTATTTAGGAGAAGGGTTCCAGAACACTCTTCATTTCATTTCTCATTTAAATAATACAATCTCACCATCATTTGTTTTCTTTATGTAGCTTATATGTGAGTGCTAACAGTTGAATTGTGAACAAAAAGAAGTCCAAAAATTACACGAGGCAATCAGAAGCTGCAAATAGACCATACAAATGGTACAATTTTTCAGCAAATGAAGGTCTTCGTGTCACTTCACCTCCCAAACCCACCATCGATGACTTAGTCCCTACACTCAATCAGGGGTCTATTTAAGAAATTGTTCCGTCCTCTCCCGTGTTTGTGTGTGTATAACGATATTAGTATAGAGAGACTGCTGATCGAGGTATGTGAGGTAGGTGTCCGGTGTTCTTAAACCACAGGGAGACCACATCCAATTTGATCCGATACATATGCTTATATCATACAGGCAAGATACAAATGACAATGGATAGAAAAATGCAGATATGTAGTACAACACTGGGTGGCGCTGTTTGAGAATGACTTAAAATGTTGCTGCTTCTTTCCAATGCCAATGCGAACACATACATGCTGAACAATGAAATCAGCACAGTTCATTTACAGTTTGATGCCATTACTTACCACCTTATAAATGCATATCACCCAATAGCAATCAGCACAGATTCATCAGCAGAGTTAACAGAAAGTCCATCTGGTGCAGAATTGCATTCCCCATTACGACATAAAAGTAGGAAGCTGAGCTCTACTCTGCTAAGATTTTATGAATATTAACACAATAATCATAATTATTATAATCGTGAAGAGTACTAAAATGATTAGCATCTTTCGGTTCTTTTTTTGATACTTTTCTGCCTTCTGCAACTGCTTCAGGCCTTTGTCTACTTGAACCGATGTTGCTTCTATGTTGTAGTCTATTCGGTCGAGTAATGTTCCCTGAAACAGAAAACTGCCACTATTAAGCTAATAGTTTGAAATACATACAGATTATTAAGTGAAACCCCATGAAACACTAAATTACAGGATCTGTAAACATAACTCTACAAAGGAGTAAAATGTCATGTGTCATTCCTATGGTTTAATACCTTTTTAAACTGCGAGCATGTTATATTTCCCAAGCAAATCAAAAACTTTACAAAAATATCTATGATGCTTTAATATCTCTTGAAGGAATTCCTTCACAGTGCTTGTATATATATATATATATATATATATATCAGGCATGAGAGTGGCATCAGTAAGGAAGTCACAGAGTGAAGTTAGACACATGAACCTGGGGCTATCAGAGAAACAATTTCGGCTTTGTGCATTTTTAGGAAAATGTAAGACTATTAAAGTGGGGATAAAATGTGATTTATATATATATATATATATATATATATATATATATATATCCTAGCAGAATTTAATAATATGCTCACCTGGTCTACAATCATAGTAGCAAGATCCTTAAAGATATCATTCAGATCCTGTATAGATTTGACAATCTGTGAAATCTCTTTCTCTCGCTGTTCTACCATGAATGTATTTTCTTCTACAGCCTGAAGTTGTACTTGGCTAAAACCCTGAAAACAATCACAATATTCTCCATCAGATTAACTCACCCACTTTTAAATCACACATGTGAAATATCATTAATTCAGTGGTGGCTTAAATCGAACCTGTTCAATGAAAGCAATCTTTAGATCGAGCCAGCTATTCATTATTACCAAACTAAACGATAAGTCAAACCACCAATTTTCTATGTTGGGTCACATTTCAGTTAATAAGCTGTCACTCTATATATGATTACACACATAAACATTTTCCAAGCGATAGCCTAAGGCAAAACTACGACAAATTAATACCCAAATAGCAAGATTTGGCATGACCAAATGCTAATCACAAGATAGAAGTGATTACATAAAATTTATCCATGGATGCACACTAACCCGTTCATAAATTTCATCTAGATCATCGACAGCTTGGCTATCTACTGGCATCAGATCCGTACCAAAATACTGATTGGATCTCTCTTCTCGAGTCCTTAATTCTGGTAATGTACAAATGAGGGATACACACACATGAATACGGCGAGGCAATTTATTATAATGCATCCCAAATGAAAATTTACAAACTTATATGGTTATCAACACTCTAAATATAACTAATTACCGTATATACGTGTGTATAAGCCGCACCCAGTTTTAGGACCAATAAACCCCCATACAGTTGAACCTGTGTATCAGCCGCACTAAAATCAACAAATTTATTCAAAACCCAAAATTCGTCATCATCACTATCTTCATTGAACATTTGTTGTATTTATTCATGTGTCATCATGTCATGGTACACTCGCCTACTTCGTCAGGGTCAATTTAATCCCAGGCCGTTTTTTTTCAGGTTATCAACTGCTCTAATTCAATTTCGTATATCTGTTATGAACGAGTTTCATTAGTAAGTATCCGCATATCCAAATTTATTAAAAATCTACACACATTGTTTGCTGTAATCGTTTTCCTTTGATGTGGCTTCTATGGTCGTTCTTTGCGTGGCCTCATTTGCCGTTCTGTTCAATTACACATGCTCACACATTTCGATAGTAATGACACATCTTAGATAGACCAAAAATAAAATCTGCCTCTAATAGTTTATGGAGGCGGCTGGGCCGTATTGGTCATAGTGCAGCCGGCCGTTTTCGTATTGCAGCCGATTTGGACCTAGTTTATTGGGGCGGCCATATTGGTAATAGTGCAGCCATTTTCGTATCACAGCCAGTTTAGACCTACACCTTTTGTAGGATCAGATTGTCATACTTTACTGGATTTCTTTGCTTTCCGGATCCCTGTGCATCAAACAGATTAATTGTGAACCAAATCATCTGACACCTCTAGATAATAAATCATGTGCTGGCCATTCCCAGATGGCCTTGGTACCAGTGACAGTCTGACCCCGACTACATTACCCATAAATTATTACCTAACAACAGGCCAACACCACACTACTCAATGGCAGTTATCATGATTAAGTTTGGCTTCGAAAGACAACAGTGAAAACACACCTATTAATTTGTTTGTTGTTCATATATTCATTATTAATGTTGTAAAACAATATTATTGTATTTCCCCCTAAATTATGCCAAATATTACCTTCCCTTTTAGTCTGACCCGTGTATAAGACGCACTCGCTTTTGGCAGCGATTTCATGGTATCAAAGGTGCAGCCTATACATGAGAATATACAGTAATAGTCACTTTCACGACAAGAATACATTGGAAGAGCTTTGTGTTACTTATCTGTTATTAATGATATTACAAGAGTGACCAAGTAATTTTTTTTAATTTCAGTATACTCTGTAGAGATGCTTCATGCTTTAAATAAAATTATGCTTTCAATAAAATTATAATAATGCTATTAAGTAGTGCTGGATAGATGACTACAGCAGATGAAAAGTATTAAACAAATACATCATAACAGCTTTAATACAAACTGACAGGAAACACAAAAAAGTTTAATGACAGGTTTTTTTCAGAGCAAATCTTTATACCGAGAACACTTACTTCTAAGATAACTAGATTGGGCTTTGCGGAAATTTGTGGACATCTCCTGTAAAGTTCTTGCTAAAGACGACACAATATTCAAGGTAAGTTTTTGTTCTTGAGAGCTTCCTAAATGGCCTTTGTTGTTAATCTGTTGCACTAAACGCTGGGATCTCATGAACATCTACAATATAAGTAACTTCATGTTTAATCACAGAGGCATACTTCTCTCAAATCAGTACAAATGACATAATATCTGAAAATGTTAAATTTTAATCACACACACAAATAAATTACATATACATACGTGAGTTATTTCTTGTGTTAGTATATCGATGGCATGTTCTTCATCAACATTGTCATCTAAGGTGGGACGATTTAAATATTTATCGTGCAGACCATGAAGTTCACGCACTGAAATAATACATACAGAAAAGATGATAAAAATGTTATTCACAAATCAGTCACTGGCAATAAATAAACAGAAACATGTTCAAACTATTCAAATACCAATACATTAATTATTTGTATACGTATGTAAGTTAAATAGTCAACTTCAAACACAAAGTTACCTACTTTTCTCCTTAATTCTAGAAATTTCGAACTGAATCTGTAAAGCAAGGAAATAAATCGCCTTAACAAAATTAGCATAAAATGTTAATAAGCTGACAAAATTAACATCCATGGATACAATCCTATCAATTTATTCATTGAACAATATTTTTTTAGCACTCTGATAGTTTTGAGCATAATTTATAAAATAAAATCCTTTGGTCGAGAGCACAGGCCACCAAATCTTTGTACCATTATTTCAAACCGAAGGCATTTCAGTTATGCCGGAGCAAATTTTTATCAAAAGATCTAACTAAGATTAAGAACACCTTGTAAAAGATAACTGCCTTCAAAAAGATGATGTAACTATAATAAAACCCATTATGAAAAGATTAATTGGGATCACTTGAAATGGTAGCTAAATAAGACAGGTTACTTAAGACAGGTTCTGATATTTATAATGGGCACTCTTTATAAAATGGATCTGTAAATATTTTTAATAATAAAACTTGCGGTATTTACTCAGTCACTGCATCTTATAAAATGATTTTTAGTGAGCTTTTAATTTTTTATGTTATGTATTACCTAAAATAAATTTCACATATCAATTATTATACACTTTTATGTTGTAATTATAGCACTTGAATCATGTATACATTGTACAATATATACACGATTCAAGTGCAATCATTAGTGTAAATAAATATTATATAATATCAAAGTATTGAAAAGCCTGTCTTATTAAATATGTGTTGAAAACTACATAAAGTTGTTCTTAAATACTGATTATCTTTTAAGATTAGTCCTGATTCTATAACAGTTCTTGTGTGGAAATTTAAAGAATCATATTTCAGTTTCTTATAAAGGAGGGGGTGTCCTAAAACCAGGTGATCAAAAGTACAGATTTTACTACATACATCCCATTATACTGTTTTATCCTATAACATATAGATGATGCAATTAACCATTACAAGTATTAGATAAGCTCTTGCTAATATTATTATTTGTGTACCAATATGTGACTGTAAATTGGTGTCAAATAAACAAAACTTGTTACACAGTGGATTCCAGACATTATATTAATATTTAAAATATTTAATATTTACCTCTTCTACACCATCAACCCTGTAAAGAGAGAAAATGAACTTTATAACATGAAATATATAATTCATCAATTTAAAAAAAAAAACTAAAACTGACAAAAGCATGAAGAGGTTGACGATTCAGTTTTAGCCTCTCCCATTTGATGCCTAGCTGGCCCAGAGCTGACTGATTTATCTCAATGGAGAAACTGAGCTTATGTCATACACGGCCCTACCAATCTTTGAAATTGTGGCTTTTCCAGGAAATAACATTTAGTGTGTACAAACATATACTATTGTGAAATGTGCTCTACTCAGTCATTGTCTATATGACTTCCAGGTGCAACAAAAATAATATAAGAATTCCCATTTTACAGATTCTACATGCACTTATAGCCAAAACCATGAATACTTAATACTGTTTTCCATAGATCTACTTTCTTTAGGGAGACATCAGTAATGTCACTTTACACAAAGGAGGGACTGAACTACCCAATAAGCCACTAATTTGAACACCAGTAAACATTATCATAAACACATATCTGGAACCATATACAGTCAGAACTTGTTAATCCGGCAAGGTTTGTTACGCGATCATATGTCAGATAAATGAGAATGTCGGAATATCGAGTCCGTGACATACCGGTAGTCTGTGTCACACATTTTTAGATCATAAAGATATGCCGTTGTAGGTAACAAAAATAATACACAACATCCATTGTAATCACAATGACACCAATAATCTTGTGGTTTATTTATATCTTTTCAACAATTATGACACAATAAATGACCAGAAAAAGTGAAGTGACACATGATTTCTGCTTGTGTTCGCTTGGGATTATCTTTTTTGTATGAACATAATATCAATACGGTGGCGTTTTCTCACTGGAATTGACATATTGCTCTGTTATTATTTCGACAGCCATAGAAGTCAATCTGATAGCAAGTAACTTTTACCTCCGTATTTAAACCAATATTCAATAATCATGCGCAATGATACGGAATGGCATTGAAGCCATTGATAATTTTGATGTTTGTTAATTACAGACATTATAAAGAAATACCCGTGTCACTTAGTCCATCAGATTAACTCACGATCTGCTCATTGAAAAGATCACACATTTGTATTTGTAATTATCAGTGAATGATTATGATTGGCTATGAGATAGCCACAGGCAATGGAAGCATCGTGTGTCAGGGCATATGGTCAAGGACGATTGTAAATGTAATTGGTTACAATTTAGCAATGATCGCAGTTGGGCAGGTTAATTAACCATTACTGACAACATGTCGGTGTGTCTTGTTGACTGAACTAGCGGAAATATTTGGCAACATTTTGTCAGATTAACGAGGTCATTTAACATGGAAATGTCACATTCCATTGGCGAAATGAAGTGTCGGAGTCAGAACATGGAGCACAATTTTGTCGGATTAATTTATAATGGAGCTAAATCTGACACAGGCAATAAGGTGTCAGATGGTGGATGTGTCGGATAAACGATGTCCGGATTAACAGATTCTGACTGTATGTGTGTGGTACTTTTTATTTTGGTAAAATACAAATGAATAACATCTAAGCACTTACCATTCTGGAGGTAGCTGTGAGTTGTGTGTCATCATCATAGCCATCTCCTCATCATGAGAGACGAGTGCGGTGTGATCATCGGAAATCTACAAAAACACATCCATCATCAACATATAGCCCAGTCACTATAGTATAGTGTAGCCGATACCATATTGTAGCAGACATCGAGAAATGCTCAGTCAAAGCTGATCACTAACGTGGAGACAGCTTTTTCTAAACAACAACAACAACACTACAAAGGCCACGAATGATGCTGCGACTGGTATAACATATACACAGCAAGTTAGGAATCAGTCGTAGCCTAATGTGATCTACGGGTTAGTCCCATTCTCCCAAACAGAACTTCCCTACTTCAGGATTTGACCACTACCATTAGGAGTTTGAATAAATAATTCCACCCTCTCCACTCAACTCAATACATTTAGCTGGAGAAAGTTGTATGTTTGCAAATAACATACTCCTGTGATGGGAGAAATAGTTTATGACAGCCACAGTAATGATGGCATGACCTCCTGGTGTCAAATACAGGTTATATATATATATATATATATATATATATATATATATAGTCTAACCTCACTTTTTGGACCTGGCTGAAAGTTGGTGTTGTGGTGGGGTGACATAACAATGGGGGAGGCATATTCGGCACAGAGCCTTGGGCGTGAAAGAATGGGTAGAGCACATAATTATGTACAATATACATGTAGTGTATTATAGGGATAACAAAAGGCCATATATAGAAAGTAATAACAATTTATTTATTTACCCACATAGTAATAGTATGTGATAATCTGCTGTTTCTGTCTAATGTAAAATGCTGTGCGTTTACCTTGTTTTCGATACAGTAGCCATGATCAGAAATGATCAGATGAACAAGACAGATTGGTGGCATTATATACTTTGTAATGTTTCATCAGTGTTTAAAATTAATGGCGGCTACATATCACTTGTGGCTTCTACTTTATATATCTATTGATCAGGTGGTTAAGCTGTGATAGCACAGTTAGTTAGAGTGTAGGACTCGTAGCTGAACGGTCATAGGTTCGAGGCTCTGTGAGCTGCAATGCTGTCATGTGGCGACTGGTTCACTCATCCATAAAAGGAGTACCTGACAGAACGTGCTGGCTGTGTGTTTGATTAACGCTTTGGGCCTATAACGGTTGCATGCATTGTATGCTCCCTTGGGAGTTGATATACATCCTGGGTGGAAACAGATCTGAGTCAGGGATAGTAATATTGTAAACAATATTGTAAAGTGCCTTGGCGCTATATAAATATCACATATTATGATGAAATTAGTAACAACACCAGCAGCGTGACCAGGTTAATTCTAAGGTCATCTTCTGTGTCCTCAGAAACAGGTTTAGTTCACTGTTATTTATGCACATTACAATGATCATGACAAAAATTGTGGGTGATTGTGGATTGCTTGACTAAATCCCTTATTTACTAGATTTTGTATTTCGCAGATGATTACAATCACATTTCAGTAAATTTCAGTTATTACAACAGTCGCAATTGAATGTATAAGAAAAAACTTGAACCTTAACTTTCATTAAAATCAAGTGGATTTCATATGGATTTTATGCTACTGGGACCAATAAATCACCTCAAATTAGGCCAGAATTTTAATATCCTAGTTTCTTTACCGTGGAAGTAAAGGATGTTTACCTGGACCAGCAAACCATTTTGAATGAAGCCACTTCTTGGTTACGTCTCCAAGCTTTTATAACCAGTTGATAAAAGATTGCAGTTTGCTGATACTGGGCATTCATTACAATTTCAAGATAAGATTTAACTTTGAATTCACAACCCTCTGCAATAATAGGTACAACTGACTCCTGGCCTGCCACGAAAAAAATTTCTACTTATTACAAAATGGACTACACATGAAAAGCATAGGAAACAAAAATACACAGAGACATAAACAATAAAACCATTTCCATATAGTTCAAATAATGTCTAGTAGAAGTCGGATATTAAGAACATTCAGCAGACTAAGATTTAATGCCTGTAATCTAGAAATGGCTTTAAAGGAATGTATACAGAAACTTGTGTTCATCAGTTTTGATTGTAGGGGGTGTATTTCATACATAAAGCTATATTAGCAAGAGTTTATGCCTTTAAGCAGTAAATATGTAACCTGACACATGAAACTAAAGGGTTATCCCAGTTATCAGTGTTTATGTTTTGATAAGCGCCTAGAGACTCCACAGGCACAAGTGTCTCATATATTCACAGGGCATTCTGATAGCATGGTGGACTGACAACTGCGCTGCAAACTTTCAGGTTAGGGGTTCAACTCCTAATGTCACCTGTGTTCATGTTATTTAATGAGACATGAAAGTCTAACCCCTCATAATTTCTCAAACGGACTATGGTAATTCAACATTATATAATATCCCCCTCTCTCTGACAAACTGCCTATAGCGAGTGCAGAACTGTGTTGCATGTCTCGTGACACACACTTGCAAAAGGGAACATACAACGCCAGTTATGTTCCAGCTGAATTGGCTTCCTGTCCATTTCAGATCACTGCACGAGATCCTGTCTCATACATTCAAAGAACTGAGTGAAGCAGCACCACTGTATCTAATCTATCCAATCCAAAAGTAAATACCAAGCGAGATTAGTAACCATGTAATATCCTAGTTTCTTTACTGTGGAAGTAAAGGATGTTTACCTGGACCAGCCAACTATTTTGAATGAAGCCACTTCTTGGTTAATCCTGTTTCAATTTTTATGGTACCAAAAAGCCATACAGCAATGCATGAAGAGAAATCTTTCCGAGCAATCGGCACCAAGGTTGTGGAATAAGCTACCAAATTATACTAAACTTATAGCAAGTAAAGAAATATTTACAGTTCTTAGAATCCACTTATTTAAATGGGCATATTTACATCATATAAACCAGTGTGTTTATGTATAAAATGTGTTGTGCTACACGAGCTCAGAACATGTTTTAATTATGTTTTAAATGTTATGTGCCTTAGGGCAATTCAAGTTGAATAAGGTGCTATACAAAATACTGTTATTATTATAATTATTGTTATCATTATTATTATTATTTCCTTTGGGGTTGGCTCTCATCCATATGTTCCATGTATGATCAATACTGAGGCTAAAATTCACTCTCACGTTGGCTCTCTGATGGTTTATTGCCAATGCATTCTAGCCATTTCTATAACACATCAGGGACTTGTTTCAGGTTTTCCTACTGCTGATGACCATACACAGTAGACCTTTTCCGTATGTGGTCTTTGCATGAAGCAGGTAATTTCCAAACAGCAAGTTTTTACACACCAGTACAACCAAAATCCATCCGACCACAAGCACCTACCAGTACCGGTTAGAAACATAAATAACCATTTTCTGTCAGGGGTATATAATTATTTCAATGGTTCGGTGGTGAATCAGACACATTTTTTGTAAACATAGTTATAAAATTGTCATAAACCTGTTTATGACATGACCATCATAAACCCTTGATTAATCGAGGGTTTTTGACATTGTGTCATAAACTTGACAACCCTGTAGTTAATTAGACAATACAACTGGAAGGTAGATTCTTCGTACTCCCATAAAGAGTACACTAGATTGTTCCAGTCCAGTGTAAACTACTAATGTCCTTAGATCTAACCAAACCGGACAATCTTAAGTGTTATGGAAACAGGTTTGAACTTCCAACGCCAATAAGTAAACACACACCAGCACATACCTGACTTACCAGAGCAGGAGATTTAATAACGAAAACAGAAATATCATTATAAATTAAACAAATAGACTTTAATGATTTCTCATCAATATATATTACACTATGAACTGTTTGCATATAAAAAGAACCTGAAGTTAATACCTTTAACTGTATATGCTTAATACTGCGGAATGCAAAATCATACCCACAGAATCAGTACTAAAGTCAGAAAGACAAAACTTAGCATATGTGGGACTGATCCACAAACTGTGAAATACAGCAATAAGGGGCAACTGAGGTCATTTAGCCTACCCCATTTTTAATTACTTCCTAGGACATGTAGGAGGGCGAACTGGACCAATACAAAACAAGTCTTATTTAGTAAAACCCAGTACATCAGACACAGTAGCAGGTACGTGAATAAGACAAAACACAATCCACAGTCTGTAGATGGAAAGGAAATATAGATATTTATTTTCTCTTAACTGCATTTACCTTAGTTTCCCTGTTATGACTTTACAGGCTACACCAGTATAAGCACTTTAAGAGAGTACATCTGTGCGTTATTCTGCTAACATGACACAGCAATACTGACATAAAGTGATTTTACTGACTGAGGTAACACTTAATATGAAACATATTATGTGAGTACATCTGTGCGTTATTCTGCTAACATGACACAGACATACTGACATAAAGTAAATACTGACTGAGGTAACATTTAATGTGAAACACATACTGTTTAATCTACAAAACAAAGCGATACTAAGCACCACAACATTTATTACAGAATGCAAAATAAAAAAGAACAACATGGGAGTCATCATGCAGCAAAACAGTATAAAGGCACACAAGAAATATAATAAGTGCACAGACTAAACAAGTACGTTACACCTATCTTTGTTATATATTTATTGCCTTTGAAAAGGCACAAATTTAACAAGAATTTAAACATATTTAAGTTATTATATATGGACTTAAGTTATATATCGACATTAGATCAAAAGATATAAGTCAAAACCTATATTCTTCATATGGTGCAAATTTATATCATACACTAAATATTAGAAGACATTTTAGGTTTCCTACGTGGGTTTATCTTTTGCCTACAATCTAGGGAACTGCTTTAAAATCTTACATAAGTTGAATTAATTTATCTTATCATTTGATAAACTGCAAAAAGAAAACGTAAATGTTTTCTCGAATTAAAATGCATTTTGTGCCCAAATTTCATTTAACGACCACTGGTTGATCTAATGAATCCCATTTAATTGTTACTAACTGGTCAATGGTCCTGCTGACAACAGTAAATTTGTTGTGTGCATGTATCTTGGGTCATTTTTATATAAAAAATTAATTGAAAGATCCTCTGTAAATTATAATAAACAAACAAAACACAACGGACTTCAGAACTGATTACTAAATGCGAGAAAACTAAATAACAAATAAGCAGTGTTCCAGTTTAGTTTACTGTACAGTAGTAATTAACCATCTAACTATTTTTTCAAGTTTAAATTCTATTTATTTCATAATGGGATTGTAGTAAAATAAATTACCTAAAGCAAAAGCTGGATTGTTCAGATCAATAACAAACTTTTAGCTCTATTAAATAGTATGGCCTAAAACATGGCATTTTACTGAATATTCCATACTTTTGTGGTAGGATTTGACATTATAATCCAGAAGCCCAGATATTATTGTTACAACTAGATCTACTTACAATGTAAAACATTTATTTGCATTATGTACCTCTACTGCAAACATTTCTAGTAACAGACTTATTATAAGCTTCTCCAATTAATGTTCAGTCAAAACTATATATTGTTTCGGGTACATAAGCCTAAAGCCAAATTCTCATTGAAATCAGCCCCGAAATCAGCCATTGTTAGTTCCCTCGTGGAGAAAACAAGCATCACCTGACTTAGGATCTTCCTGATAAGCCTCCTATATGTAAAAGGTAAGCCTGTTACCCTACAATCCCTTCTTATTTCTGAGAAGAAATGACCATAATGATCCCTTACTCTTCTGGAAGAGTAAGGGAGTGAATTATTTAGCCTTGGGTGATCATAATGATGATTGATGTTTTCCAGCCACTTTTGTGCATATGGTAGGCTAAATGGGCCGAGTGACCTCCAAAGATAATGAGGCGAAGTGAAAGATAAAACACCCTTTAGATATGCCCATGCTGTATTTAGCCTCTGTGGCCTAGTGGGCAAGATAATAGGACTTTCTTACTCATGGTCATGTTGTGCGGCAGGTTGAAGGGTCGAATCCTGGCCATAGCAAAATAGGATGAGTTTTTCATCCATCCAGGCAACTGACAAGGTTTTCCCATTGAATATGCCATTGAATATATTGTAAATTCTAAATTACGGACAATATGCATCACCCTCATTTGAGGTAGCTAAGCTAAAACAATTGCTATTTCGGCCACTTTTATTATTTTAAGAGTCTCCAAGGAACCACCCAACAAACACAGGTATGAATTAGATTCTAACCTTGACCTGGAGGTTTGATATGAATCCATTATAACACTTTGTAAGAGTTAGAAACTGTTTTTTCATATTCAAGGACTTTTAGTTAACATTTTAAGGGGATGAGTTATTACTCTTATAAAACATTAAATATAAAATGTTGTGGCTGTTATAATCTTACAAATATTGATAAAATACTACAAACTGTATTTAAGATACTAATGTTGAGGTGGAATAAAGTTTTGATGATTTGGGTTTTTGTTCACCATAACTTAATATTTTCTGTCCCACTCTCTCTGTGTGTGTGTATGCAGAAAGAATAAGTTGGGTAAAACTGAGTACTGAAATGATGATTAGTGATAATGTCTCCACTGAATAAATTTATTTAAAACAGTCTTAGTTGGCCATGACTGTCATGGTAAACAGTCTTAGTTGGCCAAGACTGTGGCCCATTTAGCCTGCCATGTGCACAAAAGTGGCTATAAAACATCAATCATCATCATGGTCATAACTGATTACCGTTAACTGACTGTGTACGAAAATAATGAGATCATAATTGTGATATAAGGCACTTACAAATATGGATGATTTGTACTTAGATATGATACTAAAATGCAACTTCTTCTTTAAATAAATGATCAGATCAGCTGGGTGGTATAACTGTAACTTCTCAATGTGTATGTGTCTGCTTATTTAATCACTAGATCTATAGTTGGGCAGGTGGTGCATAGTGTTACTGTATACACTCTAATGTCAATATAAAGAATTATTATCTTATGCAATTTAAAAACAAAAGAATAGCCAGTTCAGTGAACAAGACTTTCCCATGCTCTGTTTATGGGTTACCTTCACAAAAACTTTATACTAACCATTTTGACAACCCTTATCGCCTCTTTGGCCACACAGGTAGAGAGTGAGACTATTTACCTATGGCTATTCTGTGCAGGAGGTCGCAGGTTTGCACCTCGGCTGTGGCACTATAGTAGGGGGAGCTTTTCATCCAACCAGGCAAATGGCAAGGTTTTCACGTAAAAAATCTGCCATTTTGGCCCTTATTATTATTAGATGGAAACTAACAAGGCTGAATTAAGTGCTAATTTGGGATTTCAAATTCTAAAATTGCAGGAGGGATATTTTTGTCAACCATAAGCTTTCTTATCAATTTGCACCTCAACTTCCATTTAGTTATATACACCGGCTTTTTAGATCTAATTGTAAACATTTCTGATTTTAGAAATAAAGTATAAAACTGGTTTGACATTTGTTTACTGAAACACTTATTTTATCTCTCTCGTTTTCTCTGTGTAACATTTATATGAGCAGCACGATGACTCACCGCCTCAGGGGTGGTAGGTGTTGTAGAACCCTGAGCAAGCAATTTGTCAGTATCGCTTGGTACTATAACACTGACAGCCACCGATCGACTCTTACTCACTTGATCGGAGAAAAGATGCCGATTTTGTAGAGCATTGTTCCTCATTAGAATAAACACTTCGGTTAAACTCCGAGTAGCCATGATTCTATTTAGAAAGATGGGAACACTGCGAATCTCCTACAACCGGCTATATTACAATAGGGAGGTTGTTGTTTATTTCAGTGAAACCCGACTGACATATTGCAGTTCCGAACCCCTTCGGCGTCCATGTTTGTTGACGTTCAGAAAAAAGGGCCGCACTGAATGTAGTTTCATCATGGTTCAATAGAGGGAGCCATTGGTTGATATTTCATTTTTATCTGGTGTGTGTTTGTGCGTGTGTCACTATACACGTTTAATGTATATATTTCTAGATATTAACCCATTCTTTAATTGCAGCAAATGGAGTCCACTTCCCACTACTTTGGTTTGTGCAGCAGCCGCAGAATATACATAAGACATAACCAAGTACTTTTAATTAATCCAGTTTGAGATTATAATTCTGACAGGTCAGCAGACTCGTTATAACTATAATGTCAAACTGAGATAAAATCCAACTACTAACACAATACTGAGTGACACAGTTAATCTGATTATTAAGTAGAGTATATATAGCTGGCACTGCAGTAGCCGAGCTGCCATCCACGGTTCCCGCGGTACCCTTTATGATATGCTAGGGCTGTACCAGTTTCCATGAGCAAAACCGGAAATCGGCAACTATGCTAAACTATATATCAATTCAAATTGTTTATTTCAACATTCATAATACATAATTTTAGCGAAAGCAAACGCATATAGAATGTTGAAAAGGAGGATGCTTGAAACATTGCTTATATAAGGCATGGCCCCCTAATATAACATTAAAAATATACATGACAAATTTAAAAATAAAAAAGATGTGGAATAGACTTAATTATATCTTCATGAATTTTTTTTTGAAATGATTAATTATTGTAGCAATAACATATTATTGGGCATCTTATATAACATATGCTATAATGTTGTAACTGAACAGTGAATAAAATTACGGACATACCTCAGCGTCGGTATCAGTCATATAAAGAAATGAACAGGTTCTTAATTATATATGTGCTTGGAAATATTTTTCGATACATTTTTTAAAACAGCGTTAATATGATGAGACCATGACACTCTTCCATCTATCAATAGTGCTAGGAATTTAGTAACTTGTACTCTACTGACTTATAATGCATCAATTTTGAGTTTACAAGCATCCAGATAAGGCTATAGCTTGTTATGGAAACACGTGTAATTTGTTTTATTGATATTCAGAGATATTTTGTTAACTTTAAACCATCGACTCATTTGCTTTAATTCATTGTTGAGCACATTATTAACCTCTGTTATACTTATACCAGTATAGAATACATTAATTGGTATCGTCAGCAAATATAAATTTTAATTTATTTGAAATATTTGCCAGATCGTTAATGTATAGTAAAAATGAAATAAGTCCCAAAATAGAACCTTTTGAACTTGGTGCCGAGTTTGTATTTTTGGTTAGCTTTGGGAATAATATATTAGCAAAGGTCAAATCTTGGTTTGAAATTGAAAGTTGAATCGAATGCGTCAGAAGTTCGACGTCGGATTAACGTCTGCTTCACAGATCTAATAAGATTTTTCTTTGAAGAATTTTATTTATTAAAAATTGATCGAATAAGTAACTCCATGGGTACAGGAATAATTGGATGCTCAGATGTCAGAATTCAATATGTGTCGCGTCGACATCACATCAGGAGTAATGCCTTGGATGCTAGTATCTTGGAGTATATATATATATATATATATATTATTTATTTCAAGGTTGATCCAGGTTTCTTGACATTTTATAGCATCCACACATATGTTTCTTCCTTCCTTCCTTCCTTCCTACAGTGATCGACATCCCTGGTGATACTTCATTATCAACGGGAGCTGCAGAACACGATATCCACCGTGACGGAATAAAACAAAATTCATGTTTTATTGTAGGTATTCCAACACAATTTACAGCGTGGACAATTAATTAATGACAACGTTGGATTAGTGTAGGAAAACTCGTTGGCACAACACACTATACCACTGGCACAACGTTGGGCATACATTGGACATACTTTGATTCCAACACTGGACCAACTTCGCCCCTATGAGCAGAAGAACATTGTTCCAATGTTGGTTTTCAACCTAGTGCCAGTTGATGTTGGACCAACATATGCCCGTTTGCTAGCTGTACGCAAGCATTAACTATGCCTTTTTATACGTAAGGCGATAAAATCTAACGTCGGTTATTTATTACCATAATTATAATATTATATATTATAGTGTTATTTTTTTTTAATACATATACAATTAACCAAAAAAATATGCCAAGATATATATTTGGATCTAAGTGTGTGTGTGTGCACGCGCGCACGGGTATTTATGTCTTTTTTAATTGATTAAACCCATAAAAATTATTAAATACAAATACGTATGAAGATAAATATAATGATGAGACAGTTTAAAAAGGACTTAATGAAGAAAACTATTAAAATATGCTGATGCATTAAGAGTTGCACCTAATCCATCGAGTCCACCATACCATGATGACCAGATATACTCGCTAAAGCATATACCGAAACACTTCAAAAAACTGCATTTCATGCTATTACAAGGAATCAGTTGGCAAAATACACCGAATCAGTTTTCCATGAGTGGAACTGAAACTGAGAGTTCTAGCTCGGTATAGTTTTTCCACCTGATCTAGGTTAAGTGTCGATTTCTTAGGGATCGGAATGAGATCATTCCCGGTGAGAATATGTCACAAGTTAAAGTGTACTGCGTGTGTGGTGTTATGTGCGGAAGTGGTAGCGTGTGCACATTCATCGAGACACCTGCCAGTCAAACCAAATAAATTAACTGGGATCCGGTCAAAAGCCCTCGTATATGCTTGGATAATGTTATTTTCGTAGAAATATTTTTAACAGTGGCATATAAAAAGTACACCCACAGAAAGTATTAATTGCGAGATATTAGCTGCAGCAAGTGTATGCGTGGACCCAGAGCAGCCGCCTGTGCCGCCGACACAGGTCCACAACAAGAGTTGGATTGGCGTGTATTTGTTGGTGTTTGGTATAGGTTTAGTTGATAAGTTGACACACTGGGTTTGAATGCGATGTTCAGCATTGTCTATGAATCACCTGTCTACAAGCGATGATGGTGATTATTTCCAATATATTGATTTCGCAATTTGTTACCGTTATCATTAAAACAATATCTAATGCATTTAGAGATGAAGCATACATATTTCAGAAAAAAATTATTACCGACTGTGGGTCTAAATTTTTGAAAGGGAGCTCGAATCATGTAATCTCTTAGTAAGAGATTCTAGTAAGAGATTAATTTTTAATAACTCATTGTAGTTAAAGAAATATTCTTTGCATATATATATATATATATGTTACAATTAATCTGTATAATCAGGTAATATGTATACTATCCGAAATGTTTAGGTGTTGTGTATTAAATCTGATAGCAATACACGTATTACCTGAATATTTCAGGTAATGTACATATTACTTAATTATACAGATTAACTGTAACACATATATATATATCGGTATATATTTGTTTTTACATAAACAAAAACTATATAACTGTATAAGATAGAGTCCATTTTCTTGGATGTGTATCAAAAACGATGTCTACATTGATCGATGATGGGGGAGAAACTAAATATTTACCGTCTCATATATTCGGTCAGAGAATATACTACTGATTTGTGCATTTACTATCGCGTGCACAGAGATTTCGCAGCCTTTAAATAACTGAACACGGCAACTGCAGCGTGCACACACCGAAATGTGCAGAACAATAAAACGTCGAAGGACAAGGCAGGCCTAAGCAGCACACAAAATATATTTTATTGGACCGAAAGTGAAAAACAACCGTTGACCTTCTCGTATAAAACAAGACAAAAACATCGCCAGAACGCCGGTTTTACCACCGAAAAGCCGCGACACCTCCCCCGTTATACAGTATTAAAATACCATCATCTTCCCAGCTCCGAACGGGTCCATTTCACTGGTGACCTAAAGTTATGAGTACTCGGTTGACTACAGGGCTTATCAAAAATATTAAAACTAGCCATTTCATACAAATACCATGGGCCGGATCAGTACATCAATATCTTCTTGCAACGCGTGTCTCTTCAATGCCGGACTGAGAGATGGCAGGAATACATTGTACATACGAACCGTGGGAGCCTTCATGTGCAGAGTCTATTTGTGCCATCTCAATTGTGTTATAAATAATAGCAGTCGGTGATTGTGGGAGAATGACATCTTTAGTGTGGGTGCATATATATATATATATATATATATATATATACACACACATATATATATATATATATATATAAGCCAGTGTTCAGTTTAGTCATTATCTATTAATAGTCAGACAACAACGTAAAACACATACTGACCTAACGACAACCACGGCACATATATTCAAGCCAACAGTTATTTAGGTATTTCCTATGACAGAAAACAGATACGTGTACTTTCTGAAATTAAATTATGACTGATATGCACAAAAAATAATTGTTACAACAAACATCAGAGTATAAAGTTAGCCAGACATTTTACAACAGGCCCAAAAAATGCCATCATTTTCTAAATAATACAAAGGAACAATAATGAAATATTAACTAAGTTTAAACAAATAAATGTCTGCTGGACTGTTAAACTTCTCACGACTGAAGCCTGATTAGTGTTTTCACAATACTGGCTATAATGTACAAACTGAGAAGAGCCGGACTTCTTATGTTCTGACAGAAAATAGCATTCACCCTTATGTTTAGTTCCATGTCACAGAAAACACATCACATCTAGACACATACACTAACACACACTATAACTAAACCAACTACCGAGACCGCTCTTTCAAACTGAACCATTCCTAAATGCCTTACGCACATCTGCTCTTCACAAATACACATAACATACTAGAACCAAAACATCCTTAAATAAATCCTCAAAACGAAAAGTGGACAAGATGACCAACAAGAACCACCTTTCAATTACTACATGCAGCGAAGGCATAACATGCCCTTCCATCTGAAAATCGAGCATCATTTAAATGGCAGCTAAAACAGTTGATTATAATTACACTGAATGGTCAACACAAATACAGCTGCTGTGATGCTAATATAGAATAAAACTACAGCTGTTGTTGAGGAAGGGTAGTCAACAAATATTTTGTTTCATTCATATACATGTTTTACAAAGTAGAAAAGTGCAAAAGCCAATGGATGTGGTATATGTAACCTCTTTACACACAGACAAAATACATGCATGCATAATTACACACACGTACAAAACTCACAACATATCAGTACGTCTTAAATGACTATACAGAAGAACAATACTTCTGCAGGATGAATAAATTATGCTAATTATCAAAACCAGACATCTGAATGTAATGCCCACCTAAATAGGATCGTCAAACTATACGCTGCCGATCAGCATTCATCCACAAAAAATATAACAGCCAAATTAATCCATTATCCGCAGTTAGAGATTGCCAAAGGAAATACTCCTTTCTTGTTGCCATTGGCCTCCTGTCATCCTAAAGTGCCTTACAGTGTCAAGGCAGAGATGGCATAAGATTCTTAATGAAATCACAGTCAAATATTTAGTCCACGAACACGCAGCAACAGAATGGAAAGCCAGCTTTGAACTAGGAATCTAAAGCCATTACCCATATATTATTAAATGTCCTTAAATCAAGGATTCATATCTAAGGCTGTGTGCTACTCTATGTTTACAGAATGATTAAAAACAGACCAATTAAAAGATTGTCCGACAAACTAAAAGCAAAACAAATACACAGTATCTCTCTACATCTAGTCATTCTTTAATTTAACTTTGGACTCGACATCTATAGTTTTAGAATGTGCAACAAAAATAAAGCCCCGTCTTTATTAATGAATTAAACAACATATATCTAACACATTGTGATATCACAAGCTGCTGGCCAGGTGTGTAAATAAATAGAAACTTAAAGTGTTAAATAATTACTGAAACCCAAGGTGAACAAATAACCAGAAACAACTGCAACCAACTTATGTCAACATATATCAGTCTCACAATGTTCTCGGACAATATCTGTGCATACAAGCACAACTCTTTGCCATCTGATGACAAATGAAGGAATGAACTGTTAGAATTAGCAAAAAACGTTGTTCACAAGACACCAATGCGTTGACACTAAAATCTTCAGGACAGAAACATAAATAATTCGGTTTCATTTTGGAATGAAAAGCTACGGTGGAGATGATTTGTCAAACTAAGTAGGACTGTTTGCTTCATTTCACTCACTGATGAAGAATTAGCTCTATACAACCTCATCGTCAGAGATTTCAAATATATTGGATTCTCCGAAAGAAAGTTTCACATAACTGATGTCGCACGCACATCAGAAAATTACCACATCTTCTTACAATAATCAGCAGCCATTGAACAGATCACGGTGGAATTTATACAACTGTAATATATTGTGGTCACGTCGTTCTTACTAACTAACTTTTATTATCTGGAGTAAACAACTAAAAAAAGCAAAAATCTCTCATGAGTACCGATAAAATCTTATACACATGTTTTGTTACATCATAGTATCATTTAAGAACATATAATATTTCCTTTGGCTTGTTTACTCTGTCTTACTAGCCCATGCCATATCATCAGCTCTCGGCTTGTATCCCGTCACCTTTTCTATGAGGTACTCCATACCTGGCCAGAAGTTCATCGCTTCGAGTGGATAGTTCAGCCAGCCAGTGGTGATACAGAAGTAGGAATCGTGTGGTGCGACGTGGTGGATTCTGTGGTGTCGCTGCGGCAGAATGATGTGCAAATCCTGCAAGATGGTGATGTACTGCGGCAGGCCAAAATAGGTGTGGGACCATTTATGTATCTATGGAGGAAATAAATATAATGTCACTCGGAAGGTAGAACAAAATAAGTAAATTTCATAACAATCAACATTAATGCTCACCAAAAAAGGCAGTTATCCCCAATGTCATAATAAGACAAATGTATAATCTTCCTGCTACTAAAGTTCTCATTTCTCCAATCAGTGATAAAATAAATACAATTCAATGTATACATCGTTGTATATTTATGATTCCAACCATTTTAGGTACACTAGAATAAGGAGAATCTAGGATAAATTTCACTTCAGAATGTTTTTAAAAACTGATATTCATTTATATTTTATTATAGAACGACACCCCAAAGGAGAGAGATCAAATCCATATATATATATATATATATATATATATAGATAAGCAATAACATCCCACAAATAAGACTTTAACTGGCCAAATTTGGATTTAGATTGACCAAATTTTATTTGCAAGCTGAAATAACTTTTGCCAGTCACCATTATCTAATATGCATGGCACCCACACTCATGATCGCATAAATAGTAATCTATAAATGGTCAAAGAAACACCAGAAAGCATTTGTATTATTTACTTCAGCTACATTTGAAGCCATTTTTATATTCCAAACAAATATACTAGCCAGTTTCTAAATTTAGTTAATCATAATAAATCCCCTATTTAGGGTGTCAAAACGAGTGTCAAACAGATGCAAACATTTAATTATAAAATAATATTATTTTACGTAGTGCCTTAATCAAATTCAGTTGGTCTGGTCTTAGGTGCTTTAAGGGCTCATATAGCTAAAAGTTCACACATATTAATTTACTAATATTTAATTAATAATAAACTTGAATATATTTATAAACAGTGCAATTACAAACAGAAAAAAATACATATTTTAAGCAGTACTGTCTGTTCAATAATTTTACCTGATTGGTCATACAGACAAACAGTGCCAGCAGGAAGACATACATATACAAGAGATAGTTAGCCTGAATGTCCTCAGGTTTAGATGTCATAAACCGGTATTCCATCCAGCCAAGTGGAGCGAGAACCGAAGCGAAATTGTCCCCATTTGTCTCAATGAAATCGTGACGAGTAATCGAAGTTGGATCAATGTGATGTTCTCTGAATGAACGCAGTAAGGCCTGAAAAAGACTTCATCACTTTAATATCATAGTGAGTTGAGTTAGGCACTATAGGAAAATAGTCGTAACTCGTATACAGCAATCTGTGTATTAGTCATTGTATATAGGTTATTTTTCTGTCTTACTACAAAGGGCTGCAAAACATCAGCATAAAAAATATGTTTCACAAAACATCTATCATATAGCCTTTATTCATGTCTTAAACTATGAACTGTCTCACGATTCACATTCTCAATATCAACAATTGTTTTCATACATACATGGATGCTATCATGTGCTACATACTTGAACCCCATCCTAACTGTCCAAGTATCTATATATCCATGAGATACAAACAAACACACACTTGAACTGTCAGCAATATTGCTGATCAGAAAACAATGACTAACACCTATTCTACATGACTAACAACACACTCCGATATAAAATTCATAAATGTTTTGTCTGTACTGAACATTCCTGTAAACAAGCAGTGGATAACTCCATTTCTGAATGATAATAGAACATACATTTCAACTTTAATGAACCTTACTGAAATCAACAGTTTTGAAGTTCACCATAGTTATTCCTAATCATATTTTATTAATGGCACTGTATAAAGACAACTAAGTTCGTTTGTTAATTTTAGTACAAGAAGAGCTAATACCAGGATTCACATATATAACATGATAATACAGTAATGCAAATATCATTTAATGAAGCTAAAACTAACCAGTGATTGTCATGTCATATGAATATAATATATCAATAATACTACAGGTAACAACATTCTTCTTTAATGTGTTCTACATATAGCTATTGTAACATATAAATATTGGTATCTGTGTGCTTCATATTGATACTGATAATAAACGTATATGTAAATTTTTTACTGTTTTGAGATATCACTTAGTGATTAAAACTGCCTGACATTGTCCAGTGACAACATACCTTATTAATGATGCATTTACAGTACACGATGCTGGTGTTTATTTTTTAGTTGTGGGTCAGTTAGCGATGATTTCAGTATGGATTAATGTGTTTGTATACGAGATGATCAGACACCATTTGGCAAGTTCTTTTAATTTCTCTACAAATTCATTATGTCAGTGGAAAGAAAATCAACACATATAATGCATTAACAATTGTCCAATTGCCACCGGCAACCTAATCATAGTGTCAGACAATACAAAAGCTACTGTTGGTTTTGTCCGACGAGGCAACAACATTCTGTGATAATGATTAAAACATTTATTTGATATTTTCTCTTGATTTCATTCGTACATTCAAAACAATGGTCACTAAAACAGGAAATGGTTGTCTAGTCGGCTAAAACACCTAGCTGGATGACATAAGTCGGTGCAAGTGCACCAAGAGATGCAATAATTCACAACATGCTTCCCAGAAGTCATCACACAACTTAACCGCCCTGTAACTAAAGCATGACAACTTCAGATGTATGTCAACTTTATTTTTACATTACTCGCCTGGCACGGCAAGTTAATGTTAACAATTAATGTCAACCCCTGCCGTTTTTATACTGCTGTCGAGAAAGGACAATTTGATCAATATTCTTCGCTTGTATGAAGATATATCCAAACTAAATAGAAGAAATAAAGATATAAGCTGTAAAATCAATAAACTAACATCGCTTTTCTTCATCTATAAAGTAAACAGTGTGAGTGTTTTTTTAAATGCTACAAATGACTCTCTCTCTCTCTGTTTCTATATCTATAATATAGCAGATGTAGCAATATAAATATCTATATATATATATTTATATTGCTACATCTGTTCTTTATCATGGGTAACGGGTAAATCACTTAACAGGAGGGGAAACCTATTGTAGGTCAATATATATATATATATATATATATATATATATGAAAGGGACACTTCCTAAGTTTAGCTAATACAATAGAGGGGGATAAAACTCAAACAATAGCACCACCATTTAAATCACATGAAGTTCTTAGAACTCATTTTTTTAAATTGGCGTATCTATAATTTTAAACCAGTTTTTATTGTGTATGAAGTGTACTTGAGCTATATGAGCTCAGAATATGTTTTAAATGTAAAGTGCCTTAGAGCAATTAAAGTCAAATACAACACTATTATTATTATGAAGTCACACCTACTTTCTCAGTGGTTAATGGGGCATTACATTGAATTGTTTATACAGTGGAGTGGAGGTGGTGAGTATTAGATCAGTTTGCATTGTTAGGTTATTGTATCCCTTGGGAGTTTGTTCCAATTTTCTTCCCAAAAGGAAGGTTTTCTTCCTGGTAAAAACCCATTTCATCACATGAGAAGGCAAGCAATACCTTTCTTCCAGGAAGAAGCACCCTGATATATATATATAATGACCAAAATGGCAGTTATTTTATGCGGCTGGCTACCTCAAATGAGGGAGATGAATATGGTCTGTAATTTATAGATTCACCACGGGAACTAATTCTATATAAACTTAGAATTTACAATAATGGTGGAGAAAACCTTGCCAGTTGCTTGGTTAAGTGAAAAACTCCTCCTACTATAGTGTCACATTCGGGATATGAAGTTCCTCCCACATAACAATGGGTAAATATTCCCATGCTCTACCCATGAAGCTAGAGAGGTCATTATAAGATATATATATATATTATATATATGCATGACCAGTACGGAGGCTAAACAACTCATTATAATAAATTATGATAGCTGCCAGGGATAACCTACCTTTCCAAATACAGGCATGTCAACCGATCCCCAAGTATCAGCACCCCAGTGGATGACACCACTGATAAAGTCAGCCGTCAATATACCGAGTACTGAAATGGATGGAGAACAGATACCTTATATCATTGCATCTCTTTTGTGGCAGCAATGAAATGATGGCATGCAGTTTAAAATCAATATTACCATACAACAGAGAAAAGAAATATGCCAAGCTACACAACAACACTTACGTGCTGCAGCAAATATCAGATACCATTTGTCCATCTGGAAATTGGCACACAGGTGACAGAAGTTGGTGACAAGCAACACAAGGCAAACGGTGACGCACAAAGCTTCTTGCACCCGCTTACCTGGAATAGTTCAAAGATCATGATACTTAGCTGTCTATCTCATCACATCAAATTTACTTAATGCGAAACTGGGATGATGACGAAGAGAGCAGGATACAGAAATCCTACACTTAAAGACTAAATTAGTAAACACAGGTTTAACTGTGGAAGCTAATTAAGTTATCAACCAATGATTAGTCATAAGCCTAATGATGTAATCCATAATTATTACCATGTTCCTAATAGAAATGGGAACTATTCCTGTTTGTCCGCATGAAATAACTGAATTATGAAAAGCTAAATCAGTAATACTAATTGGCCAACACAGATGTTCTAGTAATTTTTTTCTTCAGTAACTGAAGATTGAAACACTCGGTCTCAGTCACTGACTCAAACACTGAAACAGGAAGCCAGAACTGCAGAAGACTTGAGAAGTTGTTGTTAAAATTAAATAACGTACTAGTCTAGACTCTAGTCTACATTTGATGTTCGTGCAGATATGTGGCCCTGATCGTGAAATAGCACAGTAACCATCTTGTCGCATCCAGTATTAGCAAATAATACCGCATACGTGATGATCGGCACACGTATTTTATTCGTTAGGCTAAAACTCAGTAATATTACCAAATGTGTATTGACTAGCCAGCTCCTTTGCTCCAGCATGGGTCGGGCCCCAGCGAGGACCTTCACCCGGTTCACCACCCGGCTGATTCTGATTGGGATCATCTTCCGCCATGGAGTGGGTGATGATGTCCTTTTCCGATTTTAATCCCATCCCTGTTCTTTGCAAACGACACCAAACAAGGTATGTTATTTGTTTTGAACAAGAATACGTGACCAACAACCAAAATGTCAGGTGATTACGTGCAGCAAATAGGAACCGACGCTCTGATTGGTTGAAATGATTCGCGTAGCTACGTCCGGGAAGGATGGAAACGCCGCGAAATTCTTTAGTTCCTTGGTCTACCACCGCGTTACGCCACTCTAGCTTTTAACTAGCCGCCGGTGAAATGCTCGTTATGCGTATCACCTGATTTGTGTTGATCTTCATCTAGGAACGTGTGTTCTTAATTTAGCCGTGTACTTCTAACCCATCATAATACTGAATGATAGGTGTAACTTGACAGACGTAACCCAAAAAGGCCAATAAATAAGATTAAGTACGTACTTAGTTAGTTAGTTCACGCGGTAACTCAGTCCGTCCTGCTGTATCAATTCTATACACATTTTTGTGCTTTACTGAGTGAGAAGAACTTATATAACGTTGTCTCAGTGGGAGTGGAGAATCCAGCAGTGGAATGTGCCCCCATTGAGTGGTATATTTACCGGGAACATGTAGTCACCATGCACGTGCGTGAATTACAGGTTAAAACGACAAGCGTATGCATGTCAGGATTCGATGGGTTTTCACAAAGTATACATAAAGCGTGCATGCATATCTAAAAATAGTTTTAAAAATCATCGCACCAAATATCACGCCATTATTCTAGTTTATTTTTTAATATGGCCATTAAACAAGTCGAATGCCCACGAATTGTGGTTCTGACATCATTACAATGTCATATATCTTCCTTCTATTATATATATATATATATATATATATTTTCTATGATATAGATCTCTCTCTCTCTCTCTCTTATATATATATATATATATATATATATATATATATATATATATATATATATATATATACTTACTTAAATAACGTAATTTTTCTACATTATTACTATTTCCTGACTTGTTGCAAGTCGAATTATATGACGAAGCAGCTTAATTATTCCATTGTCTGGGATCTGATCCTCGGATCCCTGTGGTACAACCATTTAGTGATGCGTTTTCGGAGAATGAAACACACGGTCTGTATAAACACGTTCAACAAAACAAGCCGTCATGAGAGTTTGAGAAGTGTATGAACCAGTGAACAAATAAGCTATATATAATTGACAGAATATTTTTTTAAGCTGGAGATCAGTGCTGTAAATAAACACGACGAACATTGCTATATGGCAATATAATCTTTTACAAACTGTGTTTAATGTATAGTCACACCACAGTTGTCAGCAGTACAAATACAGCAAGTTAATTGTCATTTAATTATACCATCAACGAACAATTAATTATAAAGACATATCGAAAATATATGAGGATATCGAAATATTCGCTGCATAGACCAATCGGCGTTGTTATTTAGTGTTGGTTATTAAACGAATATTAATCCGTACCTATTTAATAATAATAATAAAGAAGCTATTATTAAGCGCCGTATTTACAGCATATTGTTCAGCTCGAGGCGCTTTACATTAATAATAATAACACATATGATAGGCATATATTAAGGTTAACTAGTATTACAGTAATTCATGATCAGATATTGACAGCTAGATTACTGTGAATAATTAAGCTAATTGAAATAAATAGGTTGTTTGTTACACGGCATTTGAATGATCCTACAGTCTTCATGGATCTGCATGATGGCTTCTGGGAGGACATTCCATACAGTTGCAGCTTGGTAGATGAAAGTCCATCCTGCTGCCGTCTTGAGGCGAGTCTTGGAGACAACAAGAATATTCTCGGAACTGAACCGTAGTTGCCGCCACCTTTCGTGGATTGTCAACAAATCTCTTATATACAAAGGTGCAGCACCATTCAGTACTTTGAAAGTAAACAGTAGGACCTATAACTTAATACGCTGCTCCACATTTAACCAATGTAGATTCTTTAAGATCGTAGTCATGTGGACATGCTATTTAGTCAGGGTGATCATTCTGGCTGACATATTTTTTATTCGTTGGAGTTTATGCAATATATATAGTTCATTGGATATACCAGAAAACATGATGATGATGATGATTGATATTTTAAGGCCATTTTGTGGACATGGTAGGAAAAATGGGCCGAACAACCTCCAAATGTAATGAAGCAAAGTCAAAGCTGAAACACGTTTCAGCTGTGCCCACAATGAGATTCGAACTTAGGTGGTAGCGATCTGTGATCCAACACGCTACCGTTATACCACCGAGGCGCCCTTTGACTATATGTATAAGGCATATCAATATATATATATATATATATATATATATATATATATATATATATATATATAATAATAATTACAAAACTATTGCGCCAATATTCTGGAAAAGAATTGAGCTCAGTGGCGCATCTAGTACATGGGTTGGAAAACTCATAGTCCGGGTACAATGCAACGTTCATCAACAAATGGTTAAATGGAGTGGAAACTTAGGAAGGATAAGCGAGTCTGAAAAGGTGAGTTTTTAAATGGTGATAGAAAGAAACTATACTATTTGATGACTTAACATGTGCAGAGAGTAAATTCCAAAGAGTAGGAACAGCAACGAGTCCCAGCATGAGTTTTAACCCTGGGTACAGATAACAAGTGAAAACCAGATGAACGGAGCTCTCTGGGCTTGGGTGTTAAAGAAAGCATGGAAAATAGATATGAAGGTTCTCCAGAAGAAAGAGTTTAATAGGCAATAGTACAGAGTTTTAAAATGATGCCAGAGTGAACAGGGAGCTAGTGACAGAGTGGGAAAACCGAGAAGACCATGTGACAACCCTAACTTAGCAGTTCTGAACACACTGAAGTTTTAGAATATCCTTAGAAACGATGTTCTAAAGAAGAAAGTTGCAGTAATCAAGCCTACAAGTAATGAGTGCTGTAGCAATGGTTTTGGCGACTGAAAGATAAATATAGCGCCGAATACGGCGAAAGTTACGAATATGGTAGAAGCAGCTGTGACAAGTCAGAGAAATATGTTTTCTGTAATTAAAATCGCTATCAAATGTAACACCAAGATTACACACAGTGTCTGATGGTGTGACGTTATGATTAAGGATGGGCGTTGGGAAGAAACGAATAAGTTTGCTGTGTCGTCTGGATGCACCTATAATGATAAAATCTGTTTTGTTGGCATTGAACCTTTATTGTTTGTCATCCAGCCAGAGATATCACTGAGACAGTGACCTAGTTGTTTAAGGGAAAGATCAGTGTCTGTTGTAGGTAAATATATGTATACTTGGGTGTCATCTGCATATAAATGATATGGTCTAATTTGTGGCTGTGGATAAGAGAGCTTACAGAGTAAACAATAGCGGTCCAAGAACAAATTCTTTGGGAACACCGCAAAACATAGGTGCTGCCTTTGGATAGAAGTTTCTTATTTTTATTGATTGAAACACTTGTATTAGGAATGAGCGGATCCAAGTGAGTGTTGTTCCCTATATGGCTCAGTAATCAGAGAGGCGATCTAGAAGAACAGAATAATCAATTAATGGTGTCAAATAGTATAAATCTAAAAGTGTTAGTGCTGTGACCTTTCCTGTGTCCATGTTTGGTGATATGTCCCAAAACGTTATTGCACAATACAAGGATAAAAAGCGGAAACAAAAGGCTAAAACTAGTTAAAGAAGGGGAACAAATTTAAAGAAAAATATCAGGTTTCTTTAAAGTTTTGACAGAAAACATGTTACTTCTAATTCACTCGCCAGATGGCGGTGCAGAATATTATACCTCGATATTGCACGGGGGAGTGTTATGATAACTGACGTTGTTGGTTTGTTTTTGGGTAAAAACAGTAGATCATTCTGTTTTTAAATCATTGCAGGAATTGCTAAAAATGCATACGGTATGAAATACTTAACCAATCCGTTATCAACAGTTGTGTCAATAAACAGATAAAAAAAAAATGTATTGTGGACGATAATTGGTGTATTTTAACTAGGTCTAAGACGTAAGTCAGCTAAGACTTTACGATTTAGGTTCCTCCTAATCATCATCATGAATGATGTTTATTCCCAAGTTCTACTTGTCCCATCTAAATTAATTTGTCCCAATAAATCTCAATATTTTTGCCTGCTGTGTATTTACTATTTTATACACACTGTTCTACAAATACTAGACTACTATCCATCAAAGAAGGATGTTTTTAACAAAGGTAGACTCGGCATTTTAAAATTTTGGATCTGTAAAGTGCATAGTTGACAGCAGGACATATGCCAGGGCAAGGTTAGCTAGGCTATAGGGCATGATCCTGGTACTTTTAAGTGGTAGATAGATTTCCTTTCCCTGAACATTTTGTAAGTGAAAAATTCCCCCTCTGTATGAGTGTTTCTATGTGTGTGTGTGATTATCCCCCAACAGGGAGTATATTGATTTCATTCAGCCAGTTTGGAAGGTAAAAGCTATCAAATGCACATGTTTAAGTGAAAATACACGCAGCAGTACTCTGGTGATAAATTGAGTAGCTAGAAATGTTACACCAGCAGACTCATTGAAACAGGGACGGAAAAATCAGTTGCCCGGACGCCTTTTTGAGATGAAACTTCGCCAAATATAATTGTGTATCCATGCCTGTTGAGCAGATCAAATAAAATTACTTTTTCCTGCTGTGTTCCTGTACTTATAATCTGTGATGCAAAGCTGACTGTTAGTGCTAGCTACACCTAAACCCCAGATTCCACATACGTGGTATGCGAATGCATATACGATATCCATGTGTTTCGGACACCCCCTCTCACCTATTTTTCTTAGGAAACCCTCCCTGGACACTAGAATCGGACGGTTGAATCGAGAATTTTTACAAACGGATCGTAAAATTCTGGTTAGATCTATAGAATCACGCTCATATGGTTACATGTTTAACTTTTTGTAGGATTCCCATATCATGTATGGAATCTAGGCTTAAAACTGAGATTCCATTTTGGTAGTGTGTGTGACATTGCAGTATCCATTTGTTTTGGACACCCCTCTCACCTTGTGACCAATTTATCTTGGATCAAGAATGTTAAGACCCGGGTCTTAAAAATATAGATTCAGCTGTCTGATTCAAATTTACACCAATATCTACATCAAGCGGTCTGTTTTGTCGCATTTGCAAATCACAAATCCTTTTTTTGGGGATTTGCATAATGCATAGACTCTACAGCTTATATGGAATCTCGGCTTAAGACAACACACCACCTATTTAAATGGTGTCGCTGATTAAAAGCTGTATTCATTGCAGTTTACTGGCTATGTGTTTTTGGTAATTTAAAATTGTATTTATATAGTGAGAGTGAAAATGACTATGGCTAACTCAGCAAAGCAGCATTGGTCTTCACTGAATAAGCATTTCTTATCAAACACTTCTCTATTTGTCGATTTGTTTTGCTAATACATGTTTATATTTAGCCACGTGAAATATAGCAGATTAAAAATAAATGATAAATTTGGATCAGGTGAAAATTTGTTGGGCAAGTGAAAACATTTGTTGGGCAAGTGCATTTCCAATCTACTTGCCCGGGGGCAACTGAATTGAAAAAATATTTTGGTTTACTTATCCTATCAGAGAAGTAGTTAAGATAATCTCCTTAAGTGTCCTGCACTGAAAATGTTTTGAGATTTGTGTTTATGAAGATCATTAAAGAAGCAAATTAACTAATATAGGTCCACTTTTTCTTGAGAATTCAATTAGAATTGGCTCTAATCCAAATATATGTAACTGCACATAAGATCAGAAATAAATTAGCAGGCATAATGTTTGAGGTTTTTATTAAAAATTATGCAATACAGATTATGTAAATCTGTGTGACCTATTTTATTAATTATGAATTAAGAATATAATAAAAAACAATAGAAAAACACTATTGATGTTGTGCTGCAGCAGTAACCATGGAAATGAACATTGTTTATATTTATGTATTATTGCTCAGGGAATGGTTTATGGTATTTCCAGCATAGAAGTGGGGGTGCCTCCATGGTCTAGCGGTAGCATGTTGGACCACAGATTAGTACCACCTGTGTTTGAATCTTGGTGTGGGCATATCTGAAGATTGTTTCCTCTATGACTTCACTTCATTACCTTTAGAGGTTGATCGGCCCATTTAGCGTACCATGTGCACAAAACTGGCCATAAAACATCAATCAATCATCATCCAGCAAGAAGTCTATGTGACATAATTTAGACTAAGTTGTAGGGTCTCCATAAACAGTTGTAACATTCTTACAATTTACTTGCATCACAAAGATTGGTATCGTTAGAATATTTATTACTGGTCAATAAAACAGGTTTGGTTGAATTAACCAGTTTACAGTTGTTGTCTGTGTTTTAATTTATTATTATGGGGTCCTAAAATTTGAGCAAAAACCAAACAAACAACTGCATCCAAATTTAGCTGAAACAAAAGAAATTAGGTAAAAATAACAGCCATCACACCAGTGCTTGTAAATATATTTATCCAAAAGTAGAGAACCCTTTGTTAGGTTTGTCATCATGACGTGTCATTGTACGTTAGTTATGTGCTGATTTTGCTAATATGGCTTGTCGAATTTCTGTACTTGTTACTTCGCAGATGTTGACATGGTGCCGATGGCATTATCTTTTGAGAATTGCCTCATGCAGGGTCCATCCTCTGCGTCGCCACACAGTTGAAGTGAGGACACGCCTTATCACGGAATTGAAGGCTGTAGAAAAATCGCAGAAACGTAAGGTAGCTGAAAGTGCTCGTGTTTAAAGAATGCTGTGTTGAGTTTATTGCCAGGTTCCTTTTGACGTGTTTACTTAGCACCTTTGATCTTATTGCAGAGCCTCCAATTTATGGATTACAGACGTGTTTTTTCAAAGGGGGGTAATGGAGGTAATGGCTGTGTGTCATTCCTCTCACTATTTGCCAATGAATTTGCCGGACCTGATGGAGGGGATGGTGGCAATGGTGGCCATGTTATATTCCAAGGTTTGTTAACTCTCCTTCTCTCTTTCACTTTATGATGTCAGTGCGCTAAATAGTGCAGGATAAAGCTGAAATAAATTTGTGTTTGGTATTTTTTATTGCTATAATTTACATTACAATAGTTTTTAGTTTTTTTTACAAAAAGGTGATTGTATAAGATCATGTTCTAGCAAATGAAGGAATATTTTACACTTTATGGTCTGTAAAATTATCATTTTGACTAATAAAATAAACAATAACATATGAATTTATGTCAGTGTTTCTAAGCTTGTGCATGTTTGTCTGTGTGTGTGTGTGTGTGTGTTACTATGTGGCCACATAAACTAACTAGATGCTGTTAACTGGCTTATACTGACAATCTTTCAGCTGACACCAACATCACATCATTGTCCCATGTGAAATCCCAACTTCAGGCAGAACATGGTGAGAATGGCAGAAACAAGAACTGTTACGGCAAAAGTGGAAAACATCTTATTGTCAAGGTATGCTTCAGAAATATGAGCTTAAATCTATATGTCCAAGTTATATATCTGTGTATGATTTATATTATATCAGAACAAAATCCCCCCCCCCAAAAAAAAAAAATCATACTCACGAGTATTAATTGTAAATTATTCTACTGGATAGTTGATATGTTGCTAATTATATAATAGGCTTCTTACACCAGGCTTGTTATAATCACTAGCTGCTCCAATAGCACAATGGTTTGATTATTGCATGGTAAACTTCCAGGCTATGTATTTCAGTTTGACTTAAAGCACTGTCTTTGTGTGCGGGAAAACCTGGAAAATAACAAATTCATTTTCCAGGTCCTGGAAATGTCCTGGAATTTTACAAAATCAGGAAATCTCCTTGGAAAAATTAACTTAGAACAAAAACGTGCATGAATAAATATTATGTCTGTAGAAGAAAACATTGAATGTAGAAAAAAAGTATACCAGTACATAGTCTTGATATCCCATGTTAGTTAAAATTAAAGTGGGTGAATTAAACAGCTACAAGGGATGAGGAGGAGGCTGTACCATAAAACTCAATAATCGATCATAGTTTGATTAAATATATGGCTTTTCACACATCTTGATTTATTACCTTTAAATGTTGTATACCTTGTCCAGCGGTCAGGTTAAACAAAGCTCTCACTCACCTTTCTTGTTGTGTTAATTATTTACTGGTATTTGATGTATACTGTGTAGTTTTCTGATAAGTATAGTGTGTTGGTGTGATGCACTGGATGTGTGCCTAACAATTTGCTCAACTGAATTTATACTGATTTGGGGAAAAAATGCATGTGGACATACTGTCAGAAATGTGTGTGTACATGCCTTTTAGTCTTGAAATGGATGATAAAGTTACATGAGGTGCCTGAATTGGATAATCTAATGTTCTTAAGTATAAATTAATTAACATATTGTTTATTAAACTGTAAAAGTATTTTTGCCAGTAACATAGTGAAAAAAATAGAGGATAGTTTTGAAGAATCAGTAACAAATTTAAATAAACTTCTTAAATAATGTATGTGAAAAATTCTTAACTCAGTGTTGTTATTATTTTTTTTAATTTCATGACAGCCTTATATAAACCTTTTTCATCTGCAAGGAAATCTTATTGTTGCCTTAATATAAAATGTTGTTTTGTTGTCACATGAAATTATGATTGAGTGCAACATACTTTACTGATGGGTAAAACATTGTTGACTTAGTGAGCCAATATTTAATGCAAAATATTGAACAGTGCACAGCCATGATTTTTCATTTGTCAGTACGTACTACAATTTAATAATAGAATTTCTTAATTTATTTGATGTTATATATATATATATATATACTACGATGAGCCAAATAGGTCTATCTGGTAGACAGCAGAGCTAGTAACCAAAACAAATGTGGTCCTGAATTTTTACTGAGCCTTCAGTTTCTTTCATGTTTTTTTGTACTATCCTGCACATATAGAAGTTTGTGTGTGTGTGCACGTGTTTGTAAGAATCAACAAACACTTTTAGAATAACAGTTATTATTTTTCATGTCACTTACAGTGTGAAGCTCACAAGGAATGGGTAACACTGTTATTGTAGGACAGTGTGAAAATCGATACACGTTACTATTGTATCAGTATGATGATCTAGGCTGCAATCTAGACTGAAGTTATGACATTTTTTCAAATGATCATTCTTGGTGTATGGAAAATGTATTATTTCAAGTTTCAGAGTTTTCCTTTGTAAAAGAACACACAAATGCTAAAAGATGGCATACAATAAGAAATTAATTAATGGCTCTCTGCTAAATAAACATGATTATAATAAGTAGATAGATAGATAGATATTTATTTCAACAATTTCCATACATTGATATATGTACATATACATTGAGGGAAAGATACACGTATTTTATAGGAAATTGTTCTGACCAATGTACTGGTAGCCTTAACTGTCTTTCCATTGACCCCTAGGTACAGTTCACTGAATCAGGTCACCAGATTTGACCATGTAATCACGTTTTTAGTGTAATTCGATTGATTTTGTTTCCTCATCTGTGATTGTGAGTCAATGCCAATACACGAAACGATAATGCAGTATCTGGACACGTTTTGATATTCTGTGTCATTAATTTTATGCATACCGGTAATTCAACCTCTGTTTTGATAAAGTAGGTTTTTTTTTCAGTACTGTAGTTGGGAGTATCATATTATTATTTCCAATAGTAAGTGTGCAGAATGATGAATTTGTATATGTGATGTTTCTTTCGTGTATTACGTATCGTGTGAATGAGTGTGTAGGTTCTTAGTTTATACTCTGTGCTGCTCATCTCAGGGACCTATGGCGATGAGATTGTTTGTGTTTGTCATGAACAGATTACTGTTGATGTAAAACGTCTTTAAACACAATGATGACTTAGAACTTTATTAGCACATGGCCGGAAGACTATAACACGCATTCGTGCTAAACTTGGCAGGTAATTGTTATTAATTCGATTGTTCAACATAGAGAACAGATTACCAGAACACATTCAATAATTAGACATATAAACATCTCCCTTTTTTAAAGTTTGATCTGTAATTTTTATGACCTACATGGTAAACAACTAATCTAATGAATAAACCACTTTTTTTAACATGCCTTAACAATAATACAAAAAAAAATTAAACATCATACAAATCTAACTTTTGTGAAAACAACACAATGCACTAATCCTCATCTCAAAAACGCAAAGGTTTTTGAATCAAGATGCCACATGATGTCTAGTCACGGGACGGATTGGCGGATCAGATGGTCCTGGTTCCATTTCAGGTAGGTTGTACGGTACAATCAGATCAGCTAGATCCTCATCAGGTGGGTCAGTATGAGGTTCTATTGGTGGTAGTGGAAACTGTTGTAAATGTCGCCGGTTCCTCCTCAGTGTACTGTGCAGAGTTTTAACCAGGTACACATGATTCTCAGGATCACTTGTAACAGTACCCGGTTGACTCCATTTTTCTTCCTTCTTTGTTTTTATGAGCATTAGGTATTCTAGCTGCAGGTCTTGAAGTACTCTTGCTCCATGACGTCGGTTATATGTTTCTTTAGCCTTGGCTTTTGAAGACTTGTCAGACTTCCTCAGCTAATAATGCTGGGCACCTCTGGTCGTAAATTCTTAGGGAATGGTTGGGACTCTTGTTTGAAGTCATCAGCCCATCAAAGGTTCAGCTGGGCTCACTCCTGTAGCAGAGTGAGGGTTAGCTTGGTAGTTTAATAATGCAATGTCCGGACTCTGTTGAGACAATAGCTTCTTGGCGATTTTCACTGCACTCTTTGCAGCCCCGTTGCCTTGTTGGAAATGTGGACTGCTGGTAATATGCTTGAAACCATATTTTTCGGCAAACACATAAACTCATTACATGCAAATTGTGGTCCATTATCGGACACAATCACGTCAGGGATTCCATGTGTTGCAAACACTTGTTTCATTTTATTAATTACAGCAGATGCAGCAGTAGTGCGTAGATATTTCATCTCTTTCCAGCACGAGAAATAATCACTTAACACAAGATAACTTTGATTCTCAAATGTGTAGAAATCTGCTCCCAGGGTTGGTCTGGCAGTAGTGTCAGATGTAGTGGTTGAGCTGGATGGTTCTCTCGACAATTTCCTACCATTTGCTAATCTGGCCACCATACACAACTATTTGTGTTCTCCTTGCATTTTGAGTAGCCTTTGACAAAATTTCATCTCTGCACAACTGTGGCACCACAATTCTATTTTCGAATACCAACAACCCATCCATGATAGATAATGCTCCTTGGGCTTGTTGATACCCCCTCAAACGAGCAGGTATATTCGACCTGTTCAGCAGCCAACCATTTAAAACACAATTGATGATGAACTGTAGATTGACATCATGCACAGTTGCAGCTCGCAGTGCTTCGAGACATCTGTTTCGGATTGGAAGACCAAACAGTTCTTCAGCATCACCTTCGTCCTCAGCTGTATGATGCAATGGTTATATTGACGGTGCATCAGCGAGTATCAGGCTCTTCCCCGGTACATAGCGCACATCTGCATTGAATGGCATTAATCGTAGCAATAGTATCTGACATCGTACAGGAGCTTTGTTCAGATCCTTACTGGAAATCAGTGGCACCAAAGACTTATGGTCAGTTTGTAGCTCAAAACTGTCCATACCGATAATGTATTTCCGAATCTTCTCGCATGCCCATGCAGAAGCAAGGCACTCCTTTTTTACATCTGGGCGTACCTCTTCTCGGCATCAGTTAGCGTGCGTGATGATGCGAGTGCTATAGGCTGCGGATGTTTGCCATCGTGCTGAAGTAAGGCAGCTCCTAATCCATAACTGCTTCTGTCAGCACTCACTACTGTGTGGCGGTTTGGTTTGCAGAAATGTGGTGTTGGTAGGTCTCGCAGCTTGCTTTGTACTAGTTCAAATGCTTTTTCCTGTTCTGGTCCCCACTGCCACATTGTATCATTTTCAGCAAGTCTGTAACAGGTTTCAGTAAACTGGCCATACCCGATATGTACTTTGATAGGTAGTTAAGCATTCCGCACGGAGAGTGCAACTCTGTGACATTTGTTGGCGGTGGTAATTCACACAATGCTCTCGCTTTATCTGTATTTGGTTGTACACCCTTTTCACTGATGTTGTGACCAAAATATTTCACTGTGCTTTGGCTAAAATGACGTTTGTTTTTATTTAATTTTAGTCCATAGTCACATATACATTTTAGTACTTCGTCAAGACGTCTGTCATGTACTTCGTCATTTCGACCCCAAATCAGTATGTCGTCCATCACTGCATCACAACCATCTAGACCTTGTAACATTTCATTCATCTTCTTCTGGAAAGCTTCCGGTCCTAAACTGATCCCCATGGGAATTCTTGTGAATCAGAATCTCCCAAAAGGTGTGATAAATGTTGTCAATCCCATGCTTTCTGGACCCAGGGGTATTTGATAGGTACCTCCAACAGCATCCAGAGTGGAAAATACTGTTGCCCAGGCTAGTTTCAGTGCTATGTCTTCGAAATTTGGCAACATATATATGGATCGTTTCACAGCATGATTCAGTTTTTTGAAATCCACACATATCCTCACATCACCTGAACCTTTCACAACCACTACCATAACCGCACACCAATCAGTTGTCTCAATGACTTCTCTGATGATGCCTGCACTTGTTATCCTCTCTAATTCTGCTTTTACTATGTCCATCATGTGAAATCGTACTCGTCGTGCGGTGGACATGCTGTATGGTTCGGCTCCGGTACGTAGGCTTATGGTGCCAGGTTCCGTGCGCATTAAACCAAGAGCTCCAAAAACATCTTGCTTTACTTCCACTTTATCCATCCGCTGTACTAGTCCGATTTCAGCCGCGGTCTGTCTGCTGAGTAGACAGAAGTCTGTTTCTGTATCATCATTCGTGACCACTACTTATACGTCTTGTCACGATGCCTAACTTCTGCCTCCCGATGACATCAGTTCTATGCTAGCAGTCTCTAGGGTCGGTTTAACTCTCAGTGCTTCAAATGCCTTGGCATGCACAACACTTACGTCTGCACCTGTGTCAATTCTGGCCACACATCTTCAGTTTCACAATCCATGGTTGTAAACTATCGGTCCAGCCAGAACTGGGCAGCACTTGTGCTAGCCATAGGTGAAACTTTGGTAACTTCATGTAGTGCTTTCTTTCTGCACACGCGTGTGAAATGTCTGGTCTTCTGACATTTGTGGCAGGTCTGTCTACTGAGTTTGGCCGTAACCACATCTACCCATTTCTCAACTGTACGCCTGTCACTCGGTCGTCGTGCCATGACACAATCTGGAATACTGTCCACAGCTTCTGCTTCATCCATGTCCTCAAATGGGGTAACTATGTACCGCATGTACGGACATAGTGGAATGCTGCATTTGTTCTTGTGTCTTTAGCTGTTCCTTTACTTGTTTGTACTGACGGGCCACAGCTGTGGCTTTGTCAAGTGTCAACTCTGGCATTAGCTGTAACGTTTGCTTCACACCAATATCAACTAGCCCAATAACGAACCGGTCCCCCACTAAATCTTTTTATTCTTTATATCCGCAGCTTTGCACTAATATCTGTAAACTTCTTCTAAATTACTCAACAGTCTCATCAAGTCCTTGTACACACTCATTAAAGACTAACCGTTCATGAATGACATTTTTCTTCGGGATGAAATGTTCGTTAAATTTACATTCAACGATGCTATAGCATTGTTTCTCTCATCAACTTACTCTGTTCCACGTCCATCAGTGGTCGGAACACGTACTTTCCCATACTTGAATGTATTGTATATTTCTTTGGCCTTTTTGGCACCCATGGAATACAAGGAACTTATCTGCACGGTTCCTTCTTCTTTGTCGACTTTCACCTTGATGCAACTGTTCAACATAGAGAACAGATTACCAGAACACATTCGATAATTCGACACATAAACAGAGATGACACCCTAGGAAGACATCCCACAAACACAGGTCTGATATAGATTTGAACTCTGACATTAAGATATGTAGCGCAGTGTTCTAACTACTGCACTATCAGAGTGCCAGGTATCACATGAATGAGCAATCGTAATTTAAATTATGGTTAATCTGATGTGAAAGGTACTGCTTCATTAGACAACATTAATATATATATATATAATATATATATATATATATATATATATATATATTAGAGAGAGTGTGTATATTTTGGAAAAATACTGAGATTGTTTTACCTTTTTTTAGGTTCCTGTTGGCACACAGTTTAAAGATGAGACGTTCAAGATGTTGGCAGATCTCTATCATCATGGCGATATGTTTGTTGGAGCTAGAGGGGGTGGTGGAGGAAAAGGGAACAGATTTTTTATGTCCGCACATAACACGATGCCAACCTCATATGAAGAGGGAGGAAGAGGTCAACAAAGGCTGTTACATGTTGAGTTGAGAGTAATTGCTCATGTTGGTTTGGTAAGTGTAACAGGTAGTGTTGACTAATTATATTTCATGTACATGCAAAAATTCTGTGGTGTGTGTTCGGAAAAAAGATTGATTTAATGTTCAATTCTACCATGGATCGATTAATTGTTCTCACATTATTGATTTATTCTAACTGCAACTTTAAAAAATGCCTGAAACTGTTTCAGATTCTTTTGGAAAGTATGAAATACAATAAAATATTAATATTGACTAGAAGTTGTGAATTTTTATCAATTATATTAAAAAGAGAAGACCAGGTTCTCTTAAAAAGTTTAAATTATATCTGTGGTAATGTTCTGCAGCTGCTGTTTTCATCTCCCTCCACGATAGTAAAGTTCTGTAATATGGTGGTATTCTGAGTAATAGAGGGGGATGTGATCCACTGTCAGGTATTCCTGGCAGGAGATACACCCTGGTGGATCTTCTCCAGCCAGGAGGTATCTATGGGTGAGGAAAGGTGCCTATTCCATAAGCAGTAGAACACCATCTGCTCATGATGCTTTTCCCAACAAGACAATACCTAGTTTGTTTCCTGTTTGCAGTGATCTGAAATCTGACCACTGCTTTCTTGTGTGTTGTTTTATGATAGGTCAGAAGTCAGTGAACATAAAGAAGATGTTTATCTTTTGACCTTTTTTAGGTCATCTTAGGCAGCCTTATCAGTTCATATACCTTGCCAATTAAGCTAGTGACATCTGGCGGCAGGATTTAGAACTACTACAATCGGGTCATGTTAATTGCAAAGTCTGGATCCCTGTTCCTTTTCAGTGTGTACGCGAGATTTTTTTGTATATTTTAACGATCATTGCCGGTGATAATACTCACGATTCCAATAGTCAGTAAACGAAAATGAAAGATAAGGTGATATTTAGTATATTTCTATTCAAACAAGACTGATTTAGTAAACAAAATAGACTAAATTGGAAGTTCTATGTGGTATTTCGTAGAACACATTTCCCGTGTACAAGCGGATTGCAGTATTTGTAGCGAAAGTTTATGTATAGGCAGTGGCTTTCCCATAGTGTTTCTTCAATACACATCTTTGGCCATTTATAATAATATCGAAAATGGACAAGGCAGTTCTAATACTATCATTTTACCAGGACAATTCAGAGATATCTTCAACAATTTGTTTTATTTGTGGTAATTTTTCCGTGTAGAACGTTCGCCATCATCTACCAGTAGACTTATGGCACATGCGCACGTCAGTGGTAATGCGCCGGCATAGATGGCATAATTCTAATAAACAAACAGGTGTGCTATTTGGATTGAAAATACTCATCAAATCAGAGACATATTGTGTTACACAAAAGTATTGATTGATAGAGCAATAATTGGGCATCGATACATTGCATTTGGGTATTATTTCTCGTGAATTAAGGCGAACCACAAGTTGATTTTAAAATGTAAACAAACCCAGTCTGTCGCCATTTCAATTTTCAAGCAATAACAGATACCAGTGAACTTCGCTAAAGAAATATTTACTCTCCTTTGTTGACAATAACAACATTTAATAATGGGATATGTTGTAAAACAAGATACTAATCTATCAATAGAAGTATTTTTCTATCTGAATTCCAGTTGTATCACGCAGTAGATCGTTGTTCAAACCGAGATTTTCAGAACAAGAATCCGGCCTACATTGAAAACCTGAATTGCCCTGAATACTAATATGGCTTGGTACCCAGCAGAAAACTACATCTTTCTTTGGTAACATCTGTGGCCTGTAGCCAGGACTTCAAATCAAAGCATGTAATCTATAGGTAACACCATAACAAGATAAAAGTTCTGCCGTGTTTATTGGGGGGGGGTCATGTTTATTAGGGAGTCATTCCATCAGACACTGCCTACCACAAAATGCATCATACTCTTGTCACCTTCTTTCTAGACATCAGTATAGATGAACTGGTGATTGTCATATTTGTTTGTACGAGGCGAAAAAGGCTCTGAAAATCTGATAGCTAAACACTGGATATCTTCCCCCATTTTCAGACCATAGAAAAATAGTTGGTTCCATCATATCCCCAGACTGGGATATGAGGTAGGCGAGTCTTTTGTATTTGATTTGGACCCATCCTCAGTCAGTAAATCTAAAAAAGTTTTCTTTTTAATCCGAGGTATATTTGTTTTTATGCTATAAAGTTATGAAACAGGTGGGTACACCAAATAATATTTATGGTACTGTTGCATTTTTAAACTCTTACGATATCACTCAGTCTTACTGATGTTTATCCGCAAATATTTTCAGGTTGGTTTCCCAAATGCTGGCAAGTCATCACTGTTAAGAGTGTTGTCACGAGCTCGTCCTAAAGTGGCTGCCTACCCATTCACCACACTGAGACCGCACATTGGCATTATTGAATATGAAGATCATGAGCAAGTTGCTGGTTAGTGTATATATATACTTATCACAATTTTTGTTTTGTGATTGATTAGGTCGTACGTCTTTTGATGAGTAGATGTAGTTTTGTTCATATTTAGAACTCCCCCATCGATCAGCTTCATTCACAAACATATTCTCACATTACCCCCCAGTTCTTTTAAACATACACTGGCTGCTGGTCGTTTCAAGATTTTGCTACCAAACAAAATCTAAATCTCTCAGTGACATAGCACCTGAATACCCACGTTTCTTCATGTTCATTAGAAACCCACCCACTCAGGTAAGTATCTATGTCTCAGCTCAAGTCTTTGTGAAACAGGTTACTAGTGAAGAATGGAAGTGCAAGGTCTTTTGAAAAGTTTTAATCTGTTCCTATATATCGCCTCTGAAAGGTTGCTTTCACCTTTCTATAAAGTTGATTGTTCAAATGTCTTATTGGTTTTTGGATAATATATTTTTGGTGGCATGAATGTGCCTTATGAATGGCTTATACTGGTATGGGCGTTTTTTTAAATGTATGTTGTTAGCATTATTATTATTATTATTATTATTATTTACACTCTCACAATTAATGTTTCACCATTTTTGTTTATCAATCTTTGATATCTGCACCTGACACAATGTTAAATTTAGCAGTGGGATGAGTTTCATCGTTTAATAAAAAGCTTTGGTTTGATCATCTCATTCCACATGGAGCATCTCCTCGGCCACATGTCCCAGTTATACCAGTCTTAAGGTGAACTGCTATTGAGAAACAGAACAGGCTCTGACTTCAGAGTTTAGAATTGGACTCTATAAAAGAGGCAATGAAATCAGGGTGGATCTTATGAGGCTAAACAACGTCTTTTTGGATGATCTGTTAAACGTTACCCTGCTTACTCGGATCTCTGATGTACGCCTATAATCCCTACCGGCACACTAGCTATTCAGATGACTGACTTGTTAAATTGTCTACAGTCTTAATTAGATATCTGATAAATTGTGACAACGAGTCATATTATGTGTAGACAGCCCATCACACCTGTTATATTGACTGATGACTGACAGTGTAAACTTGTTCAGTATATGATATTTTTTATACTGTGATTGTTATGCTGCTGCTGTTGTGTGTGTTCAATTCTCTTCCATGAAAAGTACCATTTAGGTATGTATATTTGTGTGTGTGTGTGTGTGCATGATGTGATTTCACTTCAGCAGATAATTGTTGAAATTCATATTTAAGACTCCCTGGATCCATGCAATCCGGAAAACCACTTGTTAAAATGTGCTCAGTTATCAAGACAGCTTTGATTTAGTTTTTTTTCAATTATGTGTTTTACACTTCTGAAACATGGCTTTTAATTAACAGCATCATGGCTTTTGACAAATTACTAACGAGTATTTACACGAGTCATATTATGTGTAGACAGCCCATCACACCTGTTATATTGACTGATGACTGACAGTGTAAACTTGTTCAGGTAACTTCCCACATATATTAGATAAGGCTGTGGATAAAGCCAGTTGGTCTATTCATCTTCTTATTTACAGGCATCGTGTGCTATTTTATTCATGCGTGTAGTTTTGCACAAAGGTTGCCCATTTAAAGTGTTATTTCATATTGATACCGATGTCATATAATTATTGCGCCTTCTTTGCTTTATTTATTTTAATTTATGTATAACTGTTGTGTTCTGTTTGATTGTACCTTCAGTGGCTGACATACCAGGACTGATTCCAGGAGCACATCTTAACCATGGACTGGGTATAGACTTTCTCAAACACATAGAACGTTGCGTATGCCTGTTATACGTCATCGACCTGTCCATGTCAGATCCAGTCCAACAACTTGCTGCCTTGAGGTTTGAACTAGACCAGTACAAGGAAGGCCTGTCAAGTCGTCCCCATGCTATTGTTGCCAATAAGATTGATTTGCCAAATGCTGATAAAAATTTGGCAACGTTGCGGGAGGCAGCAAATGATCTTGCTATATTTCCCATCAGTGCTAAACACAGATTGTGCATCGAGCCTCTTCTTAGACATATATGGCAACTCTATTGTGAATACAATGATAATAACACAAAGAAATAAAAGGCAAAATCATACACTTCAAGAATTTGTACTTATGGCCTAAGGGTCCAAAGTAATAATGCATTTTTCTTTCTTAGATAAAGTCTGGTGCACACACACACACGCACGAACACAAGTTAGGGAATGCGAGACATAACATGTCTGATACAAAGTCGCTTCTGTTGATTCAGTACTCTGACAAATGATCTTAATACAGTATTGTGTCTGTGATTTATGTTGGGCCTTTTCACACACACACACACACACACACACACGGAGGGAGGAGAAAAAGATTGTGTGTCCTTAATAAAAAACATAAAATTGTTACATCAGTATTTCTAGAGTACAGACGGCCCATTTAGCCTACAAAAGTGGCTGTAAAACATCAATCATCATCATCCAGAGTACAGACTATAACATACAGACAAAGACGAACCATCATTTGCACATATTTTATTTCTAAAACAGACCTTATAGTTAACCCCATTTCCTATCATCATGACATTAATATAAATTAGTTATTATTATAGCATAAAACCAAATAGTAATGAATAACAAAAATACAGCCAGTATATATAACATATTAACAAATTCCACTGGTTCGCAGTGTGGTTGTAGTTGTTCAAAAGAAATCAACATCGACTACCTTATGAGCTGCATTCATAACGACAATTAATCAATCACACTTCCTTACTGAACATACAATGATTTTCAACACGAGTCCTTCAGCATATTTCCACAACTGTATCAATAAATATCAACGGTCAATAACCAATAGTACAAAGGGTCAATGTCTGACGTGCCAATTTTTGGAATGTCCAGTAGACTCGATCTTGAATCACTTGGTAGCAAAATTAATGATACAATGGAGTTCTATGATGAGACCAAAAGGTTCATAGCTACACTGGTCTACTTTGCTCAGACTGAATCAATGAAATTTCTACACAGCATGGGTGTAACGACTTCACAAACAGGTGTCCACAGATTAAGCACTCTTTTCATACTTATGTGGTATCCATTGCCCTACTATCGATGACGTTCTCCGTACTCGCTGCACAATAACTGATAGTCGTAACCAATAATTCTGAATCAATCAATCCTACCATCGCTCTATCGTCAATCTTCACTCTCTCGAGATGTTCTGCATGTGACTGAAGCCTTGTCACCTGAAGAAGAAAAGATCATTGTGGGAATTAGTAATATTATGCTTCCATCAGGTCCTTACCTACAGCTTAGTGGCTTATACTGATACGTCAAGACCTTTAGCCAGCCTGAGGTCGACATCTTCAGAATAAAATAGATGGCTGGGCGAAGTCTTGATTCTACTTCTCTACAGAACATTTTTCATTACTTTGTGCTCAAGCCACACAAAAAATGCCACCAAAAGCCGCCCAAGAGCAGTACATTTACTAACTTTTCCTGTTGGGACCCAGACCCCCAATTGCAGACAGGGGAGTGGTTAATGGGTGAAAGTTACTCCTCTCCTACAACTCAAAAAAAAGAGGATGGAAGTGAAATTCCGCAACTGTGATTACCATCAAAGTGTCCAGGGTCTTCAGAGCCTTTTAATGCAGTGAGCTTAATGTTACCTTAGATATTGTGGCAAGTTTGTAAAATATTTGCTGTTTTGCAGCCACTTCTGTACACTTCTGGTATGCTAAAGGGGGGTCGAGTAATCCCTGAAGGGAATAGAGGGTGATGTGAAGGATGAAGCACCCTTTTGACATAGCCTGGACAGGGTTTGAACCCAGGAGGCTACAGATCGGTGACCAACAGGAGGACCAGATGGAGGCAAACAAAAACAACATCAAATACACCATGCTGGGATGTAGACTACTACTGACTACGGATATCTAGATCTGCTTATTTTTACGCACTACTGCAGATGTTTGAATGTCTTCAATGAAAAATCTATGAAACGAGCAACATCAGTAATTTCACTTAAACGCTCAGATGCTTCTGTCCACATCGAGTTGCACTTGCCTTTGGTGGTTGTAGGCACTCCTGCGCTTTCTGGCTGGTTATTGTTGCAGAGATGAGGATGTTTTTGTTGAGCTGGTTGAGTTGGCACGTCTGTCCAAAAATCAAGTGTACGCATGGATCTGGTGCTACACCGCCAAACTGCTTGCAGTGCTCAAGTGCCGGAAGGAAACTTCCTTCGAAGTCAAAGATCATCTCCTCTTTATCACTGCGTTTCAGTTTCTCCGGGCTACCATTTGTTCCAGTTGCCGAGACATGAAATACACCGCACCTGTAAGAGGGAGAATAAATGCTATTAGTCAGCTTTTGAATGGCATCTGTCTTGAATGAACAATGCAATGGAAATTCAAGCAAAAATAACCCACCAATCATCTAAGCCATCTGAATTATTGTGGAATGGATAAATAATGGAATCTGGTACTATAATTCTAATCTAAATCTATATTAAAAGATGCTGACTGAGAAATGCAGCCATTGTATAAAACTGACGAGAAACCTCTCTGTTATCGTTCTTTAGCACTCACTTGCAAGATCGTTTGGCAAAAATAGATCCATTTCTGGAAGTAATCCAGACGCCGTCCTTCATGAAAGGCAGCAGTGACATTATCTGATTTTCTTGGCGTGTTTCTGGTTGCCCTTTTGGTGGATAGAATAGCACCACTCTCTGGAGAATGAAATGAACAAACAACTGAAATAAGGCATTTTAAAGATCCATCATACAGAGAAATTAGACATCACAACGATCATGGCAGCTTAGCAGTTGATGAAGGATTAGAGATGCTTCATATCTGTATTGATCGGCTACTAGTTTTTCACTCACTACCATATGTAACGTATCTTTGAATAATAAACTTTTAATGCTGAAAGGGCATTATACAAATCTGGTGTTAAAAATAAATGCCACAGCGTCCACTCACTCTACATAACCGATTATTTATCTATGTATATTTTACCTGTTGCTGCCGTTCTGTATCCGAGGTGATTAAGCAACCTTGCTGTCCATCGATTAATTTGTCCTTGATTACACGATTTTGATACTTCAGCTGGATATGTATTTCACTCACTGAAAAAGATATTAGTTCATACACACATCATGACAATATTTACCTGGGTTTAGAGAAAATTAACGACCAACTGTCAAATAAAATAAAAACCTTCAGTTCTGATTTTATTAATTATAATTATTAACATAGTTTTTACCATGCACAAAATTAACAGTCTACTGATGCCTTGTAATGACTGACAGATTTTGTTCTGCCTTAAGTTTATCTTGCCAAAATACATCGTCTGCTAATGTGGCATTTTCTTATGCACTGACCAGGATTTAAAATCTTCCGGTGAATTCATACGAGAACTGATCACATCTGCAGCGCCCATGGTAATCTTGCACAAAGTTGGGTATAGCATTACGCATGCAACTACTGATGAAACATTCCCTAATCATCAACCCCGGCATGTCTACTTGTTAACCAATAGGTTCTGTCATATATTCTTCAATATATGCATTTCTTGTCTATAAAGACTGTACTTCAATAGACTATAGGACTACTTCCTTTTCCAATTGATGAACGCAGATTTTACAGGCCACCATTAAATATTTTTTCCACACGCTCATATTAGCACATGTTGGATAATGTTATACGTTACATTTCAGTTTGTTTGAATACATTTTGTCAATACTTTTGCTGGTATTCTGCTATATATTCTTATGAATATGAAACAAAGATCATGATGATGATACTGATAATAACTAAACTGTACGAGATTTGTGCCAGACACAATTAAGGGCAATTGCTTTGGAGTCTAATGGACTAAACATACATTTGCACTATATCAGAGCTGCCGATCATTTTCATGCGAAACGTGACCTACGGCTCACGTGACACCATAAAACCATGTAATTTATCATATTTATCGATACCAAAACAATTTAACATCATGGGCATTCTTTTGTGAAATGTTCAACTGTTTTTTCTCTCCATTTAATCAGATTTTTCCCCCATTTAATAACTATTTAGTCATCACAAGTCTGCACTTTCAGTACATGATTACCCTATATATTCTACACTATACTAAAATCTTCATATGATTCCTGTATCATTTATCAGCTGATTCAGTTAAAAAAATTATATTTCAGTTCTAACATTGTATAGTATGGAGTGTAACTTTTCATGAGCTGAGAGTTTTGGTGCGTGTGCTGTGGCAGAAAGTTGTCTTGATTTTGATGACAAATGAGGATATTCTTTCACAGTCTGCACTGCTGTGAAACAAGATCAAAATGTCCACCATCACAGAGGCAAGGATATCAAACTGTGGCTGTCCAGTGCCATTCTTTATCTGTTTCATCAATACAAGGCACATAAATTACCTTATTCTATTAAAATATAATTACAATTAAGCTAGGTCATCATGAAATGATCACAACAAACATGCATCTCCATGTACTATCAATGATGCATACAGATTCTACTAGGAATTTTAGAAAGAAAAGAACAGCAGCAAGGACAAGTATCACTTTGGTATTTTGGTCCAACACCTAAAATCCCACATTATCACCCATGTAAAAAGGTTACTTAAAGGGATAGTCCACCTTCATTTCAAATTTTGAGGACTATTATATTTATACTCACAAATATCATAAATAATGTCAAAATGTGTCAATGATCACCGATATATTAAATAATCCAGTTCAAAGCCCTGATTAATAGACTTTTAGTGGCCTGTAGGTGCCGCCATTTTGAAGTTAGACAGTGACCGGAAGCTCCTGAATGTTGACGTCACTTGGGCGTATCCGGTTGACCTGAAGTCTGTAGAGCTCGTACAAAAGCATGTAAACAAGTGTGAGCAAAGAATTATTCCTGAACTAAAGGACATTATCTTGTTAAAATTACGTCATGAATGACATACAACCATACCAGTTTGAGCCAGAAGGAACCTGACAAGAGGAAGATGATTCAAAATGGCTCAGATAGTAACGCTCAAGAGAAACTATAATCCGCGTCAGTCTAGAGAGCGCCAATGTGACATCAGAGCATTTCAGTTTTCTCCTTCCCGCCTTCGAATCTGGCTTCCGGTGAAGCTGTAATGGCGGCCCTCCAGTGATTTGGATTATTTCCCTATATCTATGATATCAGGTACATTTTGTGATTATTATTGTGGACTTTTTGGTTACTGTTCTAAGCATTACATATTTAAAAATATTTTCTGAGGGTGTCCCTTTAAATAAACATATTTAATAGTCACTGGATATAAATGTGTTGTCCATGTCATTGAATCCATCAATGGGTCGGCCTACACCGAATGGTTGGTTTTACATCTGACTGGCAATGTAATTTGAATCATCACTGACTAATGTTTCCACAAGAACATTTGTTTTTGTGCGATAACTGCCATATTATTTTGCTATCTCTGTATCAAGAAACATTGTAAGTTAAACCCATCACCCTCACAAAATTCTGGGCCCTCCTGGAAAAATGCACCATTCCAATTTGTTACCAGCAAATGCTTTCATGCCATGTGGTCTAGGGCAACTGTTGTGTGATACACTGTGCAACTAAGACAGCAACAGAACTGCACCTCATGGAACTATTACCAGAAATGGCAGACATCGTAGTTTTCAGAGCACAGGCATAACAAAGAACAGAAATTCCACAGAAGTCGTAACGGTTGGCAGCTCTGCTATATCAGATGATCTTACCTGTACAATGATATTCCATTGCTGTGCCAGTACCCAGCAAAGGCATATCACTCATTGATCTATCTGAAGTCTCATCTGGGATGAAGGTTGAAAAAATCGGCTTGCTAGCTACACACCCCATAGCTAGCATTTCGGCTTCGGTGATGGCCACCATACTGATAGGAGTCATTTCAGTCAATGTGCAGTTTGGCTGTGTAGTGACCATGACCATTGTTTCTGGAGCACCGGTGTTTGGATCTGATGGATATACCTGCTCCTCTGTGGATGAAATATGATGGGAATTATTTTCTTTACACACACACACACACACACACATATACACACTGACCAGCAGAGAGATAATTCTGCTATTTTGTGGCCAGTTTTTTGCCCACTGGTTGACCAAATAATCTCTGGAGGTTATGAGACAAGGTGAACTGTAAGATGGAGTACCCTTTGGACATAACCTGGAATCCAACTCCTAGCCCTATATGTTTATGACTGACCAGAGCTCCATATGGAGAGAAAGAGAGTAAAATAAACAAATGTATATACCTATAACAGAGGTTAGGTCTTTGGTAGCGCTAGGTACAGCGAGGAGATCACCTGAAGGCAGACTCTTTAAATCTGATGGATAATGCACATCATGGTTATCATCTGTAAATGTAACAAGTACAACAGGATTATCACCATGTAGACTTATTAAAATCACAATGTCAATGTCTTCTCATGAAACTGTTAAATTATCTCTCTCTCTCTCTCTCTCTCTCTCTCTGTGTGTGTGTGCTTTTGTGTGTGCATGCATGCAAAAAGTAGATAAAGGGAAAAAGTAACAGGAAGAAACACCCCATAAATACTAATTTTATAATAATAATAATAATGCATGCTAAATGCCCCAAATAATGTATTTGTGATTGTTATCTCAGACAATAATTGTAAATGATACAATCCTCAGATCTTGGTGTATGCCAAGATGTTAAAATCAATGTTTCAAACATAATCTTATTATAACTGCAATCTATATCGCCATTGATCACACAGCTATAATTCGTATTCGCAAGGAGCCAATTCCCAATCGATCCATCAATGAAATAGAATATTTTAGATTATCCTTGATCATTAATGGTTTCTGTGGTTGCCCCACTTAAGTGGAATGGCTTCTATCTTGTAACTGAAGCAGGGAAGGGTTGAGCTGAAGTTTGTCATCATGACCACATAAATACCAAGTCATCCACCAGGAAGAACAAGATTGGGTAGAAGTGGTCTAAGAAGGTTAGGTAGGTATGTAGGGCATTGTGAGCCTGGATTAAAATAATTGTATTTGATGTGGATAATAAATCAATTTAATCAAATTCTGAACATTCAAAAATATTAGTACTCCAGATTTAAATAAATAATCATGTTATATGTATTAATAATAAAAATGATTTCTATATTTACCAATATACTTAAATGAACTTCAATAATCATTATATATGGTAATTGCAGGTTGCCAGGCTACACTGTCTACAATACTGGATATGACAGAACCTGAACCTGGATGTCATCACAGTCATGCACCTGATGCCACAAATGTCATATATACCAAGTTTCACAATGCCGTGCACAACAAAGCTACAAGCCGTCACAGATCTGCACACGGGTCACTGCTGACATTGGACCCAATATACAGTCACTCCTATCACTTGACGACAATGTTAAGCGTAGTTTACTTAACCAACATAAGATGCCTCCAGTACCACAATCTCTCGTCAACTTGTTGCTACAGATCACTGGCCCACCCACATCCAGAGCCATTCTTTCTGTATGACAATGGACCAGAGGCCTCAAGCAGAATCAACACTTTCGCTAAGAAGACTTCATCGACTGGCTACTACTGCTAGCACCATCTTCATGGATGGTAACTTTTGCTGGATGGCTCCTGCTAAGTTTTCCCAGGTGTATGTGGTCCACGTACCATTCCGGGATGTTGGCATGACAGGCATCTATGCGCTTCTACAGAACAAATCTTTGAGGAGGGTGTGCTCAGAGCAGTTCCAGGTGCGTTCTGTAGGGATGTGCAGAGTACAGTGATTTTCCACCTGACTCAGAGCACCTGGGACATTATCCAGAAGTTTGGACTGGTCAATGAGTACAATGAGAATGAGGACTTTCAACTGTTTTGTGGCAAGCTGAATGGTTTGGTATTCCTACCAGCTGATGAGGTTCCCAAGGGTATGATGGAGCTCAAGGACAAGGCACCAACAGCAGCCATGGATCTGGTATCCTACTTCGACAAGACATACATCGTATGTCAGTGGCAGCTTCCATATGATTAGTCGCCAGGATGATAGAAACACCAATTTCCTATTCGACATACTCCACCAGTCTATTCGCCTCATGGATAGAATGTCCATGACACCACTCTAACGGATTGCCACTGTACAAACAATATATGTGAAGTTTTTTCAGTATGGTAGGACATCAACCCCCTTCAGTATAGAAGGTAATCCAGTGGTTCTAGTATGAGGAATCCACTGTATGCCCTGTACCCAAACAAGATGCAGTTGGGAACCCTCCAATGAATTGCACCAAACATGGCCAAATACATCTCCAGAAGAGACTGAAGAACCATGCCAGGAGCATGCTAATGCCTCCAAATCTATTCCAGACTATCTCGATGGTGTTGGACACAACATCCATATCAGCAAGAGGTCTTTAATTATATATATATATATATATATATATATATATGTGTGTGTGCTTAATTGTGATAATGTGGTAACAAGTCTGCATGTGGTATAAAATAATATATATATATATATATATATATATATATATATATATAATAATGCATATGCAAATGAATTACTAAAATATGTTACAACATGTCATGTGATGAATATGCAATAAAATCATAATATTAATTTGGAATTAATTATTTGTCCTCAATATTGCCTGTTAACTTCTTTCTGTTTACTAAGAAAACGAGAGAGAGAGAAAGACAAACAAACAACAGTCAAAGGATTATCCACTAGACCGTATCTTACCATATTCCTCTAAAAGAAGTGGTAATCTTTGTTTTTCTGGTGCCTGAAAAAGAATGAGCAAACAATTAATGACAATTACACACACACACGCATGTACACACACACGCACACACACACACACATAGTTATACATTTAGATACTATATTTTACTAGATTATAATACATTCAAACATACACATTCATATTACAACTAAATGGAGTACTATTGGAGACAAACGACGAGTAGGAATTATTAGATGTTTTCTTGTTAACAATTGGTGGCTAGTGCCTTAATCAAACAGATTACAACCACAATCAAACAGCATCAACGTAACTGGCAATAAACAAAACTTTTTTTACCATTACCAGATGTATTCATTTTTAATTAATAGAAACTTGTCCGGGAAGGTTTGACAGCCCAACAGGCCTTATATTAAAGCCTTATAGAGTGGATCCATTGTTGACATGCCGTTTGTACGAGATTTATATAAGCCCATCCATAAGAACAGAAATACTGTCAACCATGACAGAACGACATTAGTCTAATTAACCACAAAACAGAGAATAGTCCATTATTTACACATAAATAGCAACACACCACCAGCACCAACATTACAACAACAAAATCAACATCAGGTGGCTGTGGCCATTAGATGACTGTCAGAGGTCTCTAGCCATATAACACCAACATTTTAAATGTGGACAGGAATAGAGAGTGGAAGGAGATAGATGGCGGAAGAGTAGCCCCTTTTGTTTAATTTGTGTGTGCACACATGTGTGTGTGCATGCACACATGCATGTGTGTGTGTGTGTGTGTGTGTGTGTGTGTGTGTGTGTGTGTGTGTGGGGATTCATCTGTGCATCACTTGAGTAAAGGACTCTGAGTGGATAGAAGCTTTTTTTTATTAACCTAAAAAAGACCATCCCAGAATGCCATTATTTACTTGTGTCAATACTGTCTAACATACATTGCTAGACGGATAACGAAAACAGTTCAGAAGCAATAAGTTATCTAAAAACCTCGTTTTAGAGCATCGCCTATCCCCAAACTGGAATATTGTCTAGATGAGTGATGCACATACAGGCTGAAATTTACTATAAGCATCAGTCTCAGAAAGCAGAATTGGGGTTAATTTGAATACTGAATAATTTTATGGACCTAGCATTATGTTTCCTGTCCATTCTACATACAGAGAATCAGCAAACTCAGATATTTTAGCCATGAAACACAACTCATATTCTGTGAAACGACAATTGCCAGGAAGTAAGGTCTAATCTTAAAAAAGGTCTAATCTTAAAATGTTTAATGAATTCAAAATTTTTTTTAAACAATTGTAACATATAGTATATGAAACTACGTTAATGCATATAATCTTAATAAATACTCAGATAGATAAAGAAATCATAACAGACGAGATGCACACAACACACTACCGACTTTTACTATTGGGAGCAGTGTTTGAGCTCTAGGTCTCCCAAAACATTTAGACATTGGCGAGGCCCAGTAGGATGAAATGCTATAAGAACGTTTGAAATTATTTGAAATTTAGATGACAAATGGTGGCATCTGAGCCATGCTGAAGACACTTTAACAGCTAAAATGAGTTTTCATAATTTTCATACTATGTTAACATAACTTTTGTTCATCCGGCATAACTAATCCAGATTTTGTTGAGTAATTCTGCAAATGGCTAAATTAAGTAAATATATGCAATTATGATGAGCACTTCTGAATTTGATAAGAAATTTCGAAGACTCTTCGTTCCTTTGCCTTCTTGAATGTTTCCAGGTGATGCCATGTAGTTAACATCCCTCCACAGTGTGGACCCCCCCCTAAATGCTCGATGAAAGCAACTGCATTCAAATGGGAATTGGATAATCTGTTTCTCAGGTGAGTTCTGAAGCCATTTCGTGCAGAAAAGCCACATTCCACATCACCAGTATACATAGGATTAATTGATGTTTTACGGCCACTTTTGTGCACAAGGTAGGCTAAATGGGCTGAGCGACCTCCAAAGGTAATGAGACGAAGTGAAAGACGAAACAACCTTCAGATATGCCCACGTCAGGATTCGAACATGGGTGGTAGTGATCTGTGGTCCAACACGCTACCGCTAGAGCAAGGAGGCGCCCCCCAGTATACATAGGAAACACAACAGCTAAATCTGCCAGGATGATCAAGTTGAGAAATTCAGCAGCATAACTGCAATGCAATTATCAACTTCTCATGTGTCATGTAGCATGGATTCTTAGCTTTAGCCTCCACTGCGTGTCGTATGTGTGTTGTTATCCAAGGGTATAAAGAAACGCAGAAAGAAAAGCATGCCAACAGATTATACAAGGGCAATTACCAACAGCTAATAAATAAATAATATGTCGTGATTTCGAGAAACCAAACTCTGATAAACCTAGTAGTGACTCACTTAGCCGCCATATTGACTCATCGCCGTGGAAGACACTAAAAGGCAGCCAATGGCTAATACAGCATTGATGTGACCAGACTGGCCAATTGTTCATAAATATGCGGTTTTCCGGCAGAGATCTTTTGGGAATATTCGGTTCCGGTAGACTTGCACAAAGCCAAATCAATAAGAGAAGTCAAGGCAGGTAATTGATTATTAGTGGCGCATCTTCAAATAATGAACGATATGGCGGCACTGCATCATAAAAAAACGGAGACGTATCAGCTGTCACACGGTGTCCTTTTTAATGCAACAGTTTGTAAATAAGTGTGTCAATGTCGCTAAAAGGCAGGCTAGATCAAACACTGTAGGAGTGAGTGAATGAGTGAGTGGGGTTCAGTGCTGCTCACACCTAGAATGTGTTGCTGGTGAGCACTCGGCTAAGGAAAGGTTCCACAAACATAAGCAACTTAGTTCAATGTGAAAATCTGACCTGGAGGTTTGCAGGACAATGTTTCAGACACTGCACTCTGGAGGCAGCCAACCACTGGAAGTGAAATTTGAGACTCTCTGTTCTAATTCTAAAGCAGAGAGGCCGGGAGGTTGTTTGGTTGTAGAGACTTGACAGAGGCACGTGGCTGACCAAGACAGCGGTTTACCGTACTGATAGGAGGCATCTAATCTATATGTAACAAACTGATCACTTAGACCCGACTACTAAACAACGCAATCTGCAATTTCCACCCAAAATGTATTTGTTAGGTCATTAATGTATTACTTACAATGTTTGTCCTTTCAGCATTCCCTGGAAGACTGGACACTGGTGTCAGAAACCTCTGCATCTCTGAAGTAAAAAACAACAAATCCACTACAGTATACTTGCGGCCTTCTTGCAATTATAATAGGTAGTTCTGCCATAGTTTTGCTTCCTCTACTGTCCATAATAATAATAATAATAGTAATAATTACAAAACTTCTATTGCACCAATATCCTCGAAAAGAATCGAGCTTACTGGCATACTTAGTGCAGGGGTTGGACAAACTCATAGTCCAGGGATGATGCAGTTTATCAACAAATGATCAGATGGAGTAGAAACTTGGGAAGGATAAGCGAGTCTGAAAAGGTGAGTTTTCACTTCTATTTGATGACCTAACATGTTCAGAGAGTGAATTCCAAAGAATAGGGATAGCAACTGAAAAAGCACGAGTCCCAGCATGAGTTTTAACCCTGGGAACAGACAACAAGTGAAAACCAGATGAACGGAGCTCTCTGGGCTTGGGTGTTAAAGAAAGCATGGGAAATATAGATATGAAGGTTCTCCAGAAGAAAGAGTCTGATAGGCAATAGTGCAGAGTTTGAAAATGATGCAAGTTTGGACAGGGAGCCAATGAAGTGATTTCAGAAGTGGGACAGAATGTGAAAACCTAGGGGACGTGTGACAATCCTAGCTAAGCAGTTCTGAATATCCTTAGATGCAATGTTATAAAGAAGAGAGTTGCAGTAATCAAGCCTACTAGTAATGAGTGCTGTAGCAATGATTTTGGTGACTGAAAGAGAAATATAGCGCCGAATACGGTAAAGGTCACGAATATGATAGAAGCAGCAGTGACATATGAATATTATAATGCTGTACCTTTCTTCGGAACCAGCCTGTAGACCCTATAGGGCTCAGAGCAGTTTAGGTCAGTTTTATCCTTCAATTCTTCAATATCTGGAGCTTTGTTAAAAGCACATCGTAACCTTGTCTTCCATGTCGCATAATCCTCTTCGTCAATACCCTGACGATAACGTCCTGTGTGCTTCGCCCATTCCTGGATTGGCAGAAGGATGCCAAAGAATGTACAGATTAATCTGGAGCATGTCGATGCGAACGAGAAATGCCAACATAGATTTGAAATGAACTGAAATTTATTTTCCATTCACATGTGCATGAATACAATAGATATAAGATATAACGCAATAATACAAAATAATATTGTCAGTGGAGATTGAAGGGCCAATGTAGCCGAAGCTGTCATCCTGCTGACCCCAGCATATTATACATACAGTTTATATATATATATATATATATATATATATATATATATATATATATATTAAACAAATGGCGAAAGAGGCTGGATAAAACAGTCCAGGGCATACCAAAGGAAGAGCGATAGAGTGATGTGAAAATAACATTTTGATTGTATGGCCAAGCAACAGATGTGGAATAATAGAAATGAAGCATCAAAAAGAAACTGACGTAAGTACGCTTTAGTTGAATGATAAGTGATTAGCTCAATCCAGTCAAATATACATTTATTTTGGATAAAGGTTTAATCCTCGGCTCAAATTCTAGTTCTGACTATATCACAGTAATTGTTTCTTAATTCTGAATATTTTTAGAAGACTCAATTAGTTTTTGCACCGCAGGTGTTGCTGTACCGTTCGAGATCGTATTAAACGTCATTCTGCATAACCGTTAAAGATCAATTGATATTGTCATGAAACAGGATTTTTGGAGGCCTCGAGTCACAGCCACTGTTGCAGGAGTGACGTTACTGGAAATTTATATGACCGAATAGAGAAATCAAACAGATATTAGGCTGAAATCCTACAGGTAAACAAACTACGCAGAATGATCATTTGGTTTATATAGGAAATAATGGTAACACTGTAAAGGTTTTACCAAACAAGGTAGTTAACTCACCATGAAAATTCTAGAATTCTCTGGTGTCCAATCATGCTTTCCACCATGTTTCCATGGAATCTTAAAGATGCCCTTGTCCTTCACAACCCATTCAAGGCCTTTAATCTCTCCACTGCTGATTTTACTTTCCAGCCATGGTCGAAGGCGTTGTCGAGTACCTGAGCTGTCCCTCGACATTGTGCTGCTATAAAGTAAAAACTTCCATTACACGTGTTTAAATGGAGACAGTTTAAACTTTAATCCACTATTTGATGCTAAATGGATGTAAATCATGCAAACTTGGTAGCTGGTACTTTCATTTAACAACAACAAGAATTGAAGAAACAAAATTGTGCTGAAACATTCAATAACACCCCTACTCCCCACAACATGCCCTGCATTCGGAAACCTTCAGCTGCTCTGCAAAATGTTAGCTTAAATTAAAAGCTTGGTTTGTAGCGTATATTAAATAATACTTAATTCATCATACATGAAGTGGTTTATAAATGTAGATCTTTTTACCTGTTTGAAGGTGGACTTCCTTTTCTGTACAAATCAGCTCCCCAGTTGTTGCCACTATAAGATGCTCTCTTCTGCTGACTTTCAGCCCTTAACTGTTTGTTCTCTGCAGCTTTAATGAGTTCTTCGCTTGGAAGATGTTTACCTGGAATCGAAGTCTACACTGAGCACAAGACGGAATTACAGACAAAATTGTTTTATTCTCTAAATGACATGACAGGACTTGGGTCACAAATATTTACGTTTCTGTCCAACCCACAGACACAAAACCATCTGATCAGCATTTCTATTACCATGACCAATGTTGTCCAGTATAATACCAACAACATTAACAGCTACAGCCTGTTTAACAACTAGTTACAGTTTGTGACAAGTGTCAACAGGGCCAATATGGTCTCTTCCACTTCCAGTAGAGGTCTTTTTGTGGCATAATAAAATTTAGTTCTAAATATTTTATAAACTTTCTTAAGGCAATTTTTTTGGAATACTTGTTTTGCCAACCCGCCGACAACAGCTCAAACCCGCCGACAACAGCTCAAACCCGCCGACAACAGCTCAAACCCGCCGACAACAGCTCAAACCCGCCGACAACAGCTCAAACCCGCCGCCGGGAAATAAAATAGACTTTTATTCTTTTTGTTATTATTTTTCCGCCGACCCGCCTGAATGCCATGCAGATTAGGCTACCACGCGGCCTAATCCAAGATGGTGACAGGTCAGTTTCACAAGAAGACACGCTGACGGATATCATTGTCAAACTGAATTTAAAAATCAGTGTAAAAAAAACCCCAGAGTAATCCAGAATACGTATCAATAACTATCATAGAGCATTTTTAAATGGTTGGTTACTGGATCTGGCAAATCTTTCAGAAACTAGAATTTTTTCAACCGAACCTCTTAACCACAACTATTTCACTTGCATTAATACGGCCTACTTGTGTTCGTGTATATTCGGTCTTGCAAAATAAGATTTGGACTGGTAGAACCTGTTTGACCACAGGACAGAATGTCCTAAGTACAACCGAGTACAGTTTTTCTGTTGTCTGTAACAGAGGCAACAGCAAATCATCTAAATCACAGAAGAAACTCTAAACTGGCAAAGGACAATGTCAGAATATCAACGAGAAATAAAGAAATTAATGCCAAACTTTGCACTTTGGTGACAACGATATACTCTTCAGCGGGTGGTTCCAGTCATATTATAGAAATGGCAATGTAATAAGTTGAATTCACCAGTGTATTGAATACATTACACAACAGGAAAACAGAATCAATCCAAGCTGAATCCCAGCCGAGAAAATCCATCAAGCACAAAAGGAATTTCCGTGGATGTGTTGGAAAAAACTCAACACGTTATTGACTGATTGGTTTCATGCTAAAAATTCCAGTTTCAGTTTCAACATCTAACTCGACAGCACAAATGCAACTTGGCCAAGAAAATGTTTGTCTGTTCCTTACAATTCATGTCTGTTCCTTATAATTGATGTCTGTTCATTAGAACTCACACACTGGGTGCGCATGTTCATTATCCACAATGCAACAGCACAGTCAACTGTACACTCCAAACCTGACTTCTAACAGTTAGCTGCGGTGGCTGATTTCTCAGAAAGCTGTATTCACCAATTCCAAAAGCTATCTTGAACCGTTAACCATTAGCCTTGTTGTGATAACATCGGTAACACTGTCTGCACCTGATGCATGGTTTCAGTTTTGAAATGTGTCCACAACATTCCAGAAATTGTGCAAGCCACTCTACACTCTCTCCACTTAAATACTGTGATTCATTTCAGCATACAAAATATAGACATATTTTGGATTCATATCAAACTGTATAAATTATAATCGTACTGAATTTAGGGAAAATACTAAATTCTTTCCGAATCAGCTGTATGTTCATTTGGTGGAAACCTCACACTCAGATAAGAATTACCCATTTTATGAAAACAAATCTTGTATAGTGCTGAATTCATATTGACATACAATAACATATTTTAATTAATCACTAACATATCTGTGTGTGTGTATGTGGTGAGGACGTGAAATGTTTTCTGAATACTTATTTCTGGATGTGTCCTAGTAGGAGTCCTCCCCCCCCCCACACACACACCCTATCATTTCCAGGAAAATAGGTTAGAAAAACAAACTAAAGACTGATTTTGGAAAGAGGAATATTAAACTCGGAACACAAGCATTTTTAAGGAAAACAATAATTTGGAAATGCAAAAATCATACATTTTCAATAACACTGTTTAGAAAAGAGAATGTCAAAAGAAAACAATACATTAATAATTGTGGAAGTTTTACACGGCTTTAAGACTGACATACAGGTAAATGACAAAGATGTACTGCCAAATTGTCTTAGTTCTGTCATGAAATTGTGATTCTAAATACACACTTCTACAGCTCTACTACGCATGACAGACACCTACGTATATGTTCAATATGTCTGTTCTTTGTTTAGCTGACAAAAGTTGCAAGAAACAGCAATTCCCTCGACACCAAGGATTGCTTTAATAGTTTAAATCTCGGCGCTATTACGAGTTTGAATATACAGTAATTCTATTTTGTCACGTAGGCCTAGTGTGTCTTGTATGCCAACTGTGTAGTGCAAACTAAGCACATTCGTTTATCTCCCTTTGTCACATTCACTAATCTGAAGTTTATCTCGAGTCATTTAAGAGCATCGGACACAAAACGAGCCCAAAACTGTCACATTACAGAGACATTTGGCTGACCCACAGACACTGATGGACGGAATATTTTAACTACACCAGTCCTACAACAGTCCAAAGTCAAAACTGAGATTGGTCAAACCTTGAGTAAATACAATTATTTAATAAAACTAAGCAGCTAATCTTTATATATTTTACTTGCTCATTTAGTGAATGCTAAGACATGATCAGTATAATTTCTGAGTTTCATGAATAGCGGGATGACAAAAAAGCAAATTGTTTGTGTGTGTGTTCATGTGGATGGTTGATATTTTACGGCCACTTTTGTGCACAAGGTAGGCTAAACGGGCCGAGCAACCTCCCAAGTGTAAAGCTGAAACACCCTTCAGTCCGGACTTGTGTGTTATGGGCATCGGTAAACTGAAAATTCCAATGACGGGTGATGGTGTTGAGGCCATGTTTGTACAATGATTGACCCATACTCATGTTGTTCGCGTCGCTTTTTTGTATACCACCGAGTGTGAAATTCACCCCGAGCAATATTTGTAATGAATGGCATTTTAAGAATCAATCACTGTACATATGGATTTTCCACAGTTTTTAAGTGGTACTTTTCAGTTTTCCCTAGTTTAGTGAGCTTTTCCAATGAATGCTATAAAGCTCAGCCCAAGTGGCAACATCGTAATGCGCAACATCGATTTAGTTGGGTGGGGTTACCAACAAACGTAGGCCAATCGATGGCATGGTTGAAAGAGAAAACATCAATTACTTAAATGCGTTTTAGTTCCTGTCGTGTTATTTTAACGGCATCGAATAAATCTTGGGTTTGCATTTCTGTTTGTATTTTGTGCTGCAGACTAAATAATATTTGCAGTTTCTGAATAATTTTGATAAATACACTTCACATTTTTTAATATCTTTTACAAATGCCAAAGTTACTACCTCTTGGGCTGAGTTGTCACTTGGGCGGAGTTGTCCAAACACCTTTTCCAATGATGCTTTATTAATAGTTATTGTTGGTGTTTACTACTCCATGTAAAATTTTGCCAACTCTCTCTCTCTCTCTCTCTCTCTCTCATATATATATATATATATATATATATAGTGTGTGTGTCTGTCTCTGTCTGTCTCTCTCTCCATAAATACTTTTCCACTTGTAAGCTATGCATAAGGCATTAATTCACATACACAGACATACACGTGCGCGCGCACACACACACTATTTAGTATTCTAAAAAGCATGAATTTTTAGACCTTTCACGTAAACAAATTAAAGGCCAGAATAGAATAAATAAACAAAAATAGATGCAGACTGAAAGAATTAACTTTGATTCAGTTAGACTTTGATCTGCCCTCTCCCATGACCGTCACGTCAAGTGACGACAACAAACAACTAGATACAATACACACTAACCTGATCATCAACTAATATTTATAAAAAAAGTCCTCAAAAGCAAAACCAATCCGGTGTCAGGATCACGCACCACAGGCAGAACACAAAACTGAGTAGTTTCAAAGATATACGGGTTATGCGTTTATATAATCTCTGACCGACCCTAATTTACCTGAATTATGAACACTAACTGGAAATTAGGAAGTGGGAAAACCCGGGAAAACCAAATCAAAAACCGGGATTCCCGATCGCCGCTTATATTTGGAAAGTCCAACCCTAGTTAAGTTTTTATATATATATATATATATATATATATAGTGTGTGTGTGGCCCGTTAGTAATATAAACGGTGATACGGGCGAAGCGCGGAGCACTGGTGACTGGAAACAGACAGCACTTAAGTCTTAGACGATATATTGGTACGTAACGTATGTCTACAGTATTAGAGCATAGAGTGATAGACAGTCAATAACAAGCTTCGAGCTAACGTACAACCATAATCATGACATGTCTTCGTGTATTACAGCACCACAGTATCAGCATTAATAACGCTTCGTCCCATTCGATCACACAGCATTAATAATAATGATGATGATAATAATAATACGACTCCGGTGGTTATTAGCACACGATCTACCGACCTGACTTAAAGCGCCGGATTTTCGGAGGCAGTGGGCTGTAACACTGGCCGCGACAGCCGCTACCCTTCCTCGAACCCTTCCTCGCCCGCTTCTTGGTCAGCTTGTTGGTGCCCATATTTCGACGCAGCGTAGCCCGACGAATCGGTAGCTCAACTACTATATAACGCAGCAATGCGGCAAGCTTCTATGGTGTAAAATCACCAACCAAACAAGGCCTCGGTCTAATTGACTGGATACGAACAATTCGTCCGCCGCTTGTTTCACTTCCCGAAAAGCGAGCAGTTTGCAGGAAATTCGCCTCCTACCCAGCCAGACCAGGAAAGCGAGACAGGTCTTCTTCGAGCTGCACTCGGATGGCTATTTTTAACCTAGCACGACTAAATGGGTCAGGCTAATTGAAGAGGTAGCTCGCTGTAACAGGACAGTGAATCGTCTCCGAGATCACACCGGGAAAGGTAGGGACAACGGTGGAGACTAGTCTCCGTGTTTCTAACCCAATTCGACAATATAACTCCGGCAGACGTATGCTAATCATGGCGTCAAATTGGGTTAGAAGTAAGCGGCGACTATGATAGAGTTACGACTATAATATGTTATATTATAACAACAACGAAATCAACCACGTTTACAACAGTTAACACTATCACAATAAACACACATGTGACCACTTATTATTAAAGGAAGTCAGTACAATATTGTGATGGGTTGTACTCTGATCCCGTACAAGTTGTTGTTGACGCGTGGTCTTCACTCTCTGTCAATATCAGCATGCACATTATATAAAAGGGTCTGTTTATCTGATTGGCTAAGTACTGGATTTTTTGGTTTACTATTTGCAGACACATGTCGCTTAAATGCTCTCTCACACACACACACACACAGACAGAGTTTCTTTTTAGTTTTCTAGCAATCTGGGGTTATAGTACAACCTGAAGTACAACCGTTGTACCGAATTAACGACTGAATGAACGATTCATGATTCTTGGTACCAGTGCCTATTTACACACTGCTAACACACAGTAGTAGCAGTTGTATTACAAGCTCACAAAGAGATATCAACTAGAGACCAGTCTATTTATCTGTTTTCAGAAAATGTCATTCGCCAAGCTTACACTTCCTGGAAAAAACACTAGTGTGTGTGTGTGTGTTGAGGGGGGGGGGGTAGTGTGATGAATTGTGAACGATTCAGCAGGTTATTGAATAACAAGAGGCTACTTTTTCAGGTTCAGTAATGTCTTATCTATTTCTGCATATGCACGTATATTTGTTTTCACACACACACACACACACACACACACATACATATATATATATATATAATATATATATCAGTGTTTTATGCTTTATATAATAAAGACGATGGCTCAAATTTTCGTGATTATCAATAACATTTCACAATTGCGACCAAATGGACCTCTGTCAAAATTGAAAACAAAACGCATAAAACGAACGATATAGCAGATATCTGATTCAGCTCAAATAGCACGCCTAGTTTCGATTGCAGAAAGCTTTTTCAAGTGCATGGGTCTCCCCCTCCCTATGTGTGTGTGTGTGCGTCTGTGTATGTGACTGAATGTAGTGAGGGGGGTGATCGACCAAGAATGGGATGCAATGAAAAAGGAAAGGAATACGACTCCCCCTCGAACTCGTTAATCACCGCCCTTCCAGCACCCGGCTCCACACCACCGCATTACATATACCCCTATGCACGTGTATGTGGTTACTTTCAGAAAACTCTCTGAAGCTGTCGCCATATACTCACTGATCTCAAGTTTTTTTTTGACACAACTACTGCACTTCTATCGGCGAGAACTCAGCCGTGACAGTAAACAAAGCTGAATAATGTATACGATCTTTATAAAAGCGAGCTTTATCGCGGAACAATAATATCGTTTATTCTCGCTATTGCGTAGACGCCTAATGTGACTTATGGACCCCTTTCGACCTCTTTAAATAAAAAAAGAACGCTTACACTTTTCGGGAAACGGCTTCGTGACGTCAAATTCGTGATTGCGGAGAGCCACCTGTCAGCGGATGGTCGAACTAGATACAAACGCGGACTCGGACAGGCAAACATATATATATATATATAAATTCCGATGGATTCTTTAATTTCTTACATAACATTGTCACGTCGAAAGATGCCGGACTTCGCCACCTGAAATGGACGTCTAAACGGTAACTTTCTATCGGTAACTATGACGCTCTACCATAAAGGTCAAATTACAGTGTCGAAGCACGAGATTGGTGCAATTAGAAGGATGTGGAAAATGGGATTCTGAATCCAACAACATCACACGGAAGAAATTCTGGAAATATTAGGCCGTCGGAAAAATTGGGATGTGATGAGATTGGGATTACGGGAAGGGTATCAGAATGAGAGAGAGAAAGTTGTCGGAATAGTTTCCCGTCGAAAGGTGATGATGATGATGATGATTGATGTTTTACGGCCACTTTTGGGCACATGGTATAAAAAGCAAATTCAAAGATGAAACACCCTTCAGATATGCCCACACCGAGATTCGAACTCAGGTGGTAGGGATCGGTGGTCGAAAGGAGAACATATGTTAGTTTATATTGCTCGGTGTCATATTCAGGTTTCCCGAATGACTCAGGGAAATTAATTAAGTCGGATAATTTATCGGAAAGGAACATTTTGAGTCTAAGAGTCTCAATCATCATCAGCATCTCGATAATTGTACATCTAGACTGGACGGGGATGTGTTGAACGGCGGCAACATTAGTGTTTTCTGTATGTATGCATGCATGCCTTATTTATGTGTTTATTTTGCCGTATTTAAAAGTATATGCGTTTTGAAGTGTTTTTATTTTGCCGTGTTAATTTTGGTCATATTCAACATTATAATAATGTATAACAATAAAATTATTCTATATAGCAGCTCATTCAGAATTTAAACGAAGTGGCTACAGCTCCGGATCCGCAAGTTCAATTTTATAGCTATTTCCGGTTTCCGTGGCGTATATAATTAATGCGTCTGCTGCTAGGAAATTAAGGCTGTGCCGAATAAGCGACAGCCTGGGGATTCTCCCCGAAGATGATGATGATGATTGATGTTTTACGGCCACTTATGTGCACAAGGTAGGCTAAATGGGCCGAACGACCTCCAAAGGTAATGAGACGAAGTGAAAGACGAAACAACCTTCAGATATGCCAACGCCGGGATTCGAACACGGGTGGTAGTGATCTGTGGTCCAACACGCTACCGCTAGACCACGGAGGCGCATCGGATTCTCCCCGAACAACAAAGCCTCAAAGCCAGGAAATGTCACAGCATTCACAGTTTGAACTTATCAACTAGACCATGTTTGAATTTACAAATATTACATAATAAATAAAGGGGGATAAATTATTATTATTATTCTTATGATTGATTCAATTGATTTTCTTTCGGTTCATAATCTATCACAAGTGGGAGTGTTTATTTCGTGTTGTCCTCTTTTTTAATTTTTTTAAAAATATTATTATTATTATTATCACACACATTATACACATAGGAGAGCAGTACGGAAAGACGGAGCCGAGATCCCGCCAGGGGGGGGGTCAATACCAGAGTATATTACGTCCTCAGAGGATCCTTAATGGCCACCCTTTTTTAATTAATTCAGTGGAGACGGCAGCGCCATTTAACATAGTCGGCCATCCGCGAGATACCCTGTGTTGCTTGCACGTTACCTTGACAGAAGAGTTAGGATCAGACAGACAGTGTCGGAGCTTTAGCAAGTTCGTAAGGTATCCGGTAGCCGGCAGTGTGTCATATTCTACCGGATAGTCCGGAAGCTTCAACTTTATAGCTATTTTGGTGTAAACCCCGGGCCCGGACCAAGAGCAACACAAGTGGGTTTTAACAACCGTAGAAAATACTCGTTTTTTGCTTTGCTGCAAATTTAATATTATTTGAGGTCTTTAGGGCAGGTTGTTGGTTTGTTGTTCGGGGAGAATCCCCAGGCTGTCCCTTAATCAGCACAGCCTGGTAGGTAACTACAGCCTTTTTAGTAGGGTATAGAGTAGACGACCCCTTACAAAAAAAATAGGCAGCAGCTCACGTGTGATGGCCTGTAAAAAAACGGCGACGCTGGGTAGGGGGAGGGGGGGGGGTGGTTAAGGATGGGGGCTTGACGGGGTAGGGGTTGGATTAGTGAAGGGGTTAGGGGTTCTCCCCTGAAAAAGTTGGTGGAAATGGAGTATTCGGTGCATTCTTTGGCCTTTTATTAGATCATCTACCTAAACATCATATAAGAATAAGCCAAGCTAAAGGTAAAACCGGAAAAAGAACAGAAACTGCACAGGTGAGGTTGAATAATATGTTTTCGGCGGTAGGTGAGAAAACAATATATCCTCTCTGATGTCTGAATGTATTTGGAAGCCGGCACAAGAACCCACGCCTACACCGGCCCCAGTTATAGAGGGCCGAAATCTACCTAGAAGACCAACATCTTCGTATTTGTTCAGGTGATTTTCCGGAATTACCCAACGAAAAAGCCTACCCGTAAGACGGAGATATGTTCAACCCTGACATCGTTGAAGCATGGACCACCTACTCCTAGTTCCCCAACAGTGGATGAAGAAACAGCCCCCGAACAGTAAGTCGGCCCCACAAAAAAAAGACACGTGGTGAAGTCACTAAAGGATGCTACCCGGTAATGTTCAGATCCAATAAGTTTTATTACCTTTATCATATTACCTATAGGATGGTTTAGCTGTGTGACAACAAAACTTAAACTAGACGGGAAAAGAAATTTCACATTTCGAAGTAAATATAACGTAACAAACAATTATTTATTATATTACGTATTATTTGTACAGCGCCTTTGAATAGCTCCTGCTAGTAAGGGCGCTTTATTAAATATACATTATTATTATTATTATTCTAGGCCAAGTTTTCGCCAAAACCGAAGTTGCCGTCCGATTTTCTGCCGATAAAATAGGCGACGTATAGCGTAGGACGCCATTGAAAAGTCTGAACTATATATATATATATATATATATATAATTAAACAGAAGAACTTAAAATGTATTAGGTGTCAGACTTATGTAGTCTTCTAATCGTAGATCTATAATTAGAAGAGTACGCAGAGTGCGACACAGAACTCTCTTCTTTACACCTATTTTGTATCAGATACAGAAGAAAGTGTTTATCAAATACTGAATTGTAGCCGCATAATAACACCTAGATAACACCGAATTCCGTTACCTTAGATATCCTATCATCCGTACCCGTTACGTTCCGACAAATTACTCAACAGCTGTAAAAATCCCCCCCCCCACAAAATATTACCACAAAACACGTGGAGTGAATGAGGTTTTTAAACATTTCAAGAATTCGATTCGGTGCCCCGACACGAAATTTCATGACCTTTTAAATCAAAAAAAAATTACGGCTTCTCCATAATAGATTTATTTATCAGTACTGAGACAATTCTGAATGATAATATTATTAAAAATAATAGCAATTCTTAATCAATGCAGAGTTGTTCTTCAAGCAGTAAGGTACAATCTTAATGGCAGGTTCTTATTTAACATTGGACCACTGTTTATATTAGCAACATTGACCATGAAAACTGCTCACTGTATTATGCTGCTGAATGCACCCCCCCCCCCCCAGATTTTACTTCGGCATTAAGAAAACAGCTATCTAGGTCAAAAGCCCTCATATATACTTAGATAATGTTATTTTCGTATAAATATTTTAGTAATATTTTTAATAGTGGCATGTAAAAAGTACACATATGGTTAGGGTTGGGGTTTAGGGTATTAAACTGAAAGTGAGGGCTTTTAACCTAGAGGGCTTTTAACCTACGCCCATATCTGGCACATCATTCAATTGGATCCGCTCATTCATAACAAATAGGTCTTGTAGTTAGGCTCGATTACTGCAACTCTCTTCTTTATCAAATCGCACCCGGTGATATTGCAAAATTTCAGTGCGTGCTCAGAACTGCTTATAGCTACGGTTGTCAGATGGTATCCTCTGTTATCCCATTCGGTGCTACTCCCAAAATCGCTTCGTTTTCAAACTCTGTACCACTGTTCGTCAAACTCTTTCCTCCGGAGAATCTTCGTATCTATTTTCCACCCAAGCCCAGAGTGCCTGCTCCGTTCATGTGCTTTTCACTTGGTCCTTTCCCAGGGTTAAAACTCATTCCGCCATTTGTTTTTTTTCTTCCGTTTGCTGTCCCTACTTATAATTTCTTTCCGTCACCATTTGAACTCACCTTTTCAGGCTTCCTTATTCCTCCTAAGTTTTCACCTCATCCGATCATTTGTTGATACCTTCACTATGAAATTGCTCAACACCTGTACTAGGTGCGTCACTGAGCTCCATTCTTGTTGATGATATAATGGTGCTATAGTAATTATTATTATTATTATTATTATTATGTAATAGTAATAATGGTATTAGTATTACCCTACCAAGGTGATTAACACCTGAAGATTAATGTTGTCTGTTGTGATGTCCAAGAAACCTGAAGTTGTCCTTGCATCGATAAATATTATTGTAAATAATTCGTGTTTTCTGTTATTCTATTTAATACAAACAGATCTGTGTCCATTTTGTTGTGATGCTGTCATATCCATAAGTAATACCAACCAAATATTGTTAATGACTTATTATAGATGGTAAAGACAATTTTTATGTTATTTTTATTATTATAATGGCTGTTGTTGTTGTGCTAGTCAAGTTAGGTATACATGTTTACATCTACAATTTCTCACGTAAAAAGCATAGCATAGGTCATGTTAAAAAAAATGCCATCACTTCTAAGTTCTATATGTTTAGCAATCCTGTTAAATGTCACTGATTGAGCTCAGATATATATATATATATATATATATATATATAAGAGAGCAGATTTAAAATGAATTAGCTGGTTTTAGCACGAAATCGAAGTTTTCATCATTACAAGACATTTGTCCCCTCGTAAAATAAATCCAGAAAACCCAACTCTAATTCCAACAATAAACACAAACATCTCATCAGGGTTCTGGTGCATTTCATTGTGAGATAAAAAAAAAAGTGGATGGCAAAGAGTATGACACGAGTTGAACTGAATCACATTGTTTAGTCTTGGTGCTGGTCACGTGTAGGACATATCGCTGAGGGGTGAATGCCCTGGGAAACAAATCCCACAAACACAGGTATCAGCTGGATTTGAACCCATAACCTGGAGATTTGCAGCACAGTGCTCTAACCACTGCACCATCAGAAAGCTCCGATGTGATGTGACGCGTTAAACTGAGCCGGTAACATTTAACAGTACATCGACAACAAAGGGTCGTTCCGTCTGTACCCTATCATCGTTTTTACAACATGCAGTAAGATGCAGCGGGCTAATCTTAAACCCCAGAACCACCCAGTCGATTAACTTGAAGCACAAAACATCGCCGAGCTTTGTGTACCTCTCATATGACTACGAGTTTACCACACAGTTTTCATAATATACGGCACAGCATATCACCGTCACCATAAACAACTTAGTGTACCACTTTTAGGATGTAAAGCTCAGTGTACTCGGTTAGGGTGTACAGACCAGTGTATTACTGTTATCGTGTATAGTTTAGTACAGCCCGGTCATAACCCAAACCTGTTTATCGTAAAAATGTTTAGTGTAACACCGTGATAATATACGGGTTAGCGTAACACTTGTGATAATATACGAGTTAGCGTAACACTTGTGATAATATATGGCTTAGTGTAACACCTGTGATAATATATGGCTTACCATAACATTGTCATAATTTACTATTCACTTGACACAATATGTTTAAAGGGTTAGTCCACCTTCATTTCAAATTTTCAGGACTAATACAAATATCATGAATAATGTCAAAATGTGTAAACGATCACCCAACATATTAAATAATCCAGTTCTAAGTGCTGATTAATTGACTTTTAATGGCCTGTGGGTGCCGCCATTTTGAAGTTAGACAGAGACCGGAAGCTCCTGAATGCTGACGTCACTTGGGCGTATCCGGTTAATCTGAAGTCTGTAGAGCTCGTACAAAAGCATGTAAACAAGTGTGAGCAAAGAATTATTCCTGAACTAAAGGACATTATCTTGTTAAAATTACGTCATGAATGACATACAACCATACCAGTTTGAGCCAGAAGGAACCTGACAAGAGGAAGATGATTCAAAATGGCTCAGGTAGTAACGCTCAAGAGAAACTATAATCCACGTCAGTCTAGGAGCGCCAATGTGACTTCAGAGCATTTCAGTTTTCTCCTTCCCGCTTTCGAATCTGGCGGTGAAGCCGTAATGGCGGCCCTCCAGTAATTTGATTTATTTCCCAATATCTATTACATCAGGTATATTTCGTGATTATTATTGTGGAATCCTTGGATTACATATTTAAGAAATAATTTCTGAGGGTGGGCTGTCCCTTTAAGTCTGGTTCTTCGCTGAACTTTTATTAGACAGCACTGAAATTTTATGTTTTCTAGGTTTAAATCAGAATTTTGGTGCCAGCGCAATGAGAACACTATCCAAACATTTCACGGGTCATTTTTGGCATTTCCAATCCGAAGCAACTGTTTCCAGAGATTGGTCCCACTCACCTTTCATGTGACATCTGTTGGACAGCTCAAGGAGTTGTTTTGCTGCGAGTCTGGTATCATTATCCTCGTCATTGTTATCTATATCATCATCATCCTCATCATCAATATCCTGATCCCTGGAGTCATCGGAGCTGTCCTCATAGTCTGTGGCACTGTGCTCGCTGACGAGAGTTGGCACCTGACTCAGTTTGTTCGCTTCGTTTGCTTCCGCATCGTCAGCGGACACTTCTGTTTTGAAGCTGAACTCTAAGATAACAAAACAAAACAACGCTCACTGGCTGTAATCACTGCACAATCAGGTCGGTCAGATCAATAATAATAATAATAATATAGAGCTATAAATATGAGGGGCCAGGCCAGGTTTGGTCGAGATCTGTGAAACACCGCATTATGATTTATCCAATACAATCAGTCCCACAGTTCAGACTAAAGGCAAAGATTTGACAAGCAGAAAAGAATTTAATTTAGCACAGCTCCCATACAGCATAACTCCGGTTCAGCATTAAGATTCCTAAGAAGCCTACAAGGTTTACATATTGACTCCCGAGGCATGAAGAGCAACAGGGGAATACAAGAATGCTTTCAATCCAGTTATATAACTTGTGAATAGACATGACACACAGAACAATACGTAACAATGCCATGGGAATTTATTAACACTAATATTATCACTACTGTCAATGCCGGTGATCAAAACATGCACAACATCTAAGAAAATTAAATAAATGGCATACAACATTTTTCAAAATAGAAAAAAAGGTTTGTTATAATTCATGCAAATTTTCAATGTGTGTATTAAATATGAACCACAATTACATTTTTGAGGCGTGAAGCGAATTAATTCATCTGAAAGAACAAAGAATGGATCATGGTCCCATTTCATCATAATGCAATCATGAATACTCCGAAGACAATGTATAAGTAGAACAAACTGTGAAAAACGACAGACAGTTACCTCACCATCTAACCTATATAAATGTGAAAATGTGAGTCATCTTGCTATCTATGGGGAGCACCTTTGACCTGAGAAAGCTGAAATTTCTTCCATGAAATATGTTTTGTCCGTGTTCTTTAAAGAATATTTGTCAAATTCCCAAGATATGAGATGCAGTTACTATCAACTAAAATATTCATGATTTTATGATAACGGAATCTCACCAACTAGGATTCTACATCAACTGACACATGTAGGTAACACACGTTGGACTGTACACAAATTGACAGACTTGAACTGTAAACTCGTATCTGTATCGATCCAGACTGAATAGCCGCTCATATATGTCTCAATCAAGAGAGCGCACAGTTTCAGTTCACCGAGATGCCAGTCCGAGCAGCGAATATCTCGCCAAGATCTGAATTTAGCTCTTATTTCGATCATCCTGAAGTTTACTCAACACTGATACTCCGCAAGTCAGTCAATCAATCAATCAATCTTAACATCGTAGACAATCACACAAACAAAGATGAAACATGGACAGGTGCAAAGTTTATATTAGAAATTAACAATTCCAATTAAACATTAATTTAGCTGAAGTAAATACCAGTGCTTACTTAACAAGCAGGAATGAAAATAAGCAATCAGAAGACTAACAGATACAGTTAGTAAAATGTATCTACAAAAATAAATTAAACTACATAGGTATTTAAAAATTATTTCTTGACTGATTTTTCACCTTTCACGAGATAGATACAATCAAACAAATCGTTCCACATACCTATGACCGTGTGCGTAGCTTTCGGGGAATATAGTATTAGGGAAGGGATATATGAGGACTATGGACCCTATCCAGATGGATTAAGAAAGGGTGGGTCAAACATATTTTCATCCGGATCATCTGGTACATTGCCAAGGTAGTCGAGACGACACGATGCACATGTTATCAGATGACGATTAGCAGTTAAATCACTAAAAGCCAATCCTAATCAGACCAACAATAAATGCTGCACTGTTCAATTTCCAAAACATCCCCAAACAAAGACATTCACAACAAAGTAATATTACTACTTTACATGGATTAGGCAGCAATATCTGAAGGCCAAAAATGGTACTACAAATAGATCATGGTCAATGGCAGTGCTTTGGTAATAAAGTTTAATATTCCATTTCTCACAATTAACCATCTCGTTTTTAACTGGCAAGAAGCAATTCTCTGATGAGTCAAAACTGAACTGAAATACAGATCCCGTGATTTAGCCGTGTCTACTGAAATTTAGAATCGTACCTAATATATACATTGACAGGAGTCCGCATATCAGATCTGCCACCAAACCAACAAAAGAAATGAGAGTTTTCTGTGATCGATTTTTATGTTTTGAAGATTATCTAGATACCATATTTGACGTGCATACTCGTGAGCCTTCATAAAATTAGATGACCTTTACTGATGGTCACTCGTGGATAAAGCCCTCTCATGATACCTTTCTGTTAATTCTTCCAGTGTTCTCCTACATATATTCGTCCCTTCTCCAGCACGTTACCGTAAACCATTTTAGCTGCACCTTGGATATATATATACAAATGTTTTGTTGTCTGTGAAGAAATGTTGCGAACTTTATGCTCATAGATTTACGTCATGTTAAATTCTCGTGATGATTCCACGGGGAAAAATTCCCTGGATAACCTTTGATGCGCACGTAAAGCTTAATAGCCAGCCTCCGACTGAAGGTCATAGCCGATGTGTTAGGCAAACAAACACTGACTGATGAGGATGATAAATGTTTATTTCAACAGTTTGTCAAAATAAATTTTGGCAAGAAAGTGTGGATTCTTTACATTCCTGTGTATTACACAAAATACAAAGCATCTAATATAAATACTATATATTTCCCTTTGAAGTGAATAACGAATATTGTTGTTGTTTTGGAGCCAGTTCTGTGATCATGTTAAACTAAATAGACTAAGAAATTTCCAAAGACAATTAGATGAAATGAAGGATGAAACACCCCGTAAAAATAGGGCGGTTAGTATTTAATTCGACATTCTAGAGCTGTGGCCAAATGCATCCAAACTGAGCCACAGACAAGACTCCCCGTTCCAACAGATCAAGAAACAGGACCTAATAGTCAGACAGTGACGACTACAATAACTGAGATTAGGTAACAGAATTCTGAGCGAGGGCCAAAGTTTCAGATACAGCACACACAGATGTCATAAGATGAGACTGGCATTTGCCTTTGATTCCATCATTAAATCAATACATGGGCAGACACCGCTCTATAATACTCAATGTTAAATGCTTCGTTGGCGTCCATTATTTATTTGTAACTGAACAATGTTTAAAAATAGCAAAAAGCTACTATAGGCACCCGTATATAAGATATTAGCACTCGCATGAAAGAGACGGTCCCCCCTTAAGTGCGCATGGCTGTTGTGCACTAAAGTGATGCTGATAAATACCGACTCACATGTACAAAAAGTCATTTTGGTTTTGCTTCAGACCCAACTGCCTGACATAATTCAACAAATGGCAGACTTGACAATAATATCTTTCCATACCGCTCCCCTGTGAGTGGTGGGAAGCAGGGTTCTCAACCACTCCGACATAGAGGCTGTGCTGAATGAGGGACAGCCTGGGGATTATCCCCGAAAAACAAAGCAAACATTAGTAATGTAGACACCCTACTCCTAACTGTTGATAATAACAAACTGGCATGAACATCCAGATTGGCTGCCTATCCAGATTATCATAATGATAACAAATTTAGCAGTTGCAACATGCATACCAAACAAAAAGACGACCGAACTATCGAAATTCCATCACAGGAACAACATCCATGACAAGTAAATGAATCACCAGGATGAAGGTTTTCTGACCACAGTGGATCATCGACAGATATTGTTCCAACCTCGAGCAAGTTCCATCTGCGAACAGGATCATTGTGTTGGAGCTTCAAAAGATAATATTATCTCTTACATTTTGAGTGCCGAGGTTTCTAAATGAGGAACAAAGAAGAAGGATTCTGGCAAATTCCTGAATTATGTAGAATCTTAGTTAGCAGTCCAATGTGCATTTTTTCTCACAAGTACTATTTATTTAATGTAACCATCACGGGAAGAGTCTGAGAAATTCGGAAATGATTGTAATGTTATCCATTTCAGATTTCTAAGAGAACCAAAAATGTTATATTTGTAATCAACCATGTATAAAGAATATCTGATATAACGAGGATGACACACACACACACACACACAGAAAACACACATACTTGCATGCACGCACACAGTGAAAGTTTGTTAAATCAAATGTGATGCAACTGGCACAAAAGATATTGATTAATCAGTAATCTGAATTATTCATTAGCACAATATCAGGTCTTACCTAAATACCACCTCGCTTTAACAAAACCCTTCAATTAAAATGCTCTAAATTGATGAAATAAACTTTCACAGTATTATATAAACAACGACAGAAAGAGTAGTGAGGAAACAGCACTATCAGTAGCAATACAAGTAGTAGGAGCGAGTGGGGGGAGGGATGGGATAGAAGTCACAGGAAAGAAAGTCATAGATAAAAGTGCGGGACAAATTTCAAAAGAAAGTAAGAATGTGTGTGTGTGTTTTGTTAATAGCAATCACTAGTGCCAAACCAGATCCTTTTATTTAGCTCAATAAGTCCATCCAATAAGTGGGCCATTTTCATCGGCAAACGTCAAACAGCCATTGCAATCTTGGCATCTTTCATTTAGAGCAGTCCAAGAGAAGAGCAAAATTCGTCCTTGGCATTGGATTCCACGGCCATTTGTGGTTTTCTTGTTTTTAAAATTGAAAACATACCGCGACTCGTGTTTTGGCAAAAAGCCGGTGTTTAGTTTCTGTGACTTTTTCACCTGTGGTCTTAACCAGCCATTAGTGTTAATGTTACATCAGAGATTTCAGTAACGATTGGTTAGTGACAAAAGAAACAAAACAAAACCATACATCAGGCCCGTGTTAGGTGAGAGAAAATTAAACAGCGAAGCATGCCAGAGCAACGAGGACAGCTAACTTGGAATACGTAAATGGCTTTCTAATGTAACCGTCAAACTACAGCTAGCCGAATAATGAACAATTAACAGACATGCAAGATGAGCTGTTGTATACCTTTAACTATAGAATCAGTTTCGAGGACCACGATTCCCTGCGATATTGTAGATGACACCACTGGCTTTGTAGAAAAGTAGTTATGGTCGCCAAAGTCATTGTCTGTGTGGGTTAACAAACATCAAGAAATGATTGTATTAATGGGGAGGAGAGCAGATCAGATAAATAATTATATACACAGAATATAAATCCTATTATAGAACTCAGGATCCTTTACAGTGGAAAAGTCTTATTACTATAAAAAAAAAACAACATAACTACAAGCAGACGAAGCCAAGATAAAAACATACAAGAGTCAATTATGTCAAATCAAGAAATGACACTACGTGTCATTTACCGCTGTAGTATAGAAAAGTCTGCATTAGAGAAATGATCAGCAGTCTTAAAGCGGAACATCCCGATCTATATATTACGCTGAGATGATTAAGAATTGACGAGGCCACGGCTACACACTAAGCAGAAACGTAGGAATGCATTGTGCATTAAATACGAAGCATTAATTTACAGCTAAAGCTAACGCATAGAATACAGAATCATTGCTAACGCTTCCTTCGAGTTTCTCTCTCTCTCTCTCTCTCTCTCTCTCATACACAAACGCACACACAAAGCACACGCAAAACAGTCCGAGCTAGTCGCACACTTGCAAACGAAGAAAATAAATAGCACAAATACGGTAAACAGACAGACGTGTAATATACAAAGTCCATAATGGATAACATTTTGTCCCAAATGCTATAAACTTATCAATAAATTGAAGCATGATAACTAATTTGTGCTTGTTGAGTTACTGAGAATGTTTAGGAATAAGTTGTGGCTGGTTGCCAAAAGGTTGAACTGAAATTTGGTGCTATATCTTGATTGTGTTAACTATAGGCTTAATACAAAGTATTCTATTCAGCATGCAATTTATAATAGTGTGCGAAGTTTTGTTGATAAATGTGTCCAAAACACCTATTTTGAACATTTATTAATATCCATCACACTTATAATCTATAAGCCACCTGCTAGAAACTTGTTTCTATCAAACTGTAATCAATCATAATTTTATTATTCAAAAAAAAATTAACATAGTATTATGGTAATACTTAGATTAGTTACATACAACATTTCATGGCAGATGATGATTTAGATCTTTGGTTGTCACACACACACACACACACACACACAACATATCCCTTTGATAACTTGTTATACATTTGTAGTATTCTAAGGCACAGAAAAAGCCTTTTTCCTCACAGAGTACCAGCAGTAATATTAAGCCACACGTACCATGTGGAATACTTCAGTGCTCATAGGATGAGTAGCTGTTATTATCTATAGCATACATGCCTTTAGAAAGAACTACTGTGAGAGATATAAAATTTCAATCAGTCACAGACGCTAGTAAATGTAACATCAGCAGAGAGATGTATTTCATCAGCAGAGGTATCAGATGACTAAGCAACATGTTTACTCCAAATTGCCTCATCCTTAGATAGAATGCAAACCTGTTTTTAAAGCGATGTCTTCACATTTGATGCCTTCTTCATGCTTAATTATGGTGCTGCTACCTGGTGAATGGGTGAGGTCAACAGCAGTAGTTAGGCACTTCGCTGGAGCTTCATCTTCTGTAACGACCAAGAAGCCAATAATTCATTAAATTACACCTTGGTCAATGTGATAATAAATTAGACAATATTCTCCAGGCTCTATGCGACGTAGATGATGGGTTCCTGTTACCTTTATCCTTTGGCTTCGACAAATCCCATATTGCATACATAGTAAGTGATGCACCCTTCTTCACAGCATGGCGTTTACCAGTAGGCTGGTTATCTGATGTAACAATATGATAAAGATATAGGTACAATTTAAATCATGATCTTGATGTGTGTCCATGTATATATCTTTTGGTGGGGTGTGTAAAGTTACGGGCATAGGGACCCACAGATTATGATTACAATATCTGGATTCATCAAGGATCTGAACAAACAGAAGCAACGTTTCCTGCTGAGATGTGTAGCATTTCACCGGTTCCAAAACACATAAGCCAAAAACACATTAATACCAATGTCATTGCATATGATCTGAGATGGCATCCCTATTTCTGAGTCCGGTAAACTCGTACCACTGTAAGAGTGAATTAAACTAAATCTAATAGGATTTTCATCATTCAAGGCACTTCAATCAGATGTGAACGAGGCATAGGAACATACAACTCTGGATCAACAATTCTCTTACAAGGCATGGAGCCGGAGGCAAAAACACATTAAACAACCACAGCCTTATACGTATTAACTACTGTGAGACCAGACGCCTCATTAACATATACATCCATTAAATACTATGGCCAAATTGTTCATCTGTCCTAATCACTTAAATTCATCCTAATGTTTCCAACCTAATATTTTCACATAAATGTACATGAATGATAGATGGTAAAATTCTGTTTAGCACGTAACAACAAAAGCATAACCAGAAATATATCTCCAAATATGGCAATAAAAGTACAAACCGTTTTCATTCTTTCTCTTCAAGGTTAGGTCAAGGGCACCTTCTTGCGTTAAGCAGCCTGGTAATGAAATAGGTATATTGTGGTTTAAGATTAATGAACATATATCTGAACAAAATAATGAAATATATAGCAAGAAAAGGATATAAAATATATACAATTTTCAGGTGTGTGAATTCAAGGTAATTTTTTTAAACTACGACTATAATCATCATAACTAATTATTTACTCCATTAAGACAGATATGAATATGAATCCCACACAGTGGGACCTGCACCTATATATATATATATATATATATATATATATATAGAGAGAGAGAGAGAGGGGGAGAGAGAAGCACACACACACACACACAAACAATCACAATTAGTTTTAAATAATACCATCATGAGGTTGTACTTTTACTCTGTAAATAATGAAATTATTTAAATTTATCTAGTAAAAACTATAGTACAATGTAAAATTTTCCCAGCCAAGGCAAGCTCTTCTGATCATACTTGTATAACAAATGTCGGCTGCAGCTAAGAATCTTACTTTCCTATCTGGCACACATTCACTACCTGATTGTCCAAAGCCTTTGTACGTAGTTCTGTTATAATGTCGAGTTAATATTTAAATCAAGACTACTGACCACAAAACAAACAAAATGCTATTCAAACAGTATGAATTAAAAGATTTTTAAATGTATTAGTTCAGGGTAGAAAAAGGTGAGTGAAAAGAATTGAAATCATTTCTAAACTTCAGGTGAATTATCTGGTTAACTTCTGCTGCATAAAGAAACTACTATAGAATTCATGACCATAATAAAATCATAACAGAAATGATTTAATTTATAACAAAGAGGTACACTATCTGAATAATAAAGATTTTATGCATTACTGCTTGATATTGTTCTATTATATTTTTAATTTTAGGAAAATGTAAGGAGAGGTCATTCTATTCTCTTTATTGTTAGGACAATTGCTATGTGAATATTTCTTATGGTTTCAAATCACATTCCCAACGTCATACGCGGAGAGTGTATAGTGTGTACAGGAAATTTCTTATTATTTGATCAACAAGTACTAGAGGGATCCTGGGAAGTATTTGCCAGCACAAGCTGTTTAGTGTTTTTGTTATCTGGTGTACCACGAGGTTCAGTTCTTGGTCCTCTGGTTTTCACAATGTATACCCATCCTCTTGGGATCATTGCACAGCGATATGGGGTTAAATATCACTTGTATGCTGATGACATACAACTGTATATATCACTGGATCCTGACAATGAGTTAAATTTTTCCTACTCCTTGACGAATTTAGAACATTGTATTGCTGATATTTGGATATGGATGACTCAAAATCTAAATGATAATAAAACAAATTTGATACATTGTGTTAAATCCCGCAAGACACCCCAATGGGTGCATCTTCAAATATCCCTAATGGGTCGGTAAAAAATCTCGGGGTTATTTTTAACATGTATGAACATGTCACATCTGTATGCCAAGCTGCCTACTACCATCTTAAGAACATCTACTGTTTAAAAGCATTTTTAACACAAGAAGTACTTGTAATTTAGTCCATGCCTTGTTACATCTCGTATAAACTATTGTAACTCCCTGTCATATGGCATATCTGATTACAACATTAATCGCCTTCAGCGAATTTAGAATAGTGCAGCTCGCATAGTGACAAATACTAGAAAATATGATCATATCACCGCAATTCTTTAAAAATTACATTAGCTACCTGTTAGACACCATATCCATTTCAAGATTTTATTGATAACTAATAAATCTATCAATGATATGGTGCCGGAATACCTGTGTCCAGTCATATACTATTACAGGTTACAGTGTCTTGGATCAAGTGATATGGTGATTGTGCGTTTAGTGTTGCAACCCACACTTTGTGGAATAGGTTGCTGGCAGATATTAGAAATGCGTCATCTCTCAGAAATTATAAATCCGTTCTAAAAACACATCTTGTTCAAGGTCTCTTTCACAGATAAATAATAATTATCTTTTAAATCTCTTATAGGGTTTTTACAAACATATTATTTGGGGTGTTATTATATTACATATTATTTGTACAGCGCCGCTAAATGGCTCCTGCTAGTAAGGGCGCTTAATTAAATATACAATATTATTATTATTATTCATGATTTTATAGCTCTTAATTACAAACGAACTTAAATATAGTAAATTTAAATGTTGATGTATTTTTTTCAGATTTGATTTTCTCTCTCCAATTTTAGTCTAATTTTGTTCACCTTCTAATTAGTTTAAGCCGGATCAACCATTCCAATGCCTACCTCTGTTCGTTATCATCATACAATCTTACATAAGTTTGGACTCTGGCCAAGATTAAAGGGATTAGTTATTTCTATGTGACCCCCTTAATACAGACAAGTACAAAATGATGCTAGCATCAACTCTACCAGGAGTGCACATGACAAAGATGCGTCTGCAGCCAATCACACAGAATCAGACTTTAGCCATTTGCCACGGCACATTATACATTCTGTATGTATTGAATCCTAGTTATTGTTGCTAGAGTAGCCAGCAGGTGGTGTTTACGGTATTAAAGGAGTATACTCATGTTATATATTGTGTTGTGTACATAGGTATAGAGAATATTTCTGCAACTTCCCTCCCCCAAGTTGTGATTCTGAATCTGACTGCATTCCTGTGATGTTTTACCAGTAAGTTACCCCTCAGCCATATGTGCCAGGTGTGGGCAGTGTCAAGGCTAAATAAATTTTGTTAAAAACCTTAACTCAAATCGAATGTGTTGTGTACACACGTACATCTTGTCATTTTTATCATCATATCACCTCATCTGGAAATAATGGACACTCTCAACGTGTAACAGTCAGCATCAAAACAGCAGTCTGAGTGTAAATTAACCACAAAGTTTTAGCCATAATATTCCAGATGGTGAGTTCATTGAGCTGTTTAGTCTTGGCACTGGATGCGCCTAGGCCATATGGTCAAATGGTGTCTGCTTCATGAAACATCCCACAGACTCAGGTAAGAACTCTGGAGGTTCACAGTACAGCATTTAACCACTTCACTATCAGAATATTGTAACATAATAATATTCCAGATACGTAATTGTAAATGAATAACAGATTTGTATCACATTTCTTTGACGGATTATTTAAAGGTAAACCTTAAATGTGCTACAAATTCTTTTTTTAAATTAGTGAAAAGGACACGCAACCATGTTGTAAATGTCTTTGTGCTCAGTATTAACTACTCACATGGCTTCTTGGCTTCATTTTTCACTGACAGGTCCAAAATGTGTGTGCTTTCCTGATTTACCATTGCGGCGGAATCTAGAAAAGAATCGGATTTTAAAAGGTTTCAAATTACATTTAGACAAAACAAATACAGTAAGGTTATTCGAAAAGACGTCGTCACTGTAGCAGTTCACAAGATGGCAGCACTGATGGATGACATTTGTTAAGTGGATCGTTTTGTCTTGACATCTAGCGATATCCTACAGAAACAACCTACAAACATGGATAAATTAATTAAATTTGAACCAGGACATGGATGCTTGTAGCACTGTATATTAAACACCGAGCGACAGGAGCGCAAAAACTGCGCATCACCATGCCACGGCAAGGTGTCGTCTAATAAGTGACGTACGCTGAAGAGTAACGGGCAGCAAATAAGAATTAACAAACCAAATTCTTACCTGCTGAAACGCGAAGATCAAGAATTCCGTAATCCTTTTCTTCGGTGTTCTTTTGAACATCCGCAACTGAAATTTAGAATGGAAATATTAACTGATTATGTAACCAATCTGAAGAAATCTGATTTTAACAAGACATTGTATTAAATTATTTGATAACATATTATAAGTCAGATATTTAATAGCTGTTTTATTTTAGTGAATGGCCCCCTCCTGTTCCCCTCACAGCCATTCCCTCCTCACCTATATCTACTTCGTTAAGCTAAGTCATACGATGCTACATACAAGTCTGGAGTGCATTACAAATGGACTAAAGTAAGGCTAATTATAAAATTGGAAGAAAAATAATTCGTGTTATATTTGCATTTGGTGGCGTAGTCTAATATTAAAGACTGGTGGAGACCTATCTTGTTACACCATAGTCACAGATGGAGAGCTGTATATAGACATGAGGTGGGAAAATAAATAATACATCTTAATAAGCCAGTGTTTTATTGAAGAAGGAGCTCAATTTGAAGGTATAAACGGCACTTGAATACTATTACACACTCAGTTGTGAGGAAATAAGCAAATAAAAATGCAGACAATCTCCCTTTTTTTCCAAAAAAAGGAGGAAATGAAGGAGAGCTAGCAGAATCATGAAATAACGGAGATTCTTTGAAATAAAGGAGACATGGACACACTGCTTTTACCGCCAAGTGTGATCTTTTGAGCTAGAAAATGAAGTGAATTATTGCAACTGAAAAGCTCGGAGGAAAGGAAAATTCTAACATCATAAAACATGATTATTTCGAACACAATGTTCAGTCAATGATACAACAATTATGGTAGGATGACATTCTGGTTTGTGGATGTTACATATGTGCGGCAAACGTTTAGATTACAGATATCACTTAAGTGTTTACCTTCTTGTTGTCCACTCTGTGTGTGTGTACATGGATCATGTGGATGTAAAGTGTCGAGTGAGATATAAGATGAGTTCCAAAGTTCATATGACATGATCCAGAACATATCATAAACCAGGAAGAGATTACCATTATGTTGATATATTACCAACACACATTATATCCTGTTTGAAGAGACAATGTTCATCTGATGCCTTCTCCCCAATTAACCAATCATATCACTTCCATCTTTGTGCACAAGATCATTGGCTGACTACAGTCATTTGGCATAACTGTATGCAAAATATCTGACATATTATCTGCATAAGAACTGAAATAATGCATCAGATTTGACCAGTGGTCTGCTACCACTAACTGACTATCTTCACTGAAATTCCCACAAAATGGAATTTCCCACTTCTGGTTTCACATCAGATTACATATTAGTATATGTGATTTTGAATGTTCTATGCAATATAAATGTGACAGCTACAGTACAGGATATAAAATAAATCTACTGGAAATGTACAAAGCAAGAGGATACATTCATGGCCTAAACGTTTACTCCCTATTACAGGATGGGCCCAAATAAGCTGTAATTGTCTGCATGATTAGACGAGTGATTAGCTACATGATTCACCAGTTGAATAGCCGGTGATTTTACTCTTTGGCTAGGTCAGGTGACAACCATATCACAAAATTACACCTACTTGTCACAGGCTTATTTCTACACTGTCCCAGGAAGTCCTTCATTGCCAAAAGGTCCAATTTATAAAACTACAGTTCTCTTTCTGTACAAACAGTTCTATGACGCAAATAGTTTTTGTTTGCATCTCTCTTGACCAGCATCACCATCAATAGTACACATAGAGAGAGATGGCAACGACAGAGCTATGACAGTTGAATGTCATCTATACGGTTCTAGGCTTAACACTAAGCATTGGGCTAGATATATTGCTATGCTGCCAGCCACATTTGTGTATGTGGCTAGTAATGTTAATGTGGGCCTATTGAGCTCCAAAAGTAATGCGTCAAAGTAAAAGATGAAACTCCCATCAGATATACTATATAGGTAGGCTGAAATTTTCCATGCAGACACTAGGCTAGAGTTGAGGATCTGTCACAAATCTGGACAATTGATTCCTGCTCGTATATGATCAGGACCTGGCTTATATGGTTAGTCAGCTCACCCATAGGACAGTATGTCTGCATGCAAACATTTGGTGGTAAAAGAATTGTATAGAGTACATTCCTGTGCAAACCATTTAAATGTTAAAATATCAGCAGTCAGAAGAAAAACAAACCAAAAAAGTCATGATTTAAATAATTTAAATCAGATTTTTTAGATAAAAAAAAACAACAACAGTTAAACATTTCCTAAGACACAAAATTTTCAGTGATCTTGGTTTAACAGTTTGTACATGAACACAAGTTTTCCTGGCTTGTCTGTTCCCAGTCTGTTCCTCAGATTCAATGCATCATCTTCAGTATTTCTCGTTGAAGCAACTGAATTTGTGAAGCAACTATAGAACAATATCCACCCACCACATCCAGCAAATGAGAGATGCCAACCAGATCGAACAGTCTGAAGGCTAAGTGAATGAGTGAGTGAGTGAGTGAGTGTGTCAGTGAGGGAGTCATAATAGAGTGATATTTTGCTTTGTCTCGGCAATGGTCACACCTGGAACATAAGGTGTCTTCCAAATGAAATGATCAGATAAAAGATCGCATAGACATAGGTGATGCTGGAATTACGACAGGACCTGGATGTCCGTGGTACAGTGCACAGTCTAAGGTGTTATGAGAGCATCCTCTCAACCGTTCAACGAGCTTAAGACGATACGTCAACACTGGTGCACCAGAGCACGAAGGAAAAGAGCTCTGACACACCATGCATCAAGTAATGCCAATGTTAAAGACTACTGTCGAACGCTATCTCAGCGCAGTACCGGTAACTTCATTACAATGTGGATGTTTCAGGGCATCATTAGTTGGAAAATTCAATTTCCCACACGTGGGGAATTCCTACAGACAAAGTAGGTCATCATTACAAAATGATGAGTAGTACCTACCTGTCAGAGTTGCTACATAATGAACAGTTATATAGAGAATGATCAAATAAACAAACAATCAGACAGTAAGTGTCTGTCTTCTTAGGACAGACACACACACACACACACAGAGAAAGAGATAATAAAATATTTCTGGCTTTACCTGTCATATTACCACTGATCTTGTTAGATAAATAAACAGGACAGTATGTCATACTGCCACACACACACACACACATATATATATATATATATATATAAATAACATATGAGTTCCCTCTTATCCAAATAAGGAATAAATTTAGATAATGCGTCCTCTGACTGAATAAAGCACAAAGCCTAGCAACGTGAAGGAAAATAATGACAGCTTATACAGTATGACCATATATATAGAGAGTATTTAGGTCACCGTACTGCTAATACGTATATGGGAAGCTAGTTTCATTTTGCACTCATAGTAATCAAACTGAGTCAAAGAGAAAAGGGGGTCAAATTATTTATATATGGCTGAAAGGCTACATATGTCTGTCTCTGTCTCTGTGTGTGTGTGTGTGTGTGTGTGTGTGAGGCAGGTGGAAATGGAGTATCAGAGATCATTAATACCAAAGATCACTGGTACAAAGTATGCTGTATAAGTATGGGACCCATAGAGGCGTGAAGTTAGTTGTAGGCTGATGTGGGGGAACCTAGTCAGGAGTAATAATCTAGGTGTATGGCGGTTGTGATTAGTCTCAAATCATCTCATTAACTTGTAATTAGATATGTGCTGATCTCCATCTGATCTCTTCTGATCGCTGGAAGATCAGAACTCGAAGTTGGCTAGGTGAATGTTATTGTAAATCATAAATAAATAGTCCATTCAATGTACACCCATATGTCGGTCTCCATTTTAATGGCTGAAGAATTATTAACGTTTGTCACGACCGCTAACTCTGGTCAGGGAGAGATGTGTTCTAGGAATGTAGTACACAGTTTTGTAATGAAAAGATAATGAATACAGGCGAAAATTCTATGCACACCATTTCTGTGTCAACCGTAAGCTGCTGACATTTCTAACCCAGAACCTAGGAGTCGACAAAGGCTTACTACCCTGACCAGAGAATTGTAACATTAGTGATAATAGCTTCCTCGTGCAGTCGCATCCAAACAGGATCTCATGACACTTCTGGTTAAAGAGTCTATTTACTTCTCTTTCAATAACACCAATTACCTGTTACTAAACGTCAAGCAGTATTTATGGAAGGCGTGTAAATCGCCAGAAGACGGTGATATTAATTATGACTGCTGTTTCATTATTGTTATTTTAGTTATAAGCTTTTTAATTAATGCATTAAATAGCTTCACCATACCGCTAATATATATATATATATATATATATATATATGGGAAACTAATTTCAGTTTGCACTCAAAGAAATCAAACTGAGTCAAAGCCAAAAGGGGGGTCAAATTATTTTTATATAAATGAAAGGCTATGTCTGTCTGTCTGTGTGTTATTTTAGTTATAAGCTTTTTTAATTAATGCATTAATTTTTTTTTTGCTGTAGATCTTTTCCTGGTCTAAAGTACTTCAATGTTGTGATGTCATTAAGGTATAGTTACACTTTGCAGCCAGTCTGAAAAGCTCCAATATGGCAGTTTCCAAGTAATTACTTCATGCCTAAATAGTTCATGCACCATTCCAAACAAAAGATTCTAATAATAATAATAATAAATGTTGCTCATTAATATAGATCATTCATGTTGAGTACAGATGTGAAATGTCATTTATTGAGCATGTCGTTTGATTTGTCACGCGAATTATCATTGACTATAATCATAATGCACCCATCATACAGTCTCGCTTCATAGTGCAATATCACGCTATTAATATTTGGTTACATTATGATCAACAATTCTTTTCATTTTAATGTTGATCAGATTATTCCACAAGTTTAAAAATTACTGCATTGCAAAACGAAAACATTGCAATGCTGAACTGTTTTGTTTTGCCAAAGAAGGCCATCAGCTAATGCATATTCTCATCTATAAGATGAATTGGTTTACTAGTTGAAATGTGTTTGTGGTCACTTCTAAAGTTCGTCGCAAACTGCCTCAATCTCTTGCATTGGTCAAGTGTCTGACCACCAATTACCATAGAAGAAATTAACCCTACCACTCCCCACTAATCCTCTTTTTTTGCCATGTTTGGAGAACAATATTCATATTCACATCAGAAATGATTCTCTAACTTTAAACTATAATTAGATTTATTAAAACATATTACCCATGTGACCAATAAGTGATCATGTGACCATGTCGGATGTATTTTGTACCCATGCCAAGAAGAGCACGCCCAATTTAAAATTGTATCATTCCATTCAGAAGCCATGAAAGTTCAGCTAGCAAATTAACAGTCTATTCTTTTCACCTGCTTTGCTATGGCTGACAGCACTTGTCTTGTGGCATAGCATTTTGGTATGTGCCGAGTCTATTTGACCAGGCACAGACTGCACTTGTGGTTATATAAAAATAGTATACGTTTCTGTACAGACAGCTGCCGATATAATTTATCCCATTAGCATTTATAACAGCATGTCCGTTGACCAATTAATTCTTCCATCCGATATTCTTGGATACAGATGATTCTCGTGGGTAAGATTAATTGCCTTGATTCCAACAGATTTTAGAACTATTTTGTCTTATGGGCAAACAGATAATCTGTGTCACCTGGATACCTTTAGAATTTGCCTTGCCTGATCCATGCACATCCTGACCAGTTGGAATCAAATTTGGTGGACTGACATCCAAGTTGTTTTTATTTTCCTCACTGTGAGTATCATTCTTAATTGGCTGATCATTTGCTACAGTTTCTGAGGAACTCTGACTCACTGGAAGAAAAACTTTTCATAAAATTAAAACAGCAAAAGATATCACTCCTTAAACCTGGAATTATTTTTTGTTAGCTAAGCTAACCAAAAAAAAAAAAAACAACAAACAAATGCAATATCTTTTCATCTTTAACTAACATCTTTACACTTAACACAAACAAATTAAGAAAGATACTGCATCACATTTTTGTATTTTTGAGGATATTAATGATATGATAATATTTAGATATATGGAGGAGGGGGTGGTTGCCATTACCTGCAGTCTTGTCTCCACCATTGTCACTTTCTACTTCAGGACATGTCTGAATTTCTGAAGATTACAACATTAAAATGGTACTTTAAGATTACTCAACATAATAAAAAGACTACTGGAAAAATCAACGTTTGCCTTGTTGATAAAATAAATTAATTCTATATTAATGCAATAAATTCTTCTGCAGATTTTCAGATTCAATGGTAGAACTTTGAGATGCAAAGTATGACATGGTTTAAAAATAAAATATAAAAAACTGTAGAAAATATTGTCCAAAAAGGTTTTAAGACAACTTTGCTTTGGCTTTAAAATAGTCAAAATTAAAATATCACATTAAATATCTAGCACATTTTAATTTTATTTCTGTACAATTTCAATTTTTGGTAAACTGCACTGACTACTAACTAAAGAGTTTTAAAAAAAACACTTCTGTAAAATAAATTTAAACAATTTAATTATAAACCACACTGACAAAAATATTAATCTCATGGTTGACGGTGATAGAATTTAATGAACATAAGCTATCAGTACTAAAACACATTTTCCTATTTCAAGATTGAATATTACCAGTAATATATTAATGATCAGCAACATCAGAGATTCTAATGTTGCATAGGTTCAAGCCAAAATGGCAATATAGAGTTTTTAAACCAAAAAGTGGGACAAAAGTAAAAGAAAGTAGGACACAATGTGGACAAAAGCTTGCATTATTTCAATAAAATATTACATGTTTTCTTGCATACAGCTACAGTATCTGCTTTCTTGAACACGTTGCTTCTGAATGTATGCGAACTTCCCAGCAACATGATAGCCGACATGTAATTACCACACATACACACACACACATAAATATATTAAACTTTCCCACCAATATACTTGTACTTAATTTGACAGACAAATAGGGATTGGTGGATTGACAATTAGAAGATGGTGAATATTGACCGATCTAACCCCAAAAGTAAGAGGTTCCTACTAAAAAAAGTAGGACAGGGTTCATACACTTTGACGTGTATGGTTTTCCAGGAGTTTCCAGGACATTTTGACATTTGATTAATGGAACAGACACATGATGCCATTTTTGTATGTGAATGTTAGACAATAACTTGCACAACAGTCTGTATTTCTTGCTCGCACCTCTCATAACCTTTTTCGTGGCCATCAATGCTAAATAGAATCCTGAGTAAGAGCGACATAATGTTTGGAATACCAGGCTTCAAGGCTGCACTATATAAAGTATTCACTTATTCCGACAACTATCCACTCTACTTGTTATATCTAAGCTCCCAGCTTGATAAGCCGAAGTTTTCAAAATGTTTAGGATGAATTTCCTTTTCAAGGGGTTTTTCATCGGTGTATTGAAAAACATTAAGGACTATTCCAGGACTTTCCAGGAGTGCTATTAAAATCAAGTATATTCCCGGAATTCCAGAAAGCTTGCGAATCATGGTAGGAGGTCTGGGACCTATGCCTTTAGACGAAAGCTATTAATTATAGCATCAGTTGAACTGATTAGAATAAATTAGCCTCAATGCTGATCACACCTGGAACATATGGCTGAGAGCTGGCTCCCTAGGGAACATCCCACAAACATAGGTGTGGGTCGGCGGATTTGCATCCCCGAACACAGAGATCTGCCACACAGCGCACACTAACCACTGTGCCATCAAAGCACCCCACTGAAAATTTGAGATAAAGTATAAAGAATTTGCTTGTCGACATAGATGGACGATTACATTAAATCTGGATAGTTTCTCTTTATAATTTTCACAATAACACCTTTAGAGCCTTTCATGAAATATGCAGATCACATCAGATGTTTTCTTGAAATAAAGAATAAGGTAACATTGAGTGATTTCTTTTGAAATTTTTTTGGGTATATCCACCAGACCAAAAGATAATAAAAACATATGTTTACTTCCAAGATTCTATATAACAACCAAAATATGGACAATAAAAAGGACACTACATCATGTTTTCAAGGATAACACTAAGAACTATAATTTCATTACCATTGTCTGTATTCTTCTTTCCATTATTGTCACTTGCTGCTTCAGTATGCATCCGGACTTCTGAAGAGAAAACACAATTATTGAAATATTAATTAGTCCTTTAATTTTAAGAAAACGTAATTATCCTAGTTGACAAAAATAAATAAACTCTACATAGTCAATTGTTTTTCTATAATAAGCGTATGCGTGTGTGCGTGTGTACGCACGCACGCACAAGACATATGCATAGCCCTACCTTCTACTGTTCTGTATATGGGTACACCATAAGCCTCCCTCATACGAAGCATTTCTTCACAAAGAACTGGTTCCTTTGTTGCTGAAACATCCTTTACGCTATTCTTAACACCTGTTGCCATAATATTTCCATGGTTACTGAAAGTCATGCCTGGAAATAGTATGGTATTAAGACATAAACATTCCTACATATGGTAAGCTAAAAGGCTACACAGTTTTCAGAGGTAGCGAGGTAAAACAAAAGATAAAGCATCTTTTAGACTTAAGCCAATGCTGATTCCCCATATTCTAGAGGTTTGGAGTCGTCAGAGGGTTTCTGTCAGAACGGCAGCAGAAAAGTAACAAATTGCTTCTCTATAAAATTTTCATATTCTCCCAACATAAGTAGAAAATCCAATTCTGAACTTTCAAGCAGACTCCAGTATTGGATTCAAAAGAAATGGCAAATTTCACCACATCTCATTAATTTCTCCCTTGAAAGTGATTATGGTGGATTTGGGGAGCTGTGGAATGTTTCACAATGAAAAGGAGATCGACAACTTCAAGTTCAACTATTTTCTATCTGTAAGGAATTTTCTCAATGTTCAACCCCTTTCCAACCTTTACCCATACAAAGGTGAGCCAGAAGAGACAAACACTGAACACAAATTCGCAAGAAAGTCACTAAGGCGCTGTTTTATTATTCAGAACTGCTGTAGTCGGTTACAGATAATGCATCAACGACCGTATTGTTCAGAAACAGTATTGGAGCACAACATTTCAAACGAAGCACCAGACACCCCAAAAAAAAACCCCACAAAATCATATGCTGATACATCCAGGCTAGGTGAAAAATGGAATCTAATAGACCATTTCTATGATGACCATGCCATCAAGCGAATGTCCATTTGAGGGTCGTGTTTCACCGGCCTCTCTCAACCATATTCTCTTACCAATCGCGAAATCACAATATGTTTCATATACCGATAACACGTCTACTACAGTTCCCAACTTGATGATTTGTTTTCAATTACGCGTACTTTTTCAGGCAAAAATAAACTGTCTACTTTCCCCACACAAATAATCTCATCAATTAATAAAAATAATTCTATGTTATATCTAATCAAAATAAAATTGCTACAAGAATCAATTTAGTTCTGTGAATCAACGAAAATGTAAATTCACAAACATTTAGTGAATAACACTTCTTTTTCCATGCTATTATATATGAATTACGACCAATTAGGATATTCTTATACATTCAGGTCCTGGTGATGCTGCATGGAAAAATCTAGTACTCCACAGCTTTTTGCAAAGAAGTACCACTGACCTATATATTAACACACACACACACACACACACAAGTTGGTGGTGAAACCTAATGGAAATGACCCAGTTTGTGATCCGGTACATCATCTTAATTGCGGTTACCTCAAGCTGTTTCTATTCTTAAAATGAATTGCTACTTTCAGACTCCAGGTCTGACAAGGACATTATTACGGTTGGTAAAAAGTCAGATTATTGCTTGTTGGGGGAAATTTCCCTGATATTAACCAATACTGATTATCAACATTGGTAAATTTTTCAGTCATCTGGCTACGTTTCCAAGGGAGACGACATCACCAACAATAGATATACAGACAAAAATATGATGGGATTGAATATTTTAATTAAGATTTTTATCACTACCGCTGGCTGCCATGTTAGCTTCATTAACTATAACGTCCAGAGACTTCCCAGTAAATGTTGCTGTCCTGTACATTTAACTATAACCATGAGTAAATCTTCTGTTATTAAGAAGCTCCTCTGATGCTCGCCTGAAGCTAGACAGTCATAGAGAGCATATTTATACCCTTTGATCTCAGCACAAGAGATAAGGCGATAGATTGTAACAGTATCATTCTCATTTCACCAACCTCGTATTCTGACATACCTTCAGTAATTCTTTGTTTTCTTGTCAGGGCTTTGTGTACAACAGGAAATTGATGCTTGACACTTAGTGGGGTGTGTACCAATCTCCTCGACTTCCTGTGCCTAGTGTCGTGGTATGAGCAATCAGAATTGGTTACCTTTGTGCTAACGAGAAAGTCTGAGGTAGTCTGCGGAGATATCTGGCTGCTTGGAACAATATTAACGGGTAGCAGTTGTTGAGCAGCAAGGACAGCACCATTAGAGAGTGAAGCATCACCATGTGGGCTGTTGTTTCCAATGGATGGAGGCTGGCTCTGGATGATGGCACCAGACTGTGGAGATATAACCTCGTTCTTAACCTGAACAGCCTGAGGTTGAAGCCCGCCAGATGCGAGCGCTGTGTTGTTGACATCCTGATAGGCAGAATTTGACACTGTCTCCTGCTTGCACATATATTCTTGGATGGTCACAAACTGTTTAGGATTCAGGAGGGCTCCATTTACCTGCACCAAACTCTGGTGGCAGGAGCCAGCACTAACACCGACTGCACCTGATTCTAGTGCAATCTTATTATCATTCAAAAATACGGTATTAGGAGGTTGCTGAACTTCCGCTCGGCATATATCTGGTGGTTGTGGTGGTGGTTTCCTCAAAGATGATGTGGTCAACAAATGTGAAATTAATTCCAGTGGAACGCCATTGTTACCTGTATTGGAAAAAAGTAATCGACCAAAATCATATAAAAAATATAAATAAAAACATAAAACATACATTTATTTTTAATAATAACAGAAATACATTATAATTATACCTGGGAACTGATACACAGACCCATAGTACCTGAGAAATTAACCTAGACTTAAAACGTTTAAATGATGTGTGATAAAAATATAAATTCCATCTGAAATTTATGTAATGTTACAAGAATACAAATTAGTCATAACATTTATTTATTACACCTGTATAAATGGAAAACACACACCAGTAAAGTAAAGCTTTTGAGGGTAATCCTGACAGTGAATTGAAGTACCATATTCAACAGATGTTTAGCACATTTGGAGTAACATTAAAAAATTCCTTGCTATACTGGCACAATAACCTGTACAAGTTATGGTGAACAAAAGATCTGCGGCATGCATACTCAGCCAATCAATTTTTCTGGATTGGATGAGTGGGTTGATTGATGATGATTGATGTGCTTTGTCCACTTTTGTGGACAAGGTAGGCTAAATGGGCCGATGGATGCTTTGTTGAGCTTTCATATCAGTGACACCTGGGAAAAATGGCTCAGGAGCTACTTGCCAAGGAAATGAAACCATCAGATGAAACATCCCTTAGAGACGCTGGTAACAGTGGGATTTAAACGCATCACCTGGATGTCTCCCGTGCAGCATGCTGTCACCTGCACCATGGAAGTTCCAGTATAAATTCCATCGGAACAGGGAGTGAAAGAGAGAGTGAGTAGTTTGTTTAGCCTTGGCACTGGTCGCACCTAGGACATACAGCTGAGGGGGGACTCCTAAGGGAAAGACCCGGAAAAAATAGGTGCGAGTTGGATTCAAACCCACAACTTTGCAATGCAATGCTCTATCCACTGCAATACGGGAGCATCCTAATATCACCAAAGAGCAATCCATCCTATCGTGCAATGTGTGCTACATTTGTTGAAGATGGCAATCTAAAAACAGACGATTCTATTACTCAGACACCAATACGAACATTCACTCCGCAGACTGCCTTTCGGATCCTTTGTCACCAATGGAGCCTTCTCCTCGGCACCGCCCTTCAGTGACAGAAGCAGCTTGGCAGCATCATTTGTATCAACACACGACTGACTGCTGGAGATGCTGGCCAGTGGCTTCATGGCACAGTCAATCTTCTTCAGCCCGATACCTTCCGTACTGACATGGCAGCTCTTGCCCGGACTCAGTTCCAACTTCATACTTTCTGTGGGGTCCTCCTGAATGTGACCACTAAACTTGAAGATGACATCATCTTCATCATCGCTGTCACAGATGTCATCAGTCTCGGATGAGGAGTCATCTGATTGGCGTCATCAAAATCAGAAAAGAAAATACTGTCACAAAAGGCATTTTACATTGCATCTATTTAAAACATATTGATATAAATAACTAAAACTAGCCCCTAAAGGAGCACCAGATGTACTATGTAAATCATTCAGGATCACAAGAACTATGGCAATTTGAATGCTTATAATTCCAATTTTGTTGCATTTTTATTATAGTTCAGAATAAGCCTAAACTATCTCCCTCTGTTTCATGGAATACTTGTTCCAATCGGCGAAGGAACAAATCAAAATGCTTTAATATTATAACATTCTTTTTCAATGCTGTCGTGACAATTTGTAAACATTTCCCAGGGTAGGTTTGCAATCCTACAGATTCCTGTTTCAGAGGAATGTACAGCTCACATCACAGCAGGATATGTTTCCATGCACAACATACATCTACCACAGTTTCATAAACCAAGCACCCATTTACTGTCCTGTAGTCCATGTGCTCTTTTTATGCACGTGTATAATTTATTTTTGTAGGTCTTTAAATATTTTATATTAATTATATAACATTCCGAGTTGCTAGAGATGTAAAAATGTCAAAGTATTGCTATTGTGAAGATTCTAGAATAGTTTCTGTTTGCATTACTAATAATATGAAACCAACAGAGAACTTTTAATTAATGTGGCCACTAACTGACAAGAAACACTTAAACATTTGAAATGAAATGACCGAATGGGAAGATTTTGATTTGAAAAAATCTACCAAGTGGATTTATATCAACGATATACCAAAATGCAAGTCAACCATCACAAAACACATAATGAGAAAGGTTATAAAATGGTCACAAAAATTATTAGGTAGGATTAAGCTCGGGCATCATTTATTTTGCTTTGTTGCTCTGTAGTATCTGATGTTTTAAAGTATGTAATGGATGACCAGCTAAATAAGACACGACATGAGTGAAATTGTACTTACTGATTGTTCTTCTAATTAAATCCCATTGTTTTAACAAGGGTGTAGTAAGCTCATCATGTTTTTATTAAAAAAAGGCACAAACCAGACAAAAGTACTAATGCACAGATGTAGCTATTCTTTTCAGTGTTTGCTTTTATGATAGCTGACCAATTAATTTTGAACTAAATTTAATATTTAAAATGTTTGTATTTTTCTTCAGCTTTTTCAAACTAATAATCAGATATGTTAGTAAAACATTAGGTCTCATAAATTCTATACTTATGTTTTGTCATACTGTTAACATAAAATAAATTCTATCTAATACACAGAGAAGAAACATTACTTTAAAAAATTCTGACAATTTAACCAATTCCCTACAAAGAATAGAATTGACTTGCTGTGAATTTAATGATAATCATATATGTTCAAGTTGATCAACAAAAATCAATAAAACAAGAATAAAAATCACTGCCTGTGTTTTAATAATTTTTAAAAATTAATTTACACGAACTAACTTAACACAAACACCAAACCACCCCAACCCATTTTCCTACTGTATAGGAGATTCTCTGATAATCTAAATTATCAGGGACTTTCAGCTATCACCTGAATTCTATGTATATAAAAACTATATAAGTAACTGCATAAATCTACACTGATAAAAATCATGAACTTAACAATGAGCACATAATGTCAGGGCTTGACATTAACTTTTTTTGCCACTTGTCATGTCGGACAAGTCACACTTCATTTTTACTTGTCCGGAAAAAAAATCACTAGTCTGAAATTCTGAATTTGTTTTGTATTGGTAGACACACGTTGTGATAATTGCCGTTATTGACATTGACTCAAGAACAATCGGAAATATGATTTGACACGGCGGACAACCAAGCATGTGGTTTTACTTGTCCGATTACGTAGTTTGGTTGCCCCGGTTAATGTCGAGGCCTGAATGTTAACAACGAACCTAAATCTAGTAAATGAAAATTAACACATTGGTTGGATAACTGAGAACTGTTGTCGCATCTCAGTTTGCCTTCAGCTGGGAAACCCCATCTCTAATGAGGCTGACTCAGTGTTGTTCCGTAATATTGTAATCTCTGTTGGTGCATTTGAACACGAGGAATAATTTACCACAGCTGGCTTTTATAATAAATTTTACCAATATTAATCACAATACAGCTTGCAAATATAATCATATCCCAACCAAAATAATATACAAGAAATTACTTCAAACATTACTGCAGCAGTTTGTTATCACCAATTAATAGGATTCCTAGCAGTTAATCAAACTGCTACACTCAGCTATTTTGATCAAATAATAGTCGACTTATATTAATGTTTAGACCATTAATTAATTCAAAAGTGACTTCACAAGGTAATAAGATAACAAGCTGACAACAGAATAGCAAGATTTTTGTAGCTTTGTAACTGTTAGAAGAGAAACTGCACAGATGTGTAAGATAAGTTGCTCATATGTGTCATTAAATATGTTTTAAAGGGATAGTTCACTTTTAGTTCAAATTTTCAAGACTAGTACAAATGTATTTGCAAAGTTTTAAATTATGTCAAAATGTGAACACAATCAACCACCTATAAAACGCTCCAGTTCAAAGTGCTGGTGAATCGACTATGATTGATATGTGGGTGCCGCCAATTTGAACCCGGACACAGATCGGATGCTCCTGACGTCTGACGTTACTTTACACAAGTGGTTTGTATGACCCAGTTATAACAATGTTAACCAATGCCAGCCAAGGATATCATTTCAGACCAAAAGCATATTTCTGAATATTCCGTTACAGTTTGTCCAAACAGTCTTGTATGTTACTAAAATGGCTAAAGAAAACTGTATACTGAAATTCCTCATGTAGACTGTTTTGTATTCCTGTGTCTACCAAGCTGTCAAATTTATGTAAATGAACCAATAATGGGTTGATTAGTAGTACTAACCAAAGGCACTGTTGTACACATTACCATACCACAATCCAGTAGTTATTAGGTTGAGCACAGAGCAGGTAAAGTTACAAGGATCACTAAGTAGGAGCATCTGTGACCTGCTTAATCTGAATCAAGACAGCTACCCGACTGTTGTGCCAGCTGACATCAGAGCATGTGACTTTTCCCCATTCTTACCATACTATCTGGCATTTCAGGAAGTTACAATGACAATCCTCCAGTAATTTGGATTATTTCTTTACATCTATGATATCAGGTATAGTTCCTGATTATTACTGGGGGATTTGGGGTTACTTTTATAAGTATTACACATTTAAGTCACATCATCAGAGAGTGAACTGTTCCTCATGGAGAGTGAGTAGAGTCTGATGACACACTGACCTAGAAAGGTTATTTAGGGTCACCATTTTTATTTACCCTCTACCAGAAACATGAGAACAAAGTGGGACAATTCTAAACCCCCAAAGAACAGGAGATGTTTAGTTATTAGGTAAGTTTGATATTATTAATTCCACTACCGATGTTTTGCATTAGATCCTAGACAGCAGATATATATCAGTGATAAGATAAAATAAATTACGATATTATTACTGATTTGTATATGACAGATACACCTTCATAGAGCAAGCAGTTCACCCATAATGCATTGCAAAATTTGGTGTATTATATACATATTCCTAGTATAATGGATCATATTTTCTTGACAACCTAAATAGAAACAACTTACTTACTTGTAAGACCAGAACTTTTCAACTGCACCTTATTTCACACACAAGGCCTAAAGCATTACAACTGCTTCAAGGCTGCATGCTAAGGAGTTGAGTTCAAAGGTCAGGTGGAGATGATTACTCTTATTATAGCCTTGATATAACTGATTTAATAATGAGATGGCAACAGTAATATTTATCCGATATCATCATTTATGGGTGATATCTTTCTTTGTGGCAGGACCAAATCTTATATTTGAGAATCAGTGTTTTACTGTCATTTTACTATTTCCTATTAGTAAGAATTTAACAACACACAAAGAGCACAATTTGATATCAGTCATGATAAAAAAAAGAGATAGTCCCCATATAAGTTTGCTTGTGAGTGTAGGTGTGTGGGGGGGGTGTATGTGTGTGTATGCATGTATAGGTGCAAACAGTAACCAACCTTCTTTCAGTGGATAAACTGTTGGGTGCACTGGACACACTCGACTGAACTGCATTAAACAAATAACAAAGTTAGCATTCACTCAAAATTAAGTGTTCTATTCAAACAAACGACACAAGTTATTTGATTAGATGAAGCAAGCTGATATCCAGACAATTGCTTAAAAGTTAAAATCTTACAAAAAATAAACAGTAAATCACAGACGCTTACAGAAGGTGGCTGTTTTGCCTGACTTTCCTTCCACACACCAATATCTACAATGAAACAATTATACTTCATGTCAACTTCAGCCACAAAACCTCTTCTATGAATCATGTTATCAATCCATGAATTGTCATTTCCATCTTTGTATCATTCAGTTATGCAACAATTCAAGTACTGTTTCATGAAAAGAAATCTACTCATTAAATCTGCTGTATAAATGTGTCAGACTTACATGAAAGACTTAAAATGGATTAAATATGTATAAGAAATAAAATCTGAGTTGTCAGACAAGACGAATCTGACAAATCTTTAGTTGATGTGGAAAGATTTTCAAATTTCAAAAAGATATCTATGATAGTGTTTGACACACACACACACATAAAACCATTTAACCATAACCTGATCGAAATTCAAATATATATTGTATTAACAATAGTTTTACTTATTCTTATGCAACTGGATACCTTTAGTTTGTGCAGTTAGCAAGTGAGGAGAATTTATCAACACACAGAGATACAAAATGGTCATTTAGTACCAAGAGCACAATATAGGCCAGGAATAATTATTTTTAGCACAAAACCTTTCTTTGTGCAACCAATACCTGGTTTCTGTATGAAGCGATATACTCTGTATGGTTCAGCGGATTTCAGACTATGCAGCTGTTTGACTTCCTCAATGTCTTGTGCTTTGTTGAAAGCACAGCGCAGACGTGTCTTCATCGCAACATAGTCGGGTTCCTCTCCCTCGTGATACTTTCCAGTATGCCTTGCCCATTCCTGTAAGGATCATATTTACTCTGATACAGTAATGGAAATAGTTAACATGGGATGAATGCATACAAATAGTTAAACTTAAGAAAAGTATGTATAACAATCACATTATTATATACAGTTGCTACAGAAGATTTGTTTTTCATAATAATAAACTAGGTTTTCCAGATTTATGCATCTGAACCCCCCCCCCTCCCCATTACACATCCATTATGTCATATTGTATATAGTTCTGGGTTGCTTTAATATACATTTAAAATATCAATTTCTAGGTTTCCCCCATTAGACCTGTACATTCTGACACACACACAGAGAAACATAAACAAACACCTGCTTGGATATTTTGAAATATCATTTGATGCATGGACATGCCAGGTTTATTTACAAATTTATGTTGTATAGAACAAAATTAAAAACCCAGCACCACCCCCCACCCCCAGAAAACAAAAATTTAGATTTGAATTAATTATAACAGATCAATTCACCATAAAGACTTTGACGTGGTCTGTATCCCAATCTTTCTTTGAGCGATGTTTCCATGGTATCTTGAAACAGGTCTTTTTGTCATCGAGCCACTCCAGACCTTTGATGTGTCTGCTGTCCAGCATGGACTCGAGCCATGGACGAAGGCGTAGTCTGTGTTCGCCCATTGGTGGTGACCAATCTGAGCTGTCTATTTCCTCATCTACCAAAGCCGATGAGCAACTGTCCATCTACAAAAACAAGTTCAATTTTATAGGCCCATCACCTGACTAACAGCATCAGACAGTGAATCATCTAAAGTCCACGAATCTATCACTAGAACACATTTTTCCTCTAAACCATGGCAATATCTGAAGTCCACTTGTGGCTGCCAATTGACAGAAACCAGGTCACCACACTTCACAATTTCAGATCGGCTTTCAAGCTTGACCCGCCCACTCAATGAATGAACTGACATCACTGATCCACAGAGAAAATAACCCATGTGTATCCTCACGAATGGCAAAACCAGAAGCACACCATGACAGTTCTAGCACAACTTGTACTATAACGATCTGAGTATCTATTTCTGTTATGTAATAGTTGTTAAGCAAGCATTTTCTAGAAACTGAACTTCCTCAAAACATAAAAGGCAATCACACAGAAACAGAATTAACTGAAAAATAAACATCTCCAAAGCAGATATTACGAGGAAGATGATACGAACATGATGGTAAAATTCTGTGAAGATGCAGGAAACAATATTCTCAATATTTCAGACATTCAACAGACTGACGTTTATCGTGTTTGATCTGTATTGTCAATAACTGGTTTATATCTAGACAAACAACCAACTTAGCTGTCAATGAAGTTTGTCGTGTTTCAGTAATACGTAAGTATTGCCATATAAAAGATTAAAGAATAATAACAACAAAACAACACAGAGAAACGTTTTCATAGAGCTCCTCAAAATATATCATGCGACCAACAAAACAAAAAACACTGTCATTTACAAGCCAAATGATAATGTATATTTAATAAGGCACCCATACTATATTACTATATCAACACTGTTCAAAGATGTCACTGATATCATAACTCGCCAAGTCTGAAAACTGAACACACGATCATTCTTTGTACCCAGTTCAAAGTTTAGCCACTAGCAACCGAAAAAACCAACCACTACTATAATAAAAAGATAAGGTGAGTCATTCGAACTGACACCGCAGTGATAGTCACGTAGAATATCATACAGATCACCTCCTGTGAATACTTTATCCCCTAAACACAATCCCAGTAATTGTTCAGAATTTTGAAACCCAGGACTAGGATTTCAGAATCCCAAAATGCAGACAGTGAGCTCCGCAATCTCTAGCAACGAGTTATCGACCTTCCACCTTCCGCTACATCCATTTTTGTCGTGTATCCAGCAGCAGCCAAAACTCTTCTTACACAAAATAAAAATAACCCCCCTCCCCAAAATGAACCTTTCCCATTAATGTTAACTCCACACTGTACCACCATAAGTCTACAATTCCAGATGCCGTTATCCCAAACAATTCACCTGAGAAACAGTTACCTATCTTTGATGCGTTAGTTTCAGTTTCATGTGTCATATACTATGTCAACAGAAAAAAAGCATCTTTGGCAACATGCCATCAGTCAGTATGGGTACGACTGGAGCCAAGGAAATCGCGACGTTAGTGACTGCTGAGTCAAATACTGGTGCGCACAAATAAAAACTTCAAACGAATACAATCAGTAGTTGACACATGTACAGTTCAGATCACCATTCCTAGTAATACTGACATGCCAAGTTTCATAAAAACGCAAATGTTTTGTCTTCTCCGAATACTGTGAGTGTTAAGAGTGAAGGATCGGCATTGCATAATCTGATCAGTATCTAAATATGACCGATAACAAATAGGACATTTTGAATAATTAAATACAGAAATCACTTGTGCTGAATACCAGTATTATTCTGTGGGACAACACAGACTGAGACTCGACTAAAGAGGATAGTTTTTGAGATGAAGAACAGAAATTAATTTAATAAGTTAGTCGTCACAAATATAAGATTATGTACAGCAAATAATTAATCTACAAATGCATGAGTCTCTCTCTCTCTCTCTCTGTTTGTTTATTATATATATATATATATATATATATATATATATATATATATAATAATTATAATAATAATCAAGTAGTGACAATGATAAATGATGGACATCTTTCCTTATCATAAATCAGTTTTGCTGTATGAATAGAAACACACACACACACAGACCCAGCTAACAGACTAAATACAAAAATAACGGAAGTCAGTTTATTTGATGACGCATTCCATTATTTTCTACCATACCACTCACTCCTCTTACAATTGAAACATTCTTCTTGGCTGACGATACAGAAACTGTATTAAAAACGACTAAAATAACAATATTTTCAGTTCACAATATTGCAAATCACCAAATACACCCCAAACAACAACAAAATAAAGATTATAATTACTAACAGCAATCGGCTCAATTTTTGCTTTGTTAATAAACATTGGGAAATAAGCATAAATGTTGTTGTTTATGAGATGTGTGCACACTGCAAGCTAAATGGGTGGAGCAAGTCATGAAGGCGGTGAGGCAAAGCAACAGACAAAACAGCATTTGACATAAGATTTGAACCCGAGTGCTACAGATCTGTGGCCAACCTGCCCCAATTAAAAGCCCACCATCTGCTCGCATTTCTAGCTGGTGAACTAGACACGAGAGGTAAAAGTGGCAGATTCGTTTTTTCGAGAAATCGACACAGAAGACGAACACTAGCATCCGGCTCAACATCTAGTGTGTGATCAAAACAGGTATCCCGATTCATCAGGAGCACTCAGCAATTTCATCTGGCTTTATGAATGTTCAGCTAAAACGCTGACAAGACGTGACACCAACTTAGTTTTCATTTCCGATACCATGATCCGAAGAAACCAATCTGCATGAGAACCCTTAATAATTCACGCCACCAAATATTCTAACAAAAATTCACAGATAACCAGTTTAAACAGGGGCACGACAATTCCCACACAGAAAATGTGAAAAAGATGCAAATGAAAAACCAAAAGAACAGACAGCAGTGTTAAGGAAATGGACTGTGGACTACAATCGTCTGATAGACTTTGTCCAGTGAATTAAAGCAAAATAACAAAGAGATCAAATAAGATTTTCTTCACACTCAAGAGACGACAACAAATTGCATCGTTCTTGTTGAGCTGAGGGGTGATTCGCTGCTGAAACAAATATCACAGAGACAGGAGCTGGATTCAATTCTAGAACCTGCGTTGTTCTTCTAGGGAAGATTTTCTACACAGAACAACACCAAATATAGTCGTACTCACCTAAGTATATCAACTTCAGAGACTATAACGCCTCAAACTTGCTGCACTGCCTGTAGCCAGCAATTATCAACGCACGACAAGTTAGTTAAGAGTTAATAAAATAACAAACTTCCAACAATTTTTAAGCTTATCTAGTCCAAATTTCTGGACAGCAGTTGTGAGAATTATGCCATTATGAATACTATTTTATTGGGTCAATCTGGCAGGACAAAGATTTTGAATTATAGACAGTATTTAGTCCCTCCCACTTAATGAACTGAAATCTAACGGGGCACATAGTGACTTTACTGTAAGGAAACAAGATGATCTGAAGTACAGTGTGCTACTTAGTGTATCACAGAAACCTCCACTATGTTTACATGTACTAGATGTACTTAAGAAAACCGCCACAAAGTATGTAAAGCTTGAAACAAATAAGGGAAATAATGTGATCACTAAAACAATGTTGTTTGAATCAAAGTATATAAAAAAAATGTATTTATATATAATTACTAAAACCACTAATATAACAAAAATTGTGTGCGTATCAAAATGTTATACATTATCTAGGAAAGGTTAAATTTTTCGACAATTTTTTTGGCGGGTTTCTGTTAGCCAATTAGGTATTATGTAAGACCAAATTTTTTTGCCCAATCATTGTTCAATTATTATAATAAACTGACCCTTTTAAATGGGACTACCAAAATTGTTTATTTTCATGACTAAGCACCCTGTTTGGATGGTATCTCATAAAATATTATATATATAAAAGAAAGGATAAAATATAATAGAGAGAGAGAGAGAAACCCACACAAAATGATAAATTTTGATAAATTTAATCTAACAGTAAATAGCATTTCACCTTTCTCTTCTTTTACTTCTGAAAGAAACAGGTTTCTTCCAGTTGAAATCAACTACAGTGAGCCACACGTCAAAACACGTTCAGGCTCTGTATACACACCAAGCGCTAATGTTATCAGTGTTAGGTCAGATGTCAACGACCCAAAGATACTGGTCAAGGTTTGATCAACACCATGATAAGTGTGTAGTAGCTGAGCAAACATCAGTAGTGACTTCAATCCAGGCAAATATATCTCTTCGTATTAATTGCTTGTTATTTCATGGGTCTAAAAATAAATATCATCAAACTGTATACTGAATGTACAATGACAAACACAGAACGAGACGGTTTTAACTGTTTTGTATTTCAATCTAAATTGTAACAAATCTGATTATATAATACTGACAGTACACAATACTGCAGCCTTGAGATTAATCCATAATTTTGAGTCTTTTGGTTTTAGTTAATAGCAACTAGGTGCAATTACCATTAGTTTCTATAACCAAACTGTAACAAGCTTCAGATATTCCCACGCCGGGATTCGAACACGGGTGGTAGTGATCTGTGGTCCAGCACACTACCGCTAGACCACAGAGGCGCCCTACTCTGACCAATGCAGTCAAGGGATAAACTAATAACGCATGCCAACCATTTTCCCTAACAGAATCGTAACAAACATATCTTTAAACATGAAAGATGACAAATACAATCTGGGTTTCTTTCACAGAATCCCAGCTGCATCTAAGTGTAAATAACTTGCATAAGTATAGTTCTCTCTAAAATATATATATAGTTCATCCTAAAATTGTATAATTTCTGTATTTAGATACAACAACAAAAAGCAAAACAATAAGAAATGGTGATGACAATTTTGATGTTTGATAAATTCAATATATCACATATACATTTCTATGTCTTGTATTTATGATGTATGATTTCTAGATGAATACTGGATGCTAATGTGTTATTTCACAACACAGTGCTGTTGAAAACTTGAATGGCTTCATATTGTAATGGCAATCTCATTTACTACATGTTTAACTGTTAAATCACATGTAGAATATGTTTTGTATCACATCATAGATTGGAAGAGCTTTACATCTTGGTTCTAAACACTTCTTCAGAATATTTTACAATATCTGTTTGCAATAGTTTATTCATAGGTTACTTACTATAAAGAAGCATAAAATCCCAACTGAAACATAGACAGATAAACAGAATAAGTTATAATTATATATATAAAAAACACCTCATGCCCAATAAAAGGGATTGTAAACAAAGATAAATAAAAGTGGTTACTCAAAGTCAACATCAGCAGGTATGTAATATTTAACATGAATAACAAACTAAGCATGCGTTAAACTTTCACTTTATACACAGTGCTACACTTTCTACGTTGTGTCTTAATGCAGTTGTGACATCCCACAGTGGTTACTCAAAGTCAACATCAGCAGGTATGTAATATTTAACATGAATAACAAACTAAGCATGCGTTAAACTTTCACTTTATACACAGTGCTACACTTTCTACGTTGTGTCTTAATGCAGTTGTGACATCACACTCAGCTAATACATAACTTCGGCCGTGTTGCTTTCAGTTTCACAATAGCCGACCATAAATTGTAAACGAAAGTGAAAATTGTTTGAAGGATGAACATTTTGTTGCTGTTATGTAAATACACTGTCCCGGCTGTAAACTTGTTAACAGGCTTGCATTTGCAAAACACAGCTGTTGACATTTAAATCAATCAAGTTTCTGACATGTGTGACATTTAATAGGAAGTAACTTGCTGTTTAGCTTCAACACCGATCGCACCTGGGATGGATGAATGTGGTTTAACGACACATCGGCACAATTTCGCCCATTCAGTGTCCTAGAACGTTACCAATCAAACCTGGGAGATATGGTGGTGGTGGGGGGTGACTTCCTTGGGATATGATATGACCAGATAAAACATTCCACTGATATTAAATTAACATGGCTTTGTATTTCACAGTAATGAGTATCAGTAAAATCAGAGAACTTAAACTTTTTTTGGGGGAGGGGGATTAATATGTTTCTGATATCACACGACTAGAGAGTGTAGTGTGTCTGATAAAAGGACGAAACATTATGCATAATCATGTAACTTTGACAGCTACAAATATATATTCACTGTACCATACAGTTAATTATATTACAAATATAATCAGTCAACTCAGCTTTCATAAGCATCTTTTTTATGTATCTTTAACGTCCTTAGACTCTCTCCATTAATTCATCTTTTCCACACCGATTCTCATCAGTCTTGATTTTTGAAATAAATATAAGCTAGACCGCATTAAAAGGTATGTCTCGTGATTATCTGCTGTTATCCAGGTGCAACAAAGAAAAGCACGTCAACAGATTACACCTGAACTACAATCAACAGTTATCTTATAAATCACTTCGATTACCACTAATCAGCTGCTGGTTTGAGAAGCCCAAGTCTGATCGAATTGGCTCTCAGACAGCCGACGCACTGACTCATTGCTGCAGGAAAAGTGGTCACTGAATAATGACACCAACATCACCAGGCTGCCAATTCTGAAGCACATCACAAGCATAGCAAACTGAAGAATACGGGGTACTCTGTTTCATTCAAAAATATGCAAATCCCTCGGATCTTCCTTCGGAAATATTTTGTTCCCATAGACATATAATACCTGATAATATTACATGACATTTATATAGTGCTCTATCTGGCTAGTTAGGTGCTCTAAGGGCCTACCGTGACACAAAACTGCATATCATTGACGTTGAAATCGAAAGTAGCCGCGTCTCTACTTGAGAGTAGGCGGCTCAAATGGCCCGTGTCCTGGCTTCTAACAAAACCGCTGGATATGCTTATGTACAAACATTATAAGCCGAGTCAAAAGCAAACAACCAATTTTGTACAAATGCAGTTCTATATGACAGGTTACAGTATTTAATTGAGGTGCTTGCACCAAGTTTTTCCTGTTAGTAGTTCCTTACTCAGTCAATGTTCCTAGATTTATTTGAGCCAACAAAAATCTTTCAACCACAATGGTCGTAAAGTGGTATGTTCTGGAAGAAATTAGCAAATGTACACTTACCAACTCTGATGGTTTGACAGAATGGGGGACATGATACAGTTTAATTATTATGGAAGGCAAGTTGAAGCAGGCCAACATAAATATGAACCACATATTATTAATTACATTTAGTTTTTTTGTTTATTTATGAATTGGGTAAACTTATACTCTAATCTGTCTACGTAACATCAGAGATGTAAGCAGGTTAATCCAGGTTCTTTATCAGTTGATTAATCTCTTAACTGATTTTAAAATACAGCACTAGATGACGTTATAACCATTCAACCAACGGGTCCAGCTGCTGATACATTTTACCCGGATCCTGCTATCCAAGAAGGTTTAAAGGACAGTAAGCATAAGAGGAGACCTGGATTCATGGATAGTGAGCCAAAATTAGAGAGGGCTAGACTTCAGACAGTTAAACTACCAGTGGCTGGTGGTGAATTTATGGAGAGATGATGAAGAACCTAGTAAGACTGCGGAGGAATGGGTAATTGGATCTGAGGAAGATGCAGAGGAGACACGAGATGAAGAGAAGGATGTAATCCCAAACTTTGAACTAGAATATGACAATGCTGATGGAAGTGAATATGAAAAGACAGAGGATCAAGTTTTACAGACTGCGGACATTTTAAATCTAACAACCAGTTATGCATGCATTATTATAACGGATTACCTGCTGACTTAAATAAAGATTTGAAATTTATTTTAAAGGTTTTCTTATTTCACCTGAGAAGCCAATTTTAGGCTCCAGGTGCAAAAAATGACTGTATCTGTTTAACTTTCATGGAGGTCTAATCTTCGTAACTTTTGCGCTCATTAGGTCTAGTTTCGTCAGGGCAGGTCTAACATTAAAATATTTTACTAGACCTGCAGGTCCAGTAAGGCTACAAATTAGTTTCATACAATATATATATATATAGAGAGAGAGAGAGAGCCCACCATAGTTTTTAAAATCAACAAAGTACATTTGTTGTAAACATGGGACAAAATCTTCAATTTCTGAAACAAACAATTAACTTCAGACTCTTAGATTATCTATAAATACAAGTTCCTTCATGGATAACGCAAATCGTTATAAATTATTACTAGAAAAAGTAGTTTGAAATATTTATTCTCCTTTGTTGACAATAACAACATTTAATAATGAAATATGCTGAACAACAAGAAACTAATCTATCACTAGAAGTATTTTCCTATCTGAATTCCACAGTATGCAGTAGATCGTCGTTCAAACCGAGATGTTCAGAACAAGAATCTGGCATACATTGAAAACCATGAAACTCCACTTTCGCTGCTCTGGGCGGTGACCCGAAGTGTAAAAGCCTGCAAAAATTAGTTGGTACTGTCTATTGGTTAAACACTTGGTGACAAGAGTTCAATCTCCAAAACAGGTCAGACTCTTAATAATTATAATATTAATCTAACAAAGTTTTTCCATACTGTTTTGTTGTCAGTGGTGAATAGACAACAGCAAATCAATAAAATGTTCTTGGTTTGATCACACTCAGTGACACTGTAAGCTAAAATAGTCAAGCAACTTCCACAAAGTCAAAGATAACAACTAACAAGTTACAGTGAAAGATGAAACACCCTTAAAATATAGCAAGGATTTGAACCGTAATGACATAAGCCAGTGGGGAACAGCACTATCATTAATTAATCGACTAAAACATGGTCAGCAACTCAGTGAAAAAGAGAGACCATACAGAGTTTTCATACTTGTAAAAAAGTCTGCACAAAGCTAAGTTACACAGTATGCACGTTTTGATGAAACTGTACAAAATTAGTTAAAGCATCTTGGATCATATTAATGTCTACAAAGTCATAACAAAAAACACATATATCAGAACAAATGTGTAAGTGTAACATTCTGAGAAGCAATAAGTACACTTATAATAATAGCCCTGGGCCTAGCCTAGTCAAACTGAAACTGCCCTAACTGCCTAAGGCTAAGCTTATCGTCCTATGCCAAATTCGGCAAGATTAGAAAATTACATCGAGGCCAAAAAAACAAGTTATTTTCTCATTCTATATTGCTTACTTGCAGTCTTCATGAAATTGTGAATTTCAAAACTTCGTAATAATGTCTTAAAATGGCTGTGACGTCACATCTTGTGCTTTCGAAACCCAATAATGATCGCCATGTTTCTTTCAGTTTCGTAACAGATCTAGCCCTTCATAGGTCACGACAGAAGTTAAAGTATTTTACTAACCGTTATACTACAATGAATAATACACTATTTAGCTGTAAACTAGCCAAATAGCTGACAAACTGTAGTCGTGGAGAACAACCAAACCTAAGAATTCCGTATGCGTTAACTTTTATTAACTGTGCCCGAACAACGGCCCGATTTCTGGGTTCTTTCTGTGAAATTGGGTCAAATAGCCGGATGTGACGTAGATCTTACAATCGAAAGCGAAAACAAAATTAGGTCGGTCATGGAGTAGATCTAACTGGTACATTCATCCATGCTTTCGAATAATTCAGCACATATATAATCACCGTTTAATGCCTTACAGTCTAAATGGTATTATTAAATTAATTGCACGAATGATTAAATTTGTAATTATGAATCCTGTCATAGTCAAATAGGGGAGAGGTGGGGAGGTTCGACCACTTTACACTTCAAATGGTTTGATCTTAAAATTATAATTTTAAGTAAGCAGGGGTTTATAATTATTAAAAAATATACCCATTATGACTATTTATAAAAGGAACGTTGAGGTTAAACCTTGTACACACTTGATGATTTATAACAGGATTATTACATTATGATAAAAACATTAAAATCAATCTTCTTATAGTATTTATTGATGTAATAGTGAAAGTTGTTCTGCTGTACTAAATGCATAAGATTGCTATACAATTCAACTCGATCTAAAATACAGGCACTTGTCATAGTATCGGATTAGATTATGTGAATTTTGGGGATGTCTTAATTCTTGATGCACAAGAGTTAGATATAAAAGTTAATGGCATAATGAAATTAATATTAATTGGGTGTACGAATAAATATAAATATCCACAAGTTGTGGTTTAGTGAAATTGAAAAAAGTAATTAGGCCATTGTTTTTTAATACTTGTTTTACAAACCCGACGATCACAGCTGAAACCCGCCCCGGGAAATAAAATTGACTTTTATTTTTTATTATTATTTTCCCGCCTTGATTTTTTCTTTCTTCAAATTGTTTATTACGACATTCAAAATACATCATTTAAAGAAAGCAAACACATACAGAATGTTGAAAAGAAGATGCTTTAAGCATTGCTTATACAATGCCCCGCCCCTCCAACATTAAAAACATTCATGACAAATTTAATAATAAAATTATTATTGAATTGGTTGTGGATGTTTAGCACTCGGAGTTTTTCCCCATGAGCTAATAACCTAAAATATACTCGATTAATTTAGGGGAGAAGTAGGGAGGTTCGACCACTTTACACCAAAACGCAGTTATCCCTAATAAGGAAGTCGGCCATATTGACCCAAATGTGCTAAAACGAGTCTTCGGTAAATAAACGCACGTGGTCCTTCTACACTGTTTTCTGGTTCTGGTTGAGTACGGGTTGAACTCTTCACGAGTATAACTTTTTCCCGGGGTAGTTGTGCGCATGCAGCTTACTTAGTCCAGGATGTTGACTATCTGACCTCTGTCTTTATCAAGGTCAGAAATTATTGAGTTTGAGGTTTTGTTCCACACAGGTATTGTTCGTGGAAAGAACGAGTTCTTAAAGGCCAGAGTTCGTGCTCACGGTGCTGCATACAATTTTAAATTTAAACTTATCATTATTAACTGACCTCGTCCTTGTGCTACCTCGTGTGATGTACTCCTCTAGTGGTATCGCCACCCTGCCGCCAACTATCTTGTTCATTAGATTGAGTCGTGCTTTCTCCCGTCTGGATTCCAGTAGTTTATTGATCATATCAGTCACACTAGCACTCAGTAGCAGTACGTTTGTAGTTGTTTGAAACAAATCTAGCACCCTTCAGTTGGACCGTTTCAACTAATTGACTGTCTGGCTAAATATGGATCCAGGTATCCGGACATTTAGCCAACGGACATTTAGCCAATATTTGCAGGGGGGACATTTAGCCAACATTCTAAATTTTCATCTTACATCTACATGTTTATTGTTATATTTTGAGTTTGTATATGTTCTGTTAATATTATGTTCTGTTTATGGATGTTGCAAATATAGGCCTATCTTTAGATAAGATGTTAGCAACATAATAATTATTGCTGCTTTTTGTACAATTTTTATATTTATATTAATGTATACTGTTTTCTCCGGTATTATACCTAAATATAAATAATGATATGCAATATGTCAGGGTTTGGGAGGTTTTTTTACACAGACTTTATTAACACCGTTAACTACGTAACTATATCTGGCATGTGGGTAATTACTACTTGTATATACGGCAGATAATCAACTGGTCTCAGAATAATCCTCTATCCAATGTTGACACATACATGTATTGTAATGTTGTTAAGATGTGACTGCATAACCCAGGTGATATATCATAGTTTTAAAATGTGACTTCATTTTGCCTCAGTATAGAAAGCCAGTCTGAATTTTAATTTGAAGCAGTGTTACACTTTCTCATTAATCATAGTGTTATATCACATTGATACATACCTACATGTTAGCTTAAATTATTGAACTAATACTGTGATTATTATTTGATAACCAGCCTTTAGTACTGTATAAAGGTGGAAGGCCAGAGAATTCCGCTTGGGAACAATTTTTACATGTTGCCATTGGAAATAAGAAATATGCAAAGTGCAAAAAGTGTGATCATCAGCAAGCTAATAATAGTCCACTACACAAAATGTTCAATGGATTCAGTTTCACCAGCATCAAGTGAGCGAATATTTTCAAACTTTGTAAATATTCACACTAAAGTTCACAATCTTCTATGCAACAGTAAAACTTTTAAGATGGTATTCTGCTATAGGATTCTCAGAGGCAGTGTTGAATTAGACTATTTAAATGTTCAGATAAACAATATTCACTTTGTGTGCAGAAGAACAATAAATGTAATTATTTTGTTATATTCCTACTATTCATGTAGACATTCATGTGTCAAACATTACGGTGTAGGACAGTTGCTCATCCGGACAGTTACTCACCAAACAAAATGAAAAAGTGGACACTTACTCACCAGTGAATTGTTAATGAGGGAAAATTTAAAAATATTAAATGATTTTTAATTCATAAATATATTTATTAGTATCATATTACCTATATAATTATTGGGATGAATATTACCAATTATTAGGGAATTAAAGTTCAGAGCAACTGTCCATACTCCAAATATTGAATAGTGTGCTAATAAAAATGCATGAATCCGGGACATTTAGCCAACGGACATTTAGCTAACGGACATTTAGCCAATATTTGCAGGGGGGACATTTAGCCAACATTCAAAATTTTGATTATGTTTATGTGACTTTTCATAAATATAGTTGTTTCAATAAACACAAAACATTGTATGTAATTGTATTTTTGTAATTTATTGTACAAATGTAACAAAGACAAAGTGATGTCTCATATTCTAAAACTTGCAAACACGGATGTTACATATAGTCCACAGCTGTTATATTCAATCGTCATAGTGTATGTAATTGAATTTTATTCAATTCATTGTACGAATGTAATGATCACAAACAAATGTCTCATACTCTAAAATTTGAAAACACAAACATTACATATAATACATTCTTTATTTCTGACATGTTGTCTATAGGTGTACATTATCAATATTCCTATTATTAAGTCTACATCGTATACTTTTAATATATTTGTTTGTGTTATCTATATTGTTTCCATATTTTATATTTCTTAACTGGGCGCTAAGTATAAATATACTCGAATAAAATATTGAGTCATTTATCGCTCAAATAATGACAAGTATTTCTTTATAGTGTTTGTAATTAACAAATATCAAAATGCTCAATGACTTCAATGCCATTCCATGTCTTGCTTACAGTTATTGAATTTTGGTTTAAATACAGACGTATATCTGTATGATTTAAAAATGTGTGACACAGACTACCGGTATGTCACAGATTCGATAATCATATTCTCGTTTATCCCACATATTATCATGCAACAAACCTTGTGGGATCAACAAATTCTGACTGTACATAAAACAGAATCACTGTAAAGGAAGCCAGATCTAATTACCTGGGGCCCTTTTATCCTACTAGCCTATAAGGAGTTTAGTGTCATTGGGGATGGTCTGGTCAACTTGAAGGTACACCAAACAGAAGCACTGTAAACAAAGCCAGATCTATTTGCACTAAATGACCCATTTATTTGATAGTGTCTTTCACATACATGCGTTTTTATGGGGTGTTGTTAGAGCTGTGAATGGTGGACAAATGGAAATGTGTTTGTCATCACTTGTGTGTGAGATTTTACAAAATCCATACAGGCAATTAGGGTGACTGATGATTTTTAATGTCACCCAGCGCAAAGCCATATTATTATATTAAAACAGGACTCGGGGGTACATATTTACCATGTTTACTGTGAGATTTTACAAATACTATTTAATTTTACAAATAAAAATATTAATCAACTTCAAGACATTTATTCAAGCATTACTATCTTTGATCAATGTGATTATAAACAAAATTGTTTGCTAAACATTTATGGATGACATCGAACACATCTCAACCATTCCATTTTACAGAATAGGCATTTATGTTTCAGGTTATTTCAGAAGACAATGTCCAGACATTGTTATATGTGGTCGTTGCAGTAATGGAGACTATTGGATAAAATTGTGGACCACACATTTAGTTTATCAATGAGATCTGCCATGGAACTGTCCTCAGGCATTAGTGTATCAAAACTACCAATTTACATTGATTTTGACTCATTTATAATATATTAAAATGATGCAAGTTTGCTTTAATAATGTAAATGCATTACATAAAACACAGATGTGTGAAATGTGACTCGATCTTGCTAATTTTCCACATTAATACAGGCTTTACCCATTTCCAGGTGCAGTGAGGGATCCTGCATGAATGCCAGTACATATGGAAAAGGCTATAAACAGGGCAGACCCCAAAAAGTTACACACTTTTCTAGAATCCACCATATTTTATTGATATAACTCCTTAGATGATTTATATTTTAAATAGTAGGCAATATCATTTATGTACAAGCTAGGCTACTGCTGTTGTTCAGCTCCCCCAAACCAACCAGCCTCAAGGGTAAAGGGTCGGCCAGAATGTTGTCTCTAACACAGAGTTTATCTGTGTGATCTTTTAAATTTTTGCTCGCAGCTTATGTTCTTTGTCCATATCCACTGTGACATGGTTTTCCTAGGCAATAAAGGCTCTGAAAAAAATTATATCTCATTTGGCTAATTTTATTCAGTTTTGGATAAATTAAAAACAGACACCTGAAACTTATCAGATCATCACTATAGTTGTGACCACAAGCATCACTAACAACAGCCAATGATAAAATGACCAAAGCCAACCCAGTCACCATGCATGAAAACCATGCATCTACAGAGCTATATTGTTAATATGTACATGACATTCAGGCTACAATATGCTTAATCTAATCGTGAATTAATTATTGACTGAATAGCCACAAAGACATTGCTGCTTAAGAAATAAATCACTTACCAATCAAGTGCTAGCAGTGCATACGTATAATGGAATATATATATATATATAACATATATGTGTTACAGTTAATCTGTATAATCAGATAATATGTATATTACCAGAAATTTTCAGTTAATCTGTATTATATCTCAGTTAGAAATAAACGTATTAACTGAATATTTCATGTAATATACATATTACCTGATTATACAGATTAACTATAACATATATATTTTTAAGAATCACTTGACAGCAAGTTCTTCAAAATTAATTTCCTTTACCAATTTATACACTAGACTTACATACTTGTTGTGCTGGAAAAAGAAATTAATCATTAACTTTCTTTTATGATTCTTTTATTTATTATCAATTTTATTCAAAACTGAGGTTTAATTAACTCTAAACTCTCTATTTTCTGCTGGTCTGATTATTGTATTGTAATACAAACAGTGATTTAACTTTTTGTCATGTCTCCTCCCCGGGTCAGTCATCAGACAATCTCCACTGTGAAATGAAATTTGTTTTTGTATATATATCTAATAATTTAACTTTTTGGGGGGAGAGGGAGTGCCTGGAGGAAGACAGCAATAGCTATCATGGTCCCTCAATTCACATTGAAGATTAATCATTACTAATTTGAATATTATAATTTCTTGTATAATTGTTATGTGAACTGAATAAATCTATCTTTATATCTATCTGTCTATGATTTCTATCACGTCTAATGGCAAGATACCCACACATGAACGTGCAAATAAATGACTTCATGTACACTCTAATACATGAAGAGTAGACGTCGGGGACATAGATCTACATCTTTGTCAACTTAAAGACACCCTGTTCTCACATACTCAAGCCATTACATGTAGACCTAGGCCATAGACATCTGATAGAAAGACATATTGTCATACTTGATACCGGATAAATGGAATATAGAGGCATTGCCTGATTGTTTATTCCGGTCTTGACTGGTACATATACAGTTTATTTACAATGTTTACATAGCGCTCATGACAAATTGTATTGGTTTGGATGGCAGCTGGGAGTGAGTTCCAATCGTTCACAACTCTCTGGCTGAAAACTGACTGCCGACTTCTCAATCTGGCGTGTTTTTTCACAATCTTCTGGCTGTGACCACGAATGACTGATGCAGCACTTAGTTCGAAGAATATAGTACTATCTATTCTATCAATTTCATTTAATATTTTGTAAGTCTGAATCATGTCAACTCATCTCCTACGGTGTGGTAACGATGGCAATTTTAGGGTTCTTAGTCGCTTATCATATGGTAGATGCCTTATTTCTGGAATGAGTTTGGTGGCCCGTCTCTGAACTTTTTTCTATTTCAGCACTATCTCGTCTAAACATTGGATGTCAGATTACATTACCATATTCTAAATGTGGTTGTACCATAGTTGTGAAGAGTCTAGGCATGGTGACCTTATCCAGGCATGTGAAAGTGGCTCATATTAGTCCTAACAGGCGTGACGCTTTTGCTACTGCTTTAGAGACATGATCGTGGAATTTTAGTTCCTCGTCAATATATACCCCCAAGTCCCTCTCATTTCTGGTGTCTTCTAATATCTGTGAGTTCATATGGTAATTTAGTCTCTGGTTTGAACTGCCTAGATGGAGACCCTTACACTTGGTTTCGTTGAACCCCAGTTGCCACTTGTTCGACCATTCCACAAGGTTGTCAAGATCCTGCTGCATGACATCATGATCTTCTATTATCCTAATAGCCGGGAACAGCTTTGTGTCGTCAGCAAATATTTTTGCTGTACTGCTGACTACATCTGGCAGGTCATTTATAAAAATGACAAACAAGATCGGACCTAACACTCTTCCTTGGGGTATTCCGCTCAGGATATTTGTCCATGATGACAGCTATCCATTTACCATTACTCTCTGCCTTCATCCAGATAAAAAATCTCGTATCCATTCCTGTACTTTACTGGTTATACCATACGCTTTCAGTTTCTTCAATAGCATTTGGTGAGGGACAGTATCAAAAGCTTTTTTGAAATCCAAGTAAATCACATCTATGGGGGCACCACTGTCCAGCAACTCAGTCCATAGTTCCAGAGTGACTAATAACTGTGTCACGCAGGAGCGTCCCGGGACAAAACCATGCTGCTGATCACAGAATAGGTTATTTTCCATCATGTGTTTTACAAGTGAATCCCTAATCACGGACTCCCATCATTTTTCCTATCACTGATGTGAGACTAACCGGACGATAATTTCCAGGAACCACTTTTGACCCCTTCTTCTGTATTGGTGTGATGTGGGAATTTTTCCAATCACTTGGTAGGCTTCCCATGTTATATGATTGTGTGCATATGTTGCTCAACGGCAGTTTAATGGAGGGAGATATCTCACTCAATGCTCGTGGATGGAAACCGTCTGGTCCAGCAGATTTTGTTATTTTTAGTTTCTTGAGTTTCTTTTCAATGATATCAGTGGTGAAGCTTATGATAATACTATCTTTGATCTGATGTTTGTCTTCTAAGACTGGGATATCTGTATTTTCATGTGTGAATACACTTACAAAGAAAGAATTTAGTAAGTCAGCTTTTGTTTCATCATCACCATGACCGAGTGTATTTCTCTATCAACACTCCAACCAGTGTACGTGCATGATTTATCTGCGTAGAGTGATACCCCCGGATATAACCAGATAACAGCATGTCCATTGGCATTGTGATGATTGTCAATCCATGTTTACTTTAATTGTGTCCGGTCATATCATAATGACGTCGTTGACCACACACAGCTTTATATATTTCTATGAATCATTTCCTGACGTAGCCACTTTTGTGGAATAAATATTCACATACATACAGTTATGCACCGATATTGCTGCCGCTTTTGGATCACCAATACAGTTGTACTAGAAAAGACCGTTCGCCACGTGTGTTTGTTTATCCGAACTTTGGAACTGGGTCAAAATGGCCGCGGAACCGTGTTTTGGTGTATGGTTTGATCTTAAGAAAAGTAGCGGGAGGTGAGCTAAACCAAAGACTTTATAATTTAAGCTCTCTGGTTCGACCACACATGGCGGAGATAATTGACCGATACAATTTGCTATGTGGAAATCGTTTTCAACTAAAATGTTCTGTTTCTTATCATTCCTAATCTTTCAGTGTTCACTTTTTGTTTCTTTTCATGATTCACATGTCAGTATATATATATATATATATATATATATATATAATACTTTATAAACCCATGCATTTACAAAAGACGTAAAATTTTATTATATATCTGGAACATCGATGATGATGATGATGATGATTGATGCTTTACGGCCACTTATGTGCACATGGTAGGTTAAATAGGCAAAGCAACTTCAGGAGGTTATAAAGCGAAGCTAAAGTTGAAACACCCTTCAGATATACCCAAGCCGAGATTCGAATATGGGTGGTAGTGATCTGTGGTCCAACGCACTACCGACTAGACCACGGAGGCGCCCCTTCATCGTTTCATAAAACTGAAAAATCATCATTTCAGCTCGTCCACAACTTGATTCATTTATTTGCAATAAACGAAGACCCACATTTACAGCATATTACATACTATTACTATTTCATTTGTACAAAGAAAACAAACAAATATGTGTAGCTAACTAACAAGTCAGGGAAACGTCTACCACAATACTGGGCTTTGCGTCTGATGTAAATTAGGCTATAAAACGTCCCATAATCGTCACATGATTCAGAAGGCTGTACCCGGAGAAAATGATCGTGTTTTCTTTCAGGTCAATGGATCGTGCTAACCGTTTATCCAAATTAGAAATACCTCATATGATATCAATCTGGTGACCCATTTAGGATAGTGACACTGAAATTATAGTCCGCAAAGGGCCTATCGACAAAATGGAGGTGCGGATCGGCCACTTTTGTTTCCCTTGTTATTTCTAAATTTATTGACGTAAGCTTACATAAAAGGTAAATTTTATTTCTACATACATTAATTCTTCGAAAGGATACAACACAGAAAGCTAATGAAGATCAAACACCGTGAAAATCTAACACAAACAGAAAGACGCGAATGTTGTTTTGAAATGTTGACACCTAGGGGCAAGTTCGATTTTTGACACGCCCACTTTCAGTCGCTAATTGTTTTCTGATAGTGTATTGTTGCAAATTGGTTCAAAGTAAACATAAAATAATTATTTAGTGATCTATTATGTTACAACCTAAAACTATTAAGTGTAATAAATAAAGAATAGGGTTTTAATGTTGTGGTCGATTCTTCCTGCCTGGTCGAACCTCCCCACCTCTCCCCTATTTTGAATAGCATAAAAGCCACGTCTACGATACTAGCCTCGGACAAAACTGATACACTATTTATTCGCTAGATGGCAAGATGATCGTGGATTGAGGTTTTTATCAGTAGTTCGTATACTCGTTATAAAATTATTACTGCTCTTAATACAAGAAACATAAGATATGAACGTTTATATTCACAGTAAAAAAATCTACTATGTGAGCATAGATAAATTAAAATAAGGTCCAGAATTGTACCTAAAGAACTTATGCCTCTGATTCTATATACTAATATATTTATATAGAGAGTAGAGCTGTAGGGGAACTAGACTATTCTGAGTACGGACAGTTGCTCACCCGGACACTTGCTCACCAAACAAATGAAAAAGTGGACATTGCTCACCAGTGAATTTTTAATAAGTAAAAAAGGGAATCTGTAATTAAAAAAAAAGATTTTTAATTCAGAAATATATTTCTTAGTATCCTATTACCTATATAATTATTGGGATGGATGTTACCAATTATTAGGGCATTAAAGTTCAGTGTGATCAATATGATATTTTTTCCTCATTAAAAATTCACTGGTGAGCAAGTGTCCACTTTTTCATTTGCTTGGTGAGCAAGTGTCCGGGTTAGCAACTGTCCGGTGAGCCAACTGTCTGGTGAGCAACTGTTCTACACCCGGACTATTTGCCCTTGATTTCATTCGCATTGCAGTTAATTTCGCTCTGTTCTATATTCGCCTTCCGGAACCATCGTCCTTGATTTTATTCGCCCCTCAATTAGTTAAAATACAACTTATTACCAAATAGATCAAATACAATGTATGACCAAATAGTCAAATACAATTTATTACTAAATTGTTATTTTTTAAACATAGATTGATAAGAACAACCAAATACGTTACAGTATAGAGTAGCAGTTTAAATCCTTGGGCATGGTTTGTAGATCTTGCTGACCTCATAGAGTAGCTCCTTTCCATCCAAATTTTCCCACAATGTGAAGATCTTTGTTTGTTGATTTTTATATTTAAAGGGTTGCACCCGCTTCAATTTTCTTCAGCAATGAACTGTGCTTGCACATCCACAAAACTTACCTTTTAGCTAGTGGAGCAAGTTAACTAGTTGGTAGAATGGCAGGTTGTGTCGGTGGAATTTGGAGTCCAGTCATCGGTGCCAGCCCTCACAGTCGGTACTTGTTCGGATGTTACGATTAAACACAGACCAGCATGCTGGAAGCCAGATGGTGCCGTGTACCGATGTGTTCAAAATGTAATCAAGCAGTTGGTGCAGTGAGTGGGATATCGGGACAGCAAGGGTGTCAAGGATGGTTGCAAATACAGGTTGTATTTGTTCAGCTGATAGGAAGGTCAAACAGAAGAGACAGCGGGTGAATTTATGTGTTTTACAGATTCCATGTATGCCACGGCCAAACCGAAATCCTGAACTTCGTGCCAAATAGCCGACTCCAATGAAGATGCCAGCCTCGGATCCTCACGTCAGGGATTACTTCACGGATAGCACACCAGAGTGCAGCCTCATGTCATTTCAGACGAACTATATATAAAACACAACAAAGGCGAATAGTCCATTGTATTAACGGCGAATAACAATAAATGGCGAATAGTCTTTTTCTACCAAAGGCGAATAGACCATAACCCAGCTGTAGGCCCTATTAGTATTAGGGGATATTTAAATAATTTGTATCTAGGTGTTGTAGTGTATTTGGGGTAGATACCACTGGGTGTCACCTGTCGGGCAGAGCTACCTTTTGTTCTGTCTTTAATGTTGATCGTGGTGTTTATAGGGAGGTGTTTCAGGTTAAGTGGAGTGATGATATCTGATAGGAATGTTGATTTTCTTATAATCAATGCTGCTAGGTGATGATTTGGAATTAGTGTTTTCAGCTTGTTATGCTAAATTATATTTCAGTTTTATAAATTCCCAGATGAAGTACAATTAAACTGTTCAACAATATTTTAAAACACTGCATATAATCATTGATATCTAGGTCATAACGGTAATTAGATGAATCAAATACTTTATTTATATTAAAAATATGGGTAATCAATTATACAAGCATCTCTATCTAGTAAAAAAAAGAACACACACACACACACATATATCATTTGGCAACATAATAACTAGTAGTACTGCGAATTTGTCATTCTTAAATAACCACACATTGAGTATTGTGTAATATGTGTCTGATATTATTATTTAAAAGACAACTGACAATATATATTTCATTTTATACTAAATTGCTTAGTATAAAATGAAGTATAATTGTGATTTATCTGTTAAATAATAACTTAGTAGGTACAGAGTTTTGACAATTCTCCCAAGAGGCAAACATTCCTGGAGCTTGCTCTCAAACAATATTGCCCCAATACTCACTTGCCTTGATGCTATGGTTAATCCACATGTTTGTCCAGAGGTTAATGAAAGTCGTTGGAATTGGGAAATCGACGCCAAGACTACGGCTCATGGTTCGAAAAATAGTCCGCATATTTTTGTGGTTACTGTTGGCTTCACATTGTCGGTTTATTTGAAAGGTTTGTCTGCTCCTATCAGCCCCTGCTCTTTTCAATCACCGACGTGCTCAGCATTAGATCTTCCAGCAGGACAATGCTCCGTGTCACACTGCCAGAGCTAGCAATACTTAAATGAACGAGCACGGAGTCCAGCTTCTGGATTGGCCTGCACAATTTCCGGACGTGGGTCCGATAGAAAATCTGTGGCACATCATCAAGGCAGCAGTTTCTGAACGTAAACAAAGAAATATGCAAGAGCTCAGGAAGTTTGCCGGTCGACGAATGGAATAATATCATGCCAGAACAGTGCAAACGCCTTGTTGAAGACATGTCAAAGGGAATCGAGACATTGGTGCGTTCACGAGGCTTAGCAAACAAATATTGACTGATGAAATTTCGTAATCATGTATTATTTAATTAATATTCATCGTGATTTGCCATCCATGGTGATTATTTTTCATGTTTGTTAAATCTTTATACATGCTTCTTACGGTATTGTTACTTATGTAATTGCACTACATTTATTAAATATTCTATATTCCTGTCAAATTTATGTATAAATGGCCTAAAACACCTTGATGTGTTTCTTAAAGCTATCTTTTAATTTATTTTTTCCTATTCATAAATAAACAACCTTATTAAACGAAGGTGATGGAAAAATAGAGAAATTTACTAAGTGCTCAAGATCTTTTTTCAGCACTGTGTATACGAGGTATATGCATAAACATATTTTTATCATCTCACTTTATCATCAATTATCACACACAACAATCACGGGTCATGCCATGGTTCGTTCATTTTTTTAAAAATTTATTTAGATATATACATATATAGTTATTATAACGTAACCTTGACACAATTCATTACAAACTTTTCTTCATATATTCATCCTGTGCGTTTATCATAAATATTAACTAAAAAATTTCATAAGTTCATTTCGAATCTACACCTCAACAACATAGGCATGCCCAGCCGAAAACAAAGAATATACATGGAATATTAACAGTGTTTGCGTTAACGTGTTAGATATAGAGAAATTAGCAGTAAAATTTTGTGATGAACACTAATAGTTGTTGTGTTTGCAATGTTTAGATCTATTGAATTTGCAAGTGATCTGTCAAAAGTGTTATTACACGGTCCTTAGTCGCGAATAGACACAGTGGTTTATTAAAAATGGCACTTACACAAACCAGAATGTAAATGTATTTCTTGATCGGCTGTGAAATGACCAGTTACCATTTCAAATTAAGTGAACAGAATTTTTTTCTCTCGCAACTATTCATATGAAATATTCAGTCCATCCTTTATTACACAAATAGTATTAATAATATATCACGGTGCATGTTAAATTAAAATGTCTACAACATAGTTGCGTATCATATATGAAACACCCGAAAACAAATTATGCAAGGAATGAACGATACAACGATAATAGTCATAATATAAATAAAATTTAATAAGATTTTGCCTGAAAGAAATATCTAGATAGATATTGGGCCTACTGCTTGGCTGACATTGTTAACCTCAACCATCGATAGATCTCTTAGTGGTCACATGTCATCACACTAATAGTTGTTCAGCTGATAGGAAGGTCAAACAGAAGAGACAGCGGGTGAATTTATGTGTTTTACAGATTCCATGTATGCCACGGCCAAACCGAAATCCTGAACTTCGTGCCAAATAGCCGACTCCAATGAAGATGCCAGCCTCGGATCCTCACGTCAGGGATTACTTCACGGATAGCACACCAGAGTGCAGCCTCATGTCATTTCAGACGAACTATATATAAAACACAACAAAGGCGAATAGTCCATTGTATTAACGGCGAATAACAATAAATGGCGAATAGTCTTTTTCTACCAAAGGCGAATAGACCATAACCCAGCTGTAGGCCCTATAATATAATATAAATAAAATTTAATAAGATTTTGCCTGAAAGAAATATCTAGATAGATATTGGGCCTACTGCTTGGCTGACATTGTTAACCTCAACCATCGATAGATCTCTTAGTGGTCACATGTCATCACACTAATAGAAGCTTTGATCAGACCCCTTATTTGCGGTAAGTTTGGCTTAAGAATATTGATTTTCTTGTGGTCATGTAAGTACAGGTGGGCGTCGCCGGGGGGTCATGTCAAGTGGGGACGTGTCTACTTCAAATTTTTATGCTTATTTTAAAAATATCCTTTATTTAAAAAAAATCAGATAATATTTAATTTTACAATGGCTTTCTTTGTGTACACCTTTCCAGTTACTGCAGCCGAAAGCGGTACAGAATCAACCGCTACCATTAGACGCTATGTCCGTGACATGGCGCCTCCAGCCGCTAGGATCGCTGCGCTCCTTGACTTCAAAATGGGACGTCACGTTAAAACGCCAAGTAGCACGTCTTGTTATAAACAGTCTTTGGAGAAAGTGGCATTCCGAACTGTCTCGACAGTTGGCTGTAATACGACTACGTGACCCTTAAGGAAAGTTCAACTTTTTAGTCCAATATAGTCATAAATTAAATTTAGCATCTGCCCTGATCTATATTTTATAGCAGGACTGGTGTTCTTTCATATGCTGAAGTATAGGACGGAGAGTATGTGTTGGCATGAACCAATTGCCAATTGTCATCACAGTACGTTCGAATATATGCCTGTTTGAATTCATCCATAATTAATCCATTTTAAAGCTGTTTGTTCCCCGATAGACTGCGTGTTCGAATCCGATATATATATATATATATAATATATCTGTGTGTGTGTGTGTGTGTGTGTATATATATATATATATATATATATATATATATATATATATATATAATGAAATGGATTAAAAAGCTGGACACTTTCTTAGCATACAAGTAGTGTATTAATTTTGTGTGTGTATAATTTGACTAAATCGATTTGATTTTTTTATTAATTCACACAGGGACCTATTATCCACAAGGCTGACTAACCATAAGCCTAGAGACCC